>CM052798.1:16075393-16195518 GCA_028533885.1 Nasua narica | reverse complement strand
GGGAGTGGGAGGGGGTTGCGGCAGGGGACGGGTGTAAACCAGTGTGATAGTTCTGGCAAGCCACTTGGTGTATTTATCAAAATGGGTGTCTCAGTGGGTTAAAAACCTCTGCCTTCGGCTTAGGTCATGATCTCAGGGTCCTGGGATCGAGCCCCGCATTGGGCTCTCTGCTCAGTGGGGACCCTGCTTCCCCTTTCTCTCTGCCTGCCTTTCTGCCTACTTGTGATCTCTCTCTCTTCTGTCAAATAAATAAATAAAATCTTGAAAAAAAAAAAGCCTGAAAAGTATTCCTACTCTCTATCCATATTATTTTTAAAGCTACTTACTTAGAAACTTTCCAGCAAATAACCTGGTGATACGTGTCCATTCTCTTAAGAGGTTCATACTTCCGGTTCATATTTCTGATTATTTCCCCGAAACATGGAAGTTGAATGAGGGTCAAAGACGCGTGGACAGAGATACCCACTGCGATGTAAGGGTGTGATAGCAGAAAGCTGGAAACAACCTAAACCCCCGTCAGTCGGGGAATCAGTGAGTCAATTATGATGCATCCATGGGACGGAAAACATTAGGCAAATAGCCTTATAATAATTGAGAGTTCCAGAGGATGCGGGCAATGCTTATGATATGATATATTTGTAATGGAAAGTAAACTGTAAATCTTAAAGAAAAAAAAAATCCTAGCCAATAGGTGGGAAAACACACCATGCATGGGTTGCCTCTGGTGGTGAATTTGGGGGAAATTTGTGTATGTCCTTCTTTACTTTTTTCTGTACTTTCCAAAATTTCTACAGTGGGCAGAGTTACTTTGACAATCGTTTAAACATTTAAAAATCTTTTAAGAAATTATTCTCCTTGATATACTGTTGAGTTTCCTAGTGGAAAGCAATTTTCCCTTTCCAAGTCGAGGGAAGGTAGGCGCCATAAATATGCACGAGTGAAGGAACGAACGGCCCTTTTAAGTCTCTTGTGAATCGTTTCTCACCTTCTGCTTTTATTGCCTGGTTATTTGTGTTTATGTCTTTTCTCCCTTGTGATCCTGGAAGCTCCTGGAAGGCAGAAATCACGTGTCTCCATTTATGTGTGATCGGCCAGGGCCTTGTGCCCAGGAGGCACTCACAGTGTTATTTTTTTAATGAATGGAGCATCTGATACAGTTAAGTGTATTTTAACAGGAGATAAAGATTGTAGACCCCAAGGATTATTTGTTAAACCCATTTCTTATGAAGTCAGGGGACTCCCTGAGAGTCAAGCAGAGGAGATCAAGATGTTCCAGGGCCACTCTGCCCCTACCTGGTAGCCATCCCATTGTCTAGCCCCAAGAACTGCCCTAGGGGTCCCCATACCGCAACTAGTTAACTAAGGGGTTGGGGGTGAGTCACTCATTCTATTTGTTCCTGGATGAGCTGAGGTGCAGGAGTATTCCCAGCTTGCTGTCACCATGAGTCCTAAAAAGCACCTGATAATGAAAGTTGGCTCAGGATATCAAGTTGGAAGGTATCTTTAGAACGTTGCAGAATTTTCCTTAAAAAGGCGGGGGAGGGGCTCTCTTGATAACCAAATTGATACTATGCAGTGAGTTGGACTCCACTTCACTTTATGTACATTTTTGTCTTTAAGTCCAATTTTAAAAATAATTAAAATAGGCAACCTTAAGATTCTGCTAAGGACCATAGGGGTCTCGGAGCATGTGTAGAGATGAAGAACAATCTCTCTGCAGTAAACCATTCAGGAGAACAAGACACCGTTCACCTAACAGTGTTTCCAGGGTAGGAAGGGAAGGGAGAGAGACCCCGGCTTTTCTTCTCCAGCCCCTCCCTGGATGGGGAAACCTCTCCGCTGCCTCAGCAGGACTATTTTGCTGGCTTACAGTGACCTCTGCAGACAGCGGAGAGTTGCACATCCTGCTCTGAACTCCCGAGGTGGAGAGGCCCCTGTCGCTCTCCCCGGGCTCCTGCAGTCCCCTCTCATCAGATAGGACCCCTCCTCCAAAGCGCGAGGTGCGCTCAGTACTTAGTGTTGGATCGGCTGCTTGCGGGGCGCCCACCTGACTGTGCCCCCGAGCTGGAGCTGGGTAGGGTATAGCCCTGCGCCTCCCGGATGGCCCTAGAAAAGTCGACTTGGGGAGCTCCGGGCGGCTCCACCTCTGGGCCCAGAAATCGGCCTTGCTGAGTCCCCACTTGAGCCCCTTCCAACTCGACGGGGGGGTGTCTTTTCCATTCCAGCGCCCTAGGTAAATTCACGAGCCAGACGGGGCTCTATCACCTTCCTGCGCACGTGACCTTGAGCCAAGTATTGAACCTTTCTGCACTTAAACTTCCTTATCTTAAAAAAAAGGGAGGGGGGAGTTTAATAATCATCCCTACCTCGATAGATTGTTGACCAGATTAAAAGATCTGAAACATTTTATTTACATATAAATCAAGATATATTATATATTTATATGTACGTTATGTATGAGCTTAACACAGTAACTGACACATGGTGTTTATTGAAAATTATTATTTTCTTGACTGAGGAAGTCAGAGAAAGAAAGATCACTTGAAAAAATCGAGGTACGCGCGTTCTCACGGCACAAAAACCTGAATGAGGAATGCGTCGCGGGCAGTCGTTCTCCCGAAGGACTCCCCCCCGCCCCACCCCGTCCCGTCCGGGGGCGGGGGGGGGCGTCCCCTCACCGGATGCCACTCCCCCCGCCGGGGCCGAGGCCGGGCCTGGAACGGTGCCGCCCTGTCGGGGACGACAGCGTCCCGGCGCTCTCCGCGCGGACCCCTCCTCCGGGGACCCTGCCCCGCGCCTCCGTCCAGCGCCCGCGGCCGCGCCATCCCCTGCAGGGCTCGGAGAGCCGGGTCCCAGCTCCGAGGACGCCCGGCGGCCGCGTTGCTCGCTGTCCCTGCCGCCCCACCCGCGGCCGTCCCCCACCCCGCCCCGAGGGCGCGCGGAGGGGCCGGCCTGTGCCGGGAGCCAAAGCCCGCGGACCGCCTAGCCTCCCAGCCACCGGTCCCCCTCCCCGGCGCGGAGGCGCGGGGGGGGGGGGGCAGGGGGAGCGGCCGTTCGGCACCGGAAGGAGGGGAGGAGGCCGGAGGTGCCTTCGCAGCGCGTGGCAGCCCTGACAGATCTGATAAAGAGGAAGGAAGCCTGCGACGCGGTCGAACCGAGCTGTCGGCTCCCCAAACTGACGACAATCTGCAGGTGTCACTGCCATTTGCAGCCGCGGCAGCTACAGCAAGGGAGCCTGCGCCCTCTGCCGGTCATTTTAGAACTGCACCCAAGGGGGGAAAGGAAAGCCCGCAAGGGCAAGGCTAACGCTTCCTGCAGCACAAGGTGGTGAGCCTTCCTGGGGGAGGCAGGGCCTGTCAGGGCCTGGGCCCTTCTACCTTCTACCCCTAGCCAGGGAGACCCGCCCCAGGGAATAGACAAGAATAGATTCGTTCCCGATGGAGCTCTGCTGACCTGGCCACCCAATGACCTAGGCCGGCAGGGGTCGGGCCACCAAGTCCACCCCAGGAAAAGCAGAAACACTGGCTACATTGCAGAGCACACTCTGCACATTGCTCTATGCCTTGGGCTCTAACTGGCTCTTTGTCACTGAACAGCTGTGTGACCTTGAGCAACTTTCTTAACCTCCGTGTGCGTCAATTTCTTTATCCATAAAATGGGAATCATAGCCTCCATCTCATGGGATTGTTAGGGAGACTAAGTGAGTTTATATGTGAAGTGCTTAGCATAGTCCCTGGCACAAAATAGGCACATACGTTAATTTTTTTTTTTTTAATTTCAGTGTAAGTCTTTGTCTTATTTTGCACTTGCTATATAATTGCTTCCTCATTCTGGGGATTCTCTTGCTGTCTTTCAATCCGTTTCTAATTTAATTCTACTGTGGTCAGAGAACATATTTTGTATTGTTTCATTTCTTTGAAATTAATATTGAGATTTGCTTTATGGGCCAGCATATGGTCTACTTTGCTAAAAGTTCCATGTGTACTTGAAAAGAATGTACATTCTGGAGTTGTTGCATATAGTGTTTCAATATCAATCAGGTCAAGTTGATTAAGTGAGTTATTCAAATTCCTTGGTGTGTGTTTGGGAGGGGTCGGTGCTTTTTCTTTTTCTTTTCTGTTGTTCTATCGATTACTGAAAGAGCTATGTTAAAAATCCCTAATTGTGATGGTATATCTATTTCTCCTTCTGGCTTAATTTTTGCTGTATGTATTCAAGATTGTATTATCAGATGCATATAAATTTAGGACTGTTGTATCTTCCTAGTAAATAAACTTTTCATTACAAAAGGACGCTATAAATGTCCTATATTACAAAATGTCCTTCTCTTCAGCTCTAGTAATACTTCTTGCCTCAAAACCTGCTTTGTATGACAAATGGTTACATCTGCTTTCCTTTGATTTACTGTGTCGACAGACTGTTCCATCCTTTAATTTCAGCCTTTTTGTGACCTTATAGTTGGTTTCTTATGCATGTCATATATTGAGGGCTGATTTTTTTGTAAACGTTCAACACTTTGACTTTTCATCAGATTGTTTAGTCCCCTTATATTTAATATAAGCACTAATGGTATACAGTTTATAGGTAACCTTTTGCTTTTTTTTCTATTTGTCCTATCCTTTGTTCCTTTAGTCCTCTCGTTCTTTCTTTGGGATTCACTGGATTCTTTTTTAAACTCCTTTCCCCTTGAATCTTGGATTTTTAAGTTATTTATTCTTGTAATTATCTTAATAGATACCCTGGACATTACAATATTTATTATAGTTTTCTTAAATTAGTACTTTTACCACTTGCCAAGTAATGTCAAGATCCTACAAGTACTTAACTCCACTTATTTTCCTACCACACTTCCACCAATGTTATATATTTGTAATATATAACCACTGTTATATATTCCACATTAGGTATTTTCCTCCCTTATATTTTACTCCTATAAGCCAATTATATGTTCCACAAAATGTACTTCCACAGAATATAAATATGTAAACGTTTACTTCCACAGAAATAAAATATACAACAGTACGTGTCTTCAAGACATTACCGTTGCTGTTGAAATAATCAATATGCTTTTACATTTGCCTACAGATTTTACCTTTGCCATTGCTTTCTTTTTTTAAACATAGTTTGCAATTCGCTTTTCTTTCTTTTTTAAGATTCCACTTATTCATCTTATTCATGACAGAGAGAGGTATCTAGAGAGGGAACACAAGCCACGGGGGAGCTGGAGAGGGAAAAGCAGGCTTCCCGCTGAGCAGGGAGCTCAATGCGGGGCTCGATCCCAAGATGCTAGGATCGTGAGCCACCCAGGTGCCTCCTTGCCATTGCTTTTTATTCTCCCTTCTGGTTCTGTACCTCAATCTGGGAGTCATTTTGCTTTGAGCTGAAGTACTTCCTTCAGTATCTTTCATAGCGCTGGTTTGCTAGTGCCGAGTTCTCTCTGCTTTTGTCTGTCTGAAAACGCCCTTTTTGACTTAGCTTGTGAGAATATTTTCATTAAGTATGGAATTGTCCGTTGATAGGGTTTTCTCTTTTCTTTTTAGCAGTTTAAAGATTCCCGTCTTCTGGGTCCAACGTCTCTGCTGAAAAGTTAACCGTTCGTTTTGTTGTTACTCCTTCAAAGGTTATGGGTCGTTCTTCTCTGGCTGTCTTTAGTTTTCAGCAGTTTGACTATGACATTCTTAGGTGTGGTCTGTTTTTATTCCACATGGACTTTGCTGAGGTTTATGAATCTGTGGTTTGATGTCAACAGCTTTAGAAAATTCTCACCCATTATCTCACCAAATTTTGCTTCTGCCCCATTATGTTTCTGTCTGAGACTTTAGTTACACATATCTTTAGATTGTGTTCCTTGTCCTCTATGCTCTTGTAGATTTTTTTTGTTTTTGCATTCTTTTTACTGTCTTTGTTTCAGTTTGGACTTTTTCTGTTGACCTACCTTCAGGCACTAATCCTGTCTTCTGCTGTGTCCATCTTGCTTGTTAAACCCATAAAATTAATTTCAGATTTGTGCTTTTCAGCTTTTTTTTTTAAAAAAGCTTTATTAAGGCATAACTTACAAACTATAGAATTCACTCATTTTAGGTGAACACAAGTGGTTTATTGAAAATTCTTTTTTTTCTTTTTCCTTTTTCTAAGAATATATTTTGGAAAGGGGTACCTGGATGGCTCAGTCAAATATCTGATTTTTGCTCAGGTCATGATCTCAGGGTCCTAGGATCAAGCCCCACATGGGGCTCCATGCTCAGTGGGGAGTCTGCTTCTCCATGTCTCCCCCTCCCCTGGCCTTTCCCCCCCTCATGCTCTCTCTCCCAAATAAAATCTTTTTTTATCTAAATAAAGTATTTTGACGTTTAAATTGAACTTTAATTCAAACACAAAGGAACTCCACATCACTAACTTTGCCAATTAATCTGTGAATAGACTGATTATCCAAACTTCAGCATGGCAGAGCTGCCTCCATGTGATTTTAAAAATTTGTAACTTATATACCATAAAATTCACCCTTTTAAAGTGCACAATTCAGTGCTTTTTTGTATTTTAGTATTCACAAAGTTGAACAACCATCACTGTTACTTAGTTCTGGCACATTTTCATCACCCCAAGAAGGAAACCCATACTCACCAGCAGTCACTCCCCATTCTTTCCTCTCCCAACTCCTGGCAACACACTAATTTGTCAGTCTCTGTAAGATTTCCCTTTTCTGGACATTTCATATAAATGGAATCATGTGTGGCCTTTTTTGATTGACTTCTTTCACTGAGGTTTTTAAGGTTCACTTGTACTTTGTGTCTATACCTTTTTATGGCTGAATAGTATCCCATTAATGAATATAGTGAAATATATAATAATTACATATATTATATATTTTATATATTATACATAATTATAATTATATAATGAATATTATATATCATATATTAGGATAATATGTATTATATATCATATATAATGATGATATAATGATATATATCATATATACTACATATATCATATAATTATCATAATTATGAATAATGAATACAATGAAATATATGCATACATACATACGTATATATATATTTTTTTAACTCATTCATCTGTTGACATCTGGGTTCTTCCATTTTTTGGCTACTATAACAGTGAAATGAGCATCCACGTACAAGACATGTGTGGACAAAGTTTTATTTCTCCTGGTTATAAACCTAAGAGTGAAATTGCTGGGCAATGTGGCTGCTCTATGTTTAACTTTTTGAAGAACTGCCAGACTTGTTTTCCGAAGTGGCTGCACCATTTTACATTCCCACCAGCAGCGTATGAGAGATCTGATTTCCCCACATCATTGCCCACATTTAATAATGTCTTCTTGATTATAGCCATACCAAAGGGTTTTTTTTATGTGGTTTTAATTTACATTTCCCTAATGATTAATGTTAAGCTTCTTTTATGTGTCTATTGGCCATCTGTGTATCTTCTTTGAACAGATATCTATTCAAATCCTTGGTCGCTTATTATTCAATTATAAGAATTCTTTATATATTCTGGACACCAGACCCTTACCTATAATCCATATTTAGAATAGACTCATCATCCCCAAATGATTCCTTATGTTTGTTGGCAATTCCCACTCCTGGCCGCAGTGCCAGGCAACCATCATGCTGCTTTCTGTGTTTTGGGTAAACCCCTCCTGCTAATGAAATCTTGGCTCCTAAATATGGTGAGATTATGGGAGATTTCATTCTGCCTTTTGGTAGCCCTGGGCTTAGCTTCTAGCATGCCATGTATAGCTCTGGAATTCAACAAATGTCCTCTGAGAAAACCAGTCATGTATTTGCGGTTCCCAGGTTTCCAGAGCCTTGCGATTTCCTTTTCCCCAGCAGAGGCTTTCTGAATGGGCCAAACCCAATCCCAAGTTTCAGCCCAGAATCAGTAAATGCCCCCCAGGGAAGAAAATGGCCAAACCATCAGTTCACCTTAGAAAGGCTTCCTTCTCTGACATTCCAATTTTGTTAGTCCTTATTGCTTCCAGTTTTGATGTTTAAAAATATTTTGGTGTTTTTGTTAGCTGCAGTCTGAATGTTGTGTTGCTGTGACCCACTATATCCTATCCATCAACTACTGTAAATTTTAAGTCTTTTATATCTTGTCAGGCAAGTTTCCTAGGTCTCCCTCCCTTCTCCAGATATATATATATAAACATATATATGTATATATATATATATACACACACACACATAGATACATACACATACACACATATATATACATACATATATATGTATGTATATATGGGCTATAGAGGGGAATAATTCTTCCATATGAATTTTTTTAACCCATTTGTCTAGTTCTCTCTCTCTCTCTCTCTCTCTCTCACACACACACACACACACACACACTTGAGATTTTGTTGGAAAACCTACTGAATTTATAAATTACTTGAGACAGAATTAAAACTCTAAAGATTCTTAACCTCCCTGAACATATCCGTGAACATGGTATACCTATCCATCGAGCAAATTTCTATTAGGTCCTTTGATAATATTTTGTACTTTTCTTCATAAAGGAATTGCACTATTTATAGATTTGATCTAAGATTAATAGATTAATTAAAAGATTAGTTTCTTTTAAAGCACTTTATTTTTTAGAATAGGTAATATGTTACAAATTTCTCAAAGCTCAAAAAAGTATACATTGACAATTTCCCACTCATTTTCCTCAGTCACCCAGGTTTTGTCCAGAAAAAAATGTCCTCCAATGTTACCAGTTTATTATTTTTAATATGGTTAATATTAGTATGTAATAATTGTATTTTTTCAATATTTTATCTAGTAATCTGTCTAAATTTCCTTATTATTTTTGATAGGTTATTTTGGATTTCCTTTATGTATATGCATCATCTGCAAAGAGCAGTCATTTGGTCCCTTCTTTTCCATTCCCTATTCTTTCTACGGATTTCACTGCATTGACTAGGATGCTTCTAATAAAGTAGCTGTAAAAAGTAGCCAAATAATAGCTGTGATAGAAGGTAATCCGGTCTTATTCCTGACTTTAATGGGAGGGCTTTTGTTTCATATTTACATATGAAATTTGCCGTAGGTTCTTGGCAGATGGCTTTTCATCTGGCCCTACTTTGCTAAGAATGAGAATCATGAAAGTTTTTATCAAATTATTTTATACACCTGCTGAGATGATCATGTGATTTTTTTTCCCCTTTAATCTATTAAATGTGTTGAGTCACCCCCTCATGGAAAAAACTAGTCTCAAGTAAAACACTTTTACCCCAGGTTGTTATTTATTTTCATGAGGTGGGGGAAAAAAGAACCTTTTATGATAGTGAAAATATACTTTATTTTTTTAATACAATAGCTGCCAGCAATATACTGGTTCTAGAGAGAGAAAAGAAAATACAAGCATTTTATAATAAGCTTTCATTTGCCTTTTCAATTAATTCTAAAGAAAATACTCCAATTCTGTTCAACTTTAGGACTGAGGGAGTTGCAATTTTTTCCATGATAAAAATGTAATTTTGACAGCCCCAATCTCGATCATTTGTAAAGGATGGAATAAAAAAAAAAGCCTATATAATATATCAATAATGAATGCTTCCCTCTCTGAATCAAATACTGATTATAATCAGTGTAAGAAAATGGTTAATCAATAAATGATGAAATGTGTATCAAAATGTTCATGAAAAAATACATCACTATTTCTTCTCATTTTTTACCTTGTAAATATTTCCTAAGTGGATATTTTAAATGTACAGAAGCAAAAGCTAGCTATAACTCTGGAGAGATTCAAAACTCAACAGACGTTAAAATGCCTAAATTCTAGAGTTGATCAACTTAGTGTAAGAATAAATGTCAGAAATCCCTTAATTGTGCACAGATTGCTCAAGAGTTTAAAAATAGTGTAAGCTGAGTTATCAAGAAATCAAATCTTATATGATTTTCATCACAAAAGTCAATGATCCTAATAAAAGATATTAGAGGGATATAGAAAATCTGCATCTACATTTTTTTACAAAGGACATTATATCAACTGAAATAGTAAAGAGCTTTCCAACTGCTCAACAGAAAAATTTCTCAGAATTCCTTGGAAAATAGTGAGAGTTTCCATTCAGACTCTAATCTTGCTGAAGTAGAACAGAAGGGGTTTAAATGGGAAAATGATTTAGTAGTTGTAAAAATAGCATCAGATGATCTGCATTATATCAGTTCATACATACTACATGAACTGCCATGAAAACTTTCATGCCCTAAAATCTCCCAAGATTTTAAGCCTATGATCTTTCCACAAGTATAAAATGCGGGGAAAAAAATCATGTTCTGGGATCATCCTTTTTCCTTTTGTCCATATGCCAATCTCAATTTCATCGATCTTCCCTTATAAAGTAATAATAAAATCTGTCTCTCTACATCAAAATCGTAACAGACAGACCTGCCTTCCTTGGACATCTAGAGAGATAGCCAAGTACAATCATGGGATAAGTTTTAAAAAGACAATGAAGAGAATAAATATCCAAAGTGAAAATAGTTGATGATTGAATTTCAGCATGTGGTTTTCATCCCTCTATTTTGAGAAATGTACCTCCATCCTCATTAGCCCCTCTATTCTGCACCACTCGGTCCCCTGCTCCCTGAAAAGAACAGACCCTTCTCTTGAATCTTTTTCCTACTTTGAGAGCCATACGGAGAGGTTCAGCATCACCCGAATGCCAAGTCACTACTATTTTGAAAGGAGGTGAGAAGCAGTGACAGCTGCCTATGTCCTGGTGCACACGGGGCATTTCCACCCACTGACGCTACTGCTAACCTGAGTGCTTTTCTTGCAACGGGTAAGTCATTATCCAAACTTCTGATCAGCAGTAAGGAGTTCTAAGAAGGGCAAGGCAAAGAAGCCTCCCTGAGCCAAATGGATACAATATGGAGCTTATCTTTCGATACCAAGTTAATTACTGATAGGTTAAAAAAAAACAACGCAGTATATGCTTATAAAAATCAGGCTGCTTCCACAACGCCAGTGATTACTAAATGTTAACACACCAAAGGGGGGGAAACATTGCCATTTTAAAGCAATAATATAAATTTCCAAAAACAGCCTATGAGAAATAGCACGTCTTAAACAAGTTACATACAAAAAAACACCAAAAACATATTTTAGTTATAACCATGGTCTTTGGAGCAGTAGTACTTAGAAAGTCCATTTTTAAAAAATGAATATATATGTAGCAAACTTTTGTTTTATTTTTACCAAGTTCATCTTCCCTTGTTAGAGCACCAATCATTTCTGGTTTAGGACTTCAATTTCAGAAAAAAAAAAAAAAAAAGAAAAAGAAACATGCAGAGTGCTATTCCTCAATGAGGCTTTAGAAAAATTTAATCGAAGGAAGTACAATGATTGAGATTATGGGAAACTGCAGTGAATACATCCTCACCATTACAACTATAATTTAGTTCAAAAGGAGTGAACCAGCCTCTACCCAAAGTTTAACAGTCAACGGGGGGTGGAATGGGAAAGCTGTAATGTGTGTTTTACCTTGTTTTTAATATACAAGGGATAATGCATTCTTTAGATTATCCATATTAATTAAATATGCTTCAGAAACAAAATTCTGCTTGACATTTTGCCAGACCCGCCCTCCATTCCTTAGGTTAATATCTGTGTTAATTTTTACATTACAAGTTGTTGTACTGCTGTAGCTAAATCAACTAAATATCAGTTTATGTAGTGTTACTTAAAAGATCTATGGACAGCAAGGTCTACACTTACCTAAAAAGGAGCTTTTTAAAATAAAGGAGGAAAGCAATAAAGTTCTGAATGAATGGCACTTGGCAAAATACACACGAGAAAACAACACATGCAGACAGAGTAGCAGGGGCCCACTGATTTTTCTCATGTAGATAAAATGCTTGAGGCAGATCTTGAGGGTATCACCCTTCTCTCGGAACTTTTAGCTTCTACAGAGTGTCCGATGTTATGACCGGTATGAAGGATAAATGCTTTTATGCAAAAGTAAAAATCCATGTACGAAGTACAACAGCAAAACCTGTAGTGACTTTCTGCGGAGGGCTCTCTTCGCTGGTGGTGGCACGCCCAGGACAGACGGAATTGGAACAGATTGTTCTGATACAGTAGCAATCCTTTCATACACTCTTCCTAAATACTATACAATTCCCAAAATACATAAATAGTCCTTGTACCGTGCACGGTGCACTAGTTTGGGGCTGACCAATGAGGTCGTGGGTACTATTTTAACAGTTGAACTTCGCCCCTCCGAAGTTCTGCCCCTCTGTCCACCGTGGACAGACGAAATGGTCAGGGCTCTGGAGGGACGGCGATCTACCTCTAAAGTGAGGAGTGTGGCGGCGTGTCTCTGCATTAGAGGAGAGGCGGGTATGGGGCAGGGGAGGGAGACAGGATAAAGAGTTTTAACATAATACTGTTTAGGAGTGTATATTTAAAGATAGCTACTATACCTTGTCTATCCTTTATCCTAATCTTGAATAACTGCGCGTTCATGCAAAATAAGATTTCTACTTTATAGGAACAGGAGCAGTCTGTTAGGAAAAGCATATTCTTAGGGGAAGATGCGAAGACATCTCTCTCGTAAGTGACATTTACTTGGTAAGTCTTTTGGCTACATCACTATAGGCTATTTCGACCTCCTTATCACTGGGACAGGTATTGGTAAACTCATCCCTACTGTACGCATTAGTTAAGTATCTCCAGATGCCAGTCATTCCTTTCGGAATATCGAAGTTGCGGTATTTTTTGGCCACCACCTGAAATACAAAGAGATCAAAAGTTAACATTTATTTTCCATGACTTGTAAACCAGACTTACCTCTGACTTTAGGGCAAACGAGTTCTGTGAATCTCTGAGAACTGCTTCTCTTTGGAAGAAGTCACCCTCATTCTAACTAGAGTTTTAAACAATGACAAGGACCGCAAAGTACATGAGAACTTCAGTAATGTGACAGGAATTGCAAACGCCTGCCTTGGTGACCCAGAGAGACAGCCAGGGTGAGTCCCCCGGGTAAATACATGAAGGCACACACACGATTTTACATCTCTGTTTTCCTTGGTCTTGATCTTTGCCACGTAACTGGTGTTGACTACTATTCTATTTAGCACAGTGTCTTACACAATAAATGCTCAATAAATATTTCTTTGCCTTGTACAGAAGTTAACCAGGTGATCACTGAACAGAATCCGACAACCTAAGTCAATGTAGCAGACTCCAATGCAAAGTTACCTGCTACATTTTTGAATTTTTATACCGTCACACACACAAAAAATATTCTTCTTTCTCATATGCCTCAATTTTAAGATATAATTTTCCATTTTATTAACCCTGGGGTATTCTAACTGTCTTATCATTATATTGTTCAGGGTTCCCAGTCATATACCAGACCAATAATATATATATCGCAGACAAAGAAAATGCTCTCTGCGTATACAGAGCGTAGCTGGTCTAATGGCAACGTGACACCACGTCCCACAGGCCTACCTTGACAATGTGCAGTTTGGGAAGCAGGTTGCAATCAGCTAATGTCATTTCATTGCCATCCAGAAATTTACGTGTAGAAAACTTAATGTCTTCCATACTATTCTCATCAATTTCATCAGGGAGGGGAGAATTCAGATATTCATCCAGTTTCTGCAGGGTTTTCAAGAGACCCCTCTCCAATGCTGCAAGAAAGATGGGGATACTGTAAGCCAGAAAACCACCCAGGCCCCAGAGTAGCAGGATTACTCTTTCAGTAACTATTTTATCAAAGGCTTATGCCGCCGTGAAGCGCCACAGGACAAGAAAGACAAGGTTCCTGCTCTCCTGGAGCTTATTTGCGTGGGACAAGGGATGAGACAAACAAGTACATTTGTTCAGGTAAACACAGAGAAGAGCATGACAGTTTCAGAAACTGGAATCTGTAAAAACTCAGCAACTAAATGCCCCACTTACAAACATACTATGACCCAACACACTTGCTGTTTAAACTAGAAAAATGGGTGAGAAAAGGCAAAGCTATTAATTCAAGTCTAGGGAAGAAAATCTTGCCAAGACGGAGATTCTGGCCCCCAATTTTTTTTTTTTTTTTAATTTATTAGGAAAGAGAGAGAGAGTGAGAGCAAGCATGAGAAGGGAGAAGGTCAGAGTGAGAAGCGGACTCCCCGTGGAGCTGGGAGCCCGACGTGGGACTCGATCTCGGGACTCTGGGATCATGACCTGAGCCGAAGGCAGTCGCTCAACCAACTGCGCCACCCAGGCGCCCTCTTGCCCCGAATTTTAATGCCTATTTCCCCAGGAATAGTTGAATTTATAACCAAGAAACATGTTAAGACCCAATACAGACAATCCAAAGAGAAAGCCTGAAGTTTTTGCACCGTCTTGTAATACACAAGAAGCCAAGAACAGCACTATTTTATAATAACACAGAAAACACAGGCATCAGATTAGAGAGTTCAATTTATAATAGTGAATCAGGGAGTTCTTCACCCAAATAGATTAAGATGCTATGACTGTTATAATTCAGGTATTGCCGTATACCTGGAAAGTCAAGGTTAGTGACTTTTAGTAGAGGGGGTGGGGATGTCATTAGAGAGGAATAGGGAATAACAATAGACCCGTCTTCTATTACCCCTCCTTATCCCTTACCTTCCCAGGCCACCTTCACCCCCCCAACTCCCAGTTTTACAGTCAATTTTGATGAAGTGTTCTACGGGCATTTGAAAATCAAATGTATTATTCTGCAGTCACTGGGGACAGGGTTCTATATACAGATCAGCGAGACTACATGTGTTCATTGTGTTGTTTCAATTCTGCTAGACTCTCTGATCATTCGTTTCTGGCTGATTCTAACAGTCACTAAGGGAGTGAGTTAAAATCTCCCACCAAGACTGGGGATTAATTTATTTCTCTTTTAGTTCTGTGAATTTGGCTTATATATTTTCAGGCTAGATATTCAGTAACACAAATTTAGAATTATTCTTTCAGGTAGATTAACCTTTTAGATCAGTTTGAAACATGCTTCATTATCTCTAGTTAGTGTTTCATTCCTTAAAGTCTCCTCTGTCCAGTATTGGTGCGGCTTTGCCCACTTCCTTTGGTTAGTATTTACACTACTTTACTTTTGCCTTTCCCGAATACATGTGTGTGTTTCACGTGTATGTGTGTATTCATTCTTGCACATAAGCAAAATATTTTTGAGCCAGCTGGCAAGTGACATCTTCGGAGTACTTAAGTCATTTATATTGAATGTAATGACTGTAAACTTTGGTTTAAATCTGTCACCAGGGGCGCCTGGGTGGCTCAGTGGGTTAAAGCCTCTGCCTTCAGCTCATGCATGATCTCAGGGTCCTGGGATCGAGCCCCTCATCAGGCTCTCTGCTCAGCAGGAATCCTGCTTCCCCCTCTCTCTCTCTGTCTGCCTCTCTGCCTACTTGTGATCTCTCTGTCAAATAAATAAATAAAATCTTTAAAAAATAATAATAAAAAAAAATCTGTCACCATACATTTTGATGTCTACTTGCTCTGTGTTCTTTCTTGCTTCTTTTGAATTTTTTTAAAATGTATTATTCATTTCTCCCTTCATTACTGTGTTATACATTCTTTTACTAGTCTTTGTTCCCCTGACCTGTTAAAGTTTACTTACAACTTTCACCCCTTCCAGGATAACGAAAGGCCTCAGAACACTCTGCTGTCACTACCTCCCTGTCCTGAACGCTGCTATTATCATGTATATTCATTTGCTGGAGATTTTAAATTCCGTAAGGCATTACTATTTTATACACAGTATTCATTTACACTTTATAACGTATTTATACTACTTTTTGCTTTCCTCCTTTCTTGCGTCTCTTGCTATACATCTGAAATCATGTTCCTTCTCTTTGAAAAAGTTAGTATTTCTTCTAGTGGGAGTCTATGGAGATAAGTAACCAGTTTTTGTTTGTTTAAAAATATCTATTTCAGGGGCACCTGAGTGGCTCAGTGGGTTAAGGCCTCTGCCTTCGGCTCAGGTCATGATCTCAGGGTCCAGGGATCGAGCCCCGCTTCGGGCTCTCTGCTCAGGAGGGAACCTGTTTCCCCCTCTCTCGCTGCCTGCCTCTCTGCCTACCTATGATCTTTTTCTGTCAAATAAATAAATAAAATCTTTAAAAATAAATAAACAAAAATATCTATTTCATCATCACTTATTAAAGTTCATAAATAAAAAACTAATGTCTTAATTATTATATTCTTATAGCACTTTTTTCAGCTGACATGCTTGGTGAATATATAATAGAATTAATTCTCAGAGCAGCCACGGGATATAGGAACAGTAGATAATATCCTACTTTAAAGATACAGAAATGAAGGAGAAATCTGCCTGATTCTGAACATCAAAGAAAACAGACCTGACATCTTAGAGAATATGGATGTGTTATAACCACTTAGAACTAACTGTAAACTAAATGGTGAATTTTAGACGCTCACGGAAAAGGCGATAAGAAAAAGCTGACCAGGGGCACCTGGGTGGCTCAGTTGGTTGAGCAACTGCCTTCGGCTCAGGTCATGGTCCCGGAGTCCCGGGATCGAGTCCCATATCGGACTCCCGGCTCTGCAGGAAGTCTGCTTCTCCCTCTGACCTTCTCCCCTCTCATTCTCAGTCTCTCTGTCTCTAATAAATAAATAAAAAATCTTTAAAAAAAAAAAAAGAAAAAGAAAAAGCTGACCAGTTTAACAAGTATATGAACCCAGGGCAATAAATATAAATGTCATATCTTGAGGCAAAAACAAAAAATTATTTGGATGTGCTTGCTTGGAGAGTATTTCACTACTTAGAGAATTTTAATTCACTTTTAGCTCTCTGAAGAGCTCTTAAGATTGCCTTCTGGACTCTGGCTGCTTTTACCTTGATGAACTTTCTGCCACCTGTCAGATTCTGTCTGGTTCTCCGCAGGTGCCTATGGGATACACAGGTGTGGTCCTCTTTGTCCTGCTGGGGTTGTGTAATGTTTGACCCCATGGCCTGTTATCTTTCACATCGGTTTTGGAAAATTCTTGGCAATTACCTCTAACTATCCCTTTGGCTCCATTTTCCCTCTCCTTCTGGGACTCCATTTACATACAGGTCAAACTCTCTTCATTGTGCTCCACAAGTCTTCACTCGTTCCTCTGGTTTGTTTTGTTTGTCCTTTTGCCTCTGTGCTTCCGTTAGCTATTTCCTTCTGACCTATTCACTAATAGGTTCACTAATTCTGCATCACTGTCTAGTCTGTTTGATTCACATACTGGATTAATAATTTCAGATATCATATTTTTAAATTCTCAGACTTCCATTTGTTTTTTTATAATGTCCAATTCTTAGTTGAAATTTTCCACATTATTCTTTTACCTTTGAATATGAATATCTACATTAAAATCAGTATCTGATAACTATCTTATAGTTTTTAATATGTTTGAAAAATATATATTAGTAGGGCATCTGGGTGGCTCAGTTGGTTGAGCATCCACTCTTGATTTCAGCTCAGGTCACGAACTCACGGTGAAGAGATGGAGCCCCTTGTTGGGCTCCATGCTGAGTGTGGGGCCCACTTGAGGCTCTCCCTCTGCCCCTCCCCAACCCCCCGCCCGCTCGCACTCTCTCTTGAAAAAAAAAAAAGTATTAGTTGTGTTCAGTCTTTTAATATTATCATTGTTATATTTTTAGAGCTGTTAAATTTTTTAATTCAGGGATCGTTTATATTAAACTAATAATCTACTAAATCATGAACCTCTTCCTAAATCTTATTAAATCAATACATTATTCTTGCTTCCCTAACTGCACTCTATTTTCTTTGAAGGTCAAGTCTGTGTCCTGTGCTTCCTCTGCATAGCCCCTAATATTCACAGCACTCTACCCGAGCACAAAGTAAACATCTGACCGACATCTGATGCAGACCGAGAAAGGCCAATAATTAAATACAAAAGTTTGGGGTTTCTTAAATGTCTAGAGAAGGTTCGAAAAGGAAATCAGGCTTGGGGCGCCTGGGTGGCTCAGTGGGTTAAAGCCTCTGCCTTCGGCTCAGGTCATGATCTCAGGGTCCTGGGATCGAGCCCCGCATTGTGCTCTCTGCTCAGCAAGGAGCCTGCTTCCCCCTCTCTCTCCGCCTGCCTCTCTGCCTACTTGTGATCTCTGTCCATCAAATAAATAAATAAAATCTTTAAAAAAAATACAAAAGCAGTAAATATAACTTTTTATTGATTACATACAAGTTACTGATCATGCACCTAGTCATGAAATGTTAAATTTATAAAGTGACAGGAGATTGAAATGTGAGAGATAGCTAGGTTAGTGAGGAGTCCAGGGCAGGATGGGAAACTTTTCACGGTTGTACTTAAAAGGGGGTGGAGGGTGGTGAGAAGGAAGGGACAGTAGAATCTTAGGACTGTAAAAGAACCAACTTAAATATTCAATATGCTTCCTATCAAATCAAAATTAGTGAATATAGAATAAATGCACATTAGATATAAGGACTTATTCTTTGATCAGATTACAACGGTGGAAGTCATGGCTTCCACAGAAGACAATACTGTCTGAATTCGACCACTGAAACAAAGTCTGGGCAAGTTTCTGATCTTCACCCTGCTCTAAATTCATCCTTTTCCTGAATTAGTTTTCAAATATATTCAACAGGAAAATAAAATATTCCACATTTATAAAGTTTGAAACATATGATGCTTATAATCCTAGATGTGGCACACAGATTAAAATTAAGAACCTGGTAAGCATTAAAATTACTACTCTTTCTGTAATTTTGGACCTAGAAAAGCACCTACAATGAAGCTGAATTGCTGCACCTCACTAGAAATGTTAATAATTTTTCATTAAGAATCTCAGAATAAAGGGTATATTAATGCAAACAAAGAATGGTGAGTTAGTTTGATTCAGTTTTTATGTAACCTGAGGAAGGCCAACAAAACTAAGAAAAACAGAGGGGCCAAGAGGCACTAAAGAGCATCATTCTTTTTTTTTTTTTTAATTTTATTTATTTATCTGAGAGAGAGAGAGAGATCACAAGCAAGCAGAGGCAGGCAGAAAGAGGGGGAAGCAGGCTCCCCGCCGAGGAGAGAGCCCGACGCGGGGCTCGATCCCAGGACCCTGAGATAATGACCCGAGCCGAAGGCAGAGGCTTCAACCCACTGAGCCACCCAGGCACCCCAAGAGCATCATTCAATATGAAGTTTTGAAGACAAACCACAAAGGAATTAAGATAAAGAAAATGTCAAAACTAACCACTAGGAGGCAGTAGCAACCCAGGAAAAAGGAGCTCCTTGTCTTGGTGGGATCATGCTCTAATACCCTTGCTGTGGTAATGCTGGTTATCCCTAAAAGGTATTTGAAAAGCTCTCCAAAAAAATTAGTACTTAATTGTAATAGAGACTATCCGATTAGTTTTAAATTAATTCTGAAAATCAAAACACCCTTTTTTGCCTATGAGACTATAGCAAAATTTTAAAACACACACAACACACACACACTTAAACGCTCATGCCAGGGTCAGAAGTGAGGGGAAATGAATACTTTCACATTAGTGGGAATATAAACTGGTGTAGACTTTTGAGGGACAAAATCTTTTGACCTATTTGGAATCTAGCACAAGGACATTCACTGGCAGCACTGTTTATCACAATAAAAAAACTAGAGACAATCTAGATGATTATCAACAGGGAAACAGTTAAATAAAAATCCGTATTATGGAACATTAAGCAGTATTTCTAAAAAGTGAGGTAGATCTATATTTTGATATAGAAGCACTTCTACCACATAATATGTGAAAAGAACAACTGCAGAATGTAAATATACACATAAACACACACTCATACACAATGCTTGCAAAATTACAAAGAAAAAAAGGACGAATATTAACCGTTGGGGAACAGCTCAAATGAGCTTAAGAGGGGCACTGAAATTTTATTAAATTTATTTCTAAACTATTTTAAGTTTTTTAACAAGCATACATTACTCAATTACTTGTATAAGTTGAGTAAATGCAAGACAGAAAGCATTAAATTTAACATGACTATATTTGCTGTAGGAAAAGAATACAATTCACAACGAAAAAAAACAAAATTATGAGCCCTTATAAGGATAAAACTTTTTAAAGCTATTGCTAATTTCAGTAAAGAGTAATCTTATGCAAACAATTTTTAAAGGTCAACAGAAAATAGGGAGAGGTCAGGAGTATTTAAAGATGACTGGGAACCTGAGTGGCTGAGTCAGTTAAGCCTCTGCCTTTAGCTCAGGTCATGATCCCAGAGTCCTGGGATCAAGTCCCACATCAGGCTCCTTGCTCAGTGAGTAGTCTGCCTCACTCCCTGCTCGTGCACTCTCTCCCACTATGTTTCTCTCAAATAAATAAAATCTTAAAAAAAAGTATTTAAAGATGATTAAATATACAATTTGGTTCCATAGCTACAATGATAAACAACCATCTTCTGATTCCTAACACTTCCACAGAGAGAGAGAAATGAAGGAAAGAGACAGGACAGGGAGGGAATTCTGAATAAAAGGGAACTAATTAGAACCTATAGGTTCCTTGCCTCCACTATCAAAATAGGAATTTGGGGCGCCTGGGTGGCTCAGTTGGTTGGGCAACTGCCTTCGGCCCAGGTCATGATCCTGGAGTCCTGGGATCGAGTCCCACATCGGACTCCCAGCCCCACGGGGAGTCTGCTTCTCCCTCTGACCTTCTCCCCTCTCATGCTCTCTCTCACTGTCTCTATCTCAAATAAATAAATAAAATCTTAAAAAAAAAATGGGAATTTGGACATTATGAAATATGCCTTAGAACATATAATGGCAGATTTCATCACTGCTAAAGTCACTGAGCTCTTAAGAATACTGTAAATACCAACACACTAATAAATTATTTAGTAGTTATATTTAGGAACTTAATAATTTATATAAATTAATGAAATCACAGAATTGAAAAAAAAAAACAGATCTGGAACAAGCCATATCTAACCCATTCCCATAAAAGGAATTACCTATTAATTTCTTTTAATGCTTCAAAACTACACAAACCTACTTCCAAACAGCTTGGACATGTTACCAAAAGAATTTATTCATTCATGTTGTTGTTTTTTTCTTTCTTTCTCCGCCCCCCCCCCCCACTGTATTTCCCTTTGTTTTATTCTTTAAACCCTGTTTGTGGATTTTGTACCCAATCTAAGCACTGACCCTTCTCTTTCACGACCCAATACCACAGCATCTAGGCATCTGATCCCTTACTTTAGAATTATGTTTTAAAAGGTCTTAAAATTGGGCGCCTGGGTGGCTCAGTTGGTTGGGCGACTGCCTGAATTCAGCTCAGGTCATGATCCTGGAGTCCCGGGATCGAGTCCCATGTCGGGCTCCCGGCTCTGCGGGAAGTCTGCTTCTCCCTCTGACCTTCTCCCCTCTCGTTCTCTCTCTTTCTCTCAAATAAATAAATAAATAAATCTAAAAAAATAAAAAAATAAAAGGTCTTAAAATTGCCTAAACATATTGAATTTTGTAAAATATTTAATAGGCTGATAAAACTAATCAAAACCTTGCCTACTCCGATTTACCACGTAAAATGACAAATCCATCTCTTTGTAAGTGGTTTGTAGTTTGGAAGAAGGAGGAGCTGGACCACTAATTTCCAAGGCGGATTTAAGGCATTTTATTGCACTAAACAGACAGGCGAGACACCTTCAACAAATCTACATATATTCAGTAAGCTCCAAAGTGATTTGGAATATTGTTTTCTTAAGTCTCCTGGCAATGACAGGCCCTACAGGGAAAGTTGCTTGGCAACTGGAATTATTTACCAAGAGGTAATTTAATATAAAGCCTTCTAAGTTATACACTGTGTGATCCATTATGTTGTTTGTTCTTATTGGTTACAACATTCTAAGGACAGTAAGTGTAGGTGGCTACTTAAGACAGTAACCAACTGATAGGAAAAAATAGAATACAAAGTTACACTTAAATGAGTCACTTTCTCCCACTTCTCTCCCTTCTATCCCATCCCCAAAGCAATTGTTTGGTTTTGTTCTTTGTGGTTTTTGTTTTTTCTTTTAAGCAAACATTTTATTTCCCTCTCCTCCCCACCAAGTATCAAAAGAAATTCAAACTCCCTCCAGCTTCCAAAAACCACACAGAGAAATGAAAACATTATGAATTGAACTCAGAGGGTTCAGGAACTATGGGCAAGAGCATCTGGATATAAAAGGATGATTTTATGAAAAGAAATCCTCTGCAGGAAGGAAGGGTACAACAGAAAAGATACTGTCTGTGGACAGGAGGGGCTCCATTGTAACTGTTTGTTTAGCGTATAAAATGATTAGACTGAAACAGCAGGCATAAAAAAAGCCAACTACTTAGGAAGGTTGTCCCCAAACTAAGGCAGCTACTGGAACACACTGAAGAGCTGTAGGCAGGCCTGGACCCTACGGCTTTTCCCTCTTTCACTCTGCTGCGGAAAAACATCATATGCAGTGAATATTATTCCAGAAACCCTTGAAATTCAAAACCAGATTATAAAATTCCACAATTTTTAAAATTTGGTAATAAAAAAATACTAGCATGAATAGCTTGGATCTCTGCCCACAGAAATCACATAAGGAAATCAGCAAGTGTTTCCATTTTTTAAAAGATGTTTATTCTTGCTTAACCAGCACTGATGATTTTTTCTCTTTGGTTTTCTTGTTCATTTGCAGCCATAAATTTCTACCCAAAAGAAACACACCCAAGCTACCAAACTGTCAAAACCATGATGGATTAAAGTGTCTTTAGGAGCTGGCGTTTTTGTTACTGTAATTATTTTTAATTAAACACTAATGTTCTCTCTGGAGAGTTTTACTCCAGAGAGAACAATGCTCAACATCTCAAAGAGAAGAAAAATTAGTGAATGGTATAGTTAAGACAAGGGTCATTAAACGGACCTCTTTCAAAGAGGCATCCCTTCACCATACGTAAGTTTGGTAAATGAAATAATAAGATAGTGTCCTTTAATAAATAAAAGAAGGAATTTGTTTCCGCACTACCCTAAACAATTCTCACATGAAAACAGGACTTAAAACTAAAATCGTGTTTTAGGATGCAGAGAAATTAGGAAAACTGGGGAGGATAAACTACCCAAATAGCTCTTCAAGGTGAATTATCACAAAAATCCTCCCAGGCTGACTTCAGGCGAACAGAACCTAGCAATAAACAAAAGATTTAGTAGTAATTTAAAGGAAGTTGTATCAATTTATTCCAAAGCACTATACCCACACCATTCGTTTCTGAGGCACCGGAATTCTCGGTATAGTTCCCCTTTCATGAAAACAATTCATCCAATAAACACTGTGTCGTGTGTCTACCACACCCTAGGCGCTGTCCCTCTAGCCCGAAACAGGAAAACAGCTATTTAAGGACTTACCCTGGTTTATCATCAAATCTCTAATCAACTTTGAAAGCCAGTTTTTAATACTTAATGGGAAGGTCTGGACTGCAAAATATTTATTTAAAATCACTGGGGCGACTGGGTGGTTCAGTGGGTTAAAGCCTCTGCCTTCAGCTCGGGTCATGATCTCAGGGTCCTGGGATCAAGCCTCGCATTGGGCTCTCTGCTCACTGGGGAGCCTGCTTCCTCTTCTCTCTCTGCCTGCCTCTCTGCCTACTTGTGATCTCTCAAATAAAGAAATTAAATTTTTAAATAGATAAATAAATAAATAAATAAAATCACTGTCATTACAGGATTTTTGGATTTATTTGGGGGTTTTTTGGTTTGTTTATCTGCAGTGGTAATCCAATCATTTGGGTTTGTTTGCTGTTGTTATTGTTTTTTTACCTTCATTAGCCTCTGGCCTTGAATTCTTGATATATGCAGAGAATTTGGCAAAGATGTCCATTCCAGCAGTATTTGATTCAGGGTGTTTTGGTGAAAGCTTCAAGTACCTAAGAGGGAAAGGTGAGAATGGATGATAGATCCTCCAAAGATACATTAGTGTAAGTTCTTCTCCATCAACAAACCATTGTGCTAGCAGTTACTTGACATCTTTTAGCAGTTATTACTTTAAGAAATGCCATCATCTGTTTTCCATGATATTTTTTAAGATGAGTTTTTCTTTAGGAAACAAAGCTCTGCGGTGTTTTTGTTCGCATTTTAATCTTCTTGGCAACCAAAGGGCATCCGCACTCCACCTCCATTTTATAAATTAGGATGCTGGGGAAACAGTCTACTTGCTCAAGGGGATGTGCCAAGCCAATGTGTACATTAGAAAGAGAAGTCTGGAGCAGCACTGTCCAAAAGAACTTTCTGTAATGATGGAAATATTCAATATCTGAATTTCCAATATTTGTGAAGTGTGGCCGGCTACCTGAATATAAATTTCAACGAAGAGGTGTTATAGAAAGTTAAAAATTCACTTCTGCCATTGCAGAAGCCACATTTCGACTACAGAACTTTCTTGAAACAGAAATGCCAACCAGATCCCTGGCATGTGCCCTGCACGGAAGCACCCAGACAGCGGGAAAAGCGGGCATCTGGGTCATCCACAGTAGTTTAAGGACAGAGACGGCAGGAAGCAGATCACTCACTTCGCTTGGAATTTTCCAGAACCTTCCATGGACTAGCTATTGTAAGGGTGGTACTGAGCAACAGAAAAGTAGGATGCTGGGAATTCTGCTAACAAGTGCTCTTACAAAGTTTATCTGCTTTGAAAACGGACATTCATGACACACAGCTTTTTTTTTCCTCAACCACACAAATGTGTATTTTATATATTTAAATTCCAGACACACATATTCAGTGTCTATTTCTTCCTCAAATTGGAAAATACATGTGAGAAGGCTCAGCTCCTCCCTCTTCCCTTCAGCAGAGAGCTACACCCACTGGGAGTAGGCTCCACAGGAATTCTGACCGTTAGCACCATTTTAGGGAACACTTAATCTGTTTAAAGGCTCTGTAAAATTTCACTGGCAACGGCTTGGTGCAGTCAAGACTTTGGGGGGAAAAAAATCTAACATTAAACTGGTAATTTATATTTCTTCATATATTTTAGGATGCTGTCTTGCCACTTTTTATAAACTTAGGAAGGTGAGGTATTTTTAGGAAAAAATTTAGTTCTGTTGCCAGCGGTAGTGTTTGGTTAGCTTTTTTATTCAAATTTTTTTACATGTGCGATTCTGAATTCCAGGAGAGATAGATCTAAAAATCTGGACACAGGAGATTATAAAATACCTACTGAATACACACATGCTCCATTCATCTTCCCTTTTAATACCTCTCAATGTTCAAGCTTAAAGATTTCTCTTGTAAACAAAAATATTTACAGAATGAATTTTTCAGTGAACAATTATAGTAAATGAATTCATGAGGTTACATATTCTGTATAATATATTAATAATACATAATTATATACACACACACACACACACATTTTTTTTCCTCCCAACTATAGAAAACTTTATGCTCTTTTTTTTTTCCCTGCTTGGGTTAAAAGAGTTAATTTCAGGTTTAACATCCCTGAATTCCCCTTGACTATAAAAACAACCAGCTTCTAGTTTAAATGTTTTTACTGCTTGTAATACAGTAACTTCATTGACTCATTCCATTCCAGACAAAAAATAGCACAAAGAACATAAGTGACTCTTCAATACACTATGTCTTCCACTAGCCAAGTTTCCAAAATTCTTCTTTTCCCAACCAATATTTAGCTGTACCTACTTTTCCAAATGAAGGCAGCCTGAAGGTAGGCTTAAACTGCAGATCATTTATACATTCATTGTTCACATATATTCATTTATTCTAATTATTAAGGGTCTACTCTGTGTCAGGCATTATACTAAGTGCAGAGGTTGTACTGAGGAGCATACAGAAGCATATTTACTAGAGACCTATTTTAATGAACAGGAAAGAATGAAGAAGGATTTGCAATTGGCATATCCTTATCCATATGAAAACAGATGCTATTACAATTCTTAAAAACAAAACAAAAAACAAAAAAACACTGTTCTCTAAACCAGGTTAAACAGGCCCTATTCTTCTCCAAGACAAACCATTAAATTTGTACTATTAATTTAATGCATACGATACTAGAACTACAAGAGACCATTCACCTAAAACTCTCATTGTGCCTAAAAGGAAATTATATTCTAGAAAGCTTATACACCTGGGCCCCCAAAATCCCTAGACTAGTTAAAAGTATTGCCAAACTACAACAGAGGTCTCCTGTCCCCAAATCCAGTGCTGTTTTTGTTTTACTAGAGATCAGATTCTCTCTGAAAGATAAATCAGATTCTGAACCAAGAGGTCCTCAATCAGTTGCCAGCTTATTTTGCATTCCCCCAAACACTGGATTTTAATAATTCATCATTATTCACTTTCCCAAATCGCTTGATAAAGCAAAACTTTTCAATGAATGAGAGTCTTATTTCAACATTTGACAAAAGGTAGGCAAATAATCAATAAAAGGCCACGTGTCAACAATGTCATGGACGCGAGCATCCAGGGCTTTAAAAAAAAAAAAAAAAAAAGGCTTACTAACCCTTGTCTTTCTCCAAAACGGTCAACCTCCCCTACGCTTCTATCCTTTAATCAGTAAGTGAGCCACACACACAGGTCTGCCTCAGTTAAAAATCCAAATTTCAAAGCTTTTCTGGACAAAGTACTCCCTCCATTCAAGCAAGGGGAATGAAATATGTATTTATAAATACTTTCCCCAGAGGAAAAGATAGTTTCTTCTTTCTATGTATGCTGGTCACATAGACCAGCAAAAGTTCCTTGCTTTAAGCTCTTCACTACTCTCTAGATTCTGAACAACTCTGGAACAAGCAATTGCCCGTATTTATCTCTGTCGTGACTAAATCAGAAGTGCTCACACAAAAACACTCTGTTCTCAGTGTCGTCAAATGCCAAAAACATGTTATTAGAAAATGCTAGATTCTGGTCTGCCAGCTTGTGCAACTCCTCTGCCTTTTCTTTTCATCCAGTCTAGAAACAAGAAGGCTCTCAGTCAGGGTACGAGGAGGATCAGCAGTGGTTAAGGACCCGAAGACCTCCTCGTCCTCGAGGGGAAAGGCAGGGAGCCAGGACTGTCCTTGAATGCCCTAGAACACAGGAAAGGGAAAGGAATGCCTTTGGTGGTCCTGGAAAGAACTTCCTCCAGCTCCTCCTCTAGAGACAATTCTGCATGACAAAGACTCTGCTGTCCCTCTGCTTGTCACCTCAGGGGCTGCGGAGCCCAGTCAGGGGAAGGCACTCCCAACAGAAATGTGCTGCTCTAATGCACAGAAATAAAAACTCATGTGGGGTGGAGGGGGGGGAACGGGGGACCTGGGTGGCTCAGTTGGTTAAGGGTCCGACTCTTGATTTTGGCTCGGGTCTTGATCTCACTCATCAGAAGTGAAGCCTCACCTATTTCTTCAAAAGGATTCATTAAGGGGTGCCTGGGTGGCTCAGTGGGTTAAAGCCTCTGCCTTCGGCTCAGGTCAAGGTCTCAGGATCCTGCAGTGGGGAGCCTGCTTCCCCCTCTCTCTGCCCGCCTCTCTGCCTACTTGTGATTTCTCTCTCTGTCAAATAAATAAATAAAATCTTTGGAAAAAAAAGAAGAAAATGTTTATTTTCAAGGTCCAATTAAAAAAACTATGATACGTCTTACAGAGGCTGCCAAAAAAAACCAATATTTTGATATTAGTTCTACCATTATCTTCATGTCCATAACCTCTGAGAAAAATAGCAAGAAAGAATAATTACAATTGTTGTTCCTACAGCTGAAGAAAGCCCGGAATGTTCCTTCATTCACCTATGATATGCCACTTTTTGTACATTAAAGCTAATCCAAGCGTTCTCTTTTTTAAAGCTGTTCCTGGTTCAACTCACTTTCCCTCACCACCACCATGACCTCTCCACCCATACTGGAATATGTTTCTTGAGGATAGGAATTATGTCTTATTCACTACGGTATTCCTAAGGCTTTGTTGCCTGATAACTGTAGAATACATTTGAGTGAATTCTGAGTAACTGATTATTTTAGAACCCTCTGACCCAATAATCACATTCCTGGGAAATTTTTCTGGATATGGAGAGTAAAAGTCAAATCAACTAGCAAGAAAGGCTTGACCAGAAGAAGAACATTTCAGTTTCTCAGGATAATGAAACTAGAAAAGCCTAAAGCAAACACAAATGTGTTGAACCTATGCTAAGATTACAGTATAATGCAAAACTGCACTTTTGCAAGTCAGGTAACTGTCATGATAGTCCATCTACCCCTCACCTGGACCTCATATTATAGGAAATAGTTGAGTACCTTAAAATCATTAACCATGTGGACTAATGTGCAGGACCTGGGAATCTAGAACACATAAGAAATACATAAATAAAAACTGCATCCCAGGGACACAGTCTAAAAAGCCAATTCCCCTGGGTGACAGCTTCAGACAGTTACCTTTAAAATAACCTGATAAGAAATCCCCCAGCAACCTGTTCCTCCTGCTTAGAAAGTCCAGCTGGGTTCAGTCTGAACCTGTCTCTCCCCAACTCTTCTGTTCCCTAAACTTCTCAGTTTGGGACCAATTCCCCTCAAAGAACTAGACTTTCCTAATCTAGCTCCCACGTCTCAAACCTACTTTCAGTGTATACTCTATAGCTTAATCACATTCCTACCTATGCTTATTGGCCTAGCCAGAAGCCAGTCCTGATATCTGCGTAGCATTAATTGTAGCATTAATAATAATGAATGAAGAGAAGCCCTAGTCACCGAAACTTAATGCTGTATGGATTTAACTCCAGTACCATCCAGAGAAAGATCTTTAAGGGCCAGAAAAGACCAAGCTTTAAAGAGATGGCAATATTTTCATGCATATTTTTCTTTGATACTCACTTGGGAGGGCATAAGACTTCTTCGAGAAATTCTTCAATCTTATTTACATCCGTTTTGACTTCATTGTTGAAAGTTATAAATGGTGGGTGGGTCCCAGGAGCCAAGTTCTGCAGGTCTGCAGGCTTCCTGTCAGGCAAAACAGTCAAAATTGGATTTTTTACTCTGGGAAGGCAGTAATACTTTAAATACTCAGAGTGGTTCTAAATGTTTACGTATATAAAAACGAGTTAAGAATTAGTATTTTGGGGGCACCAGGGTGGCTCAGTCAGTTAAGCATCTGATTCTTGATTTCAGATCCTTGATTTCAGGACATGATCCCAGGGTTTTGAGATTGAGCCCCTGCATCAGGATCCATGCTGGGTGTGGAGCCTGCTTAAGATGGTCTCTCTCCCTCTGCCCTTCCCAGCTCAAACTTGCTCGCTCCCTCTCTATAAGAAAAGAAAAGAAAAGAAAAGAAAAGAAAAGAAAAGAAAAGAAAAGAAAAGAAAAGAAAAGAAAAGAAAAGAATTTTTTCCACTAGTTTAACAGCTGCAATACTATTCTTTGAGGAAGCAAACCTTCACAAAGTACAAAATTCATGATAAGAAAATCAGGAATCTGATTCTAACCAAATGACAAAGTCCCCCATTCTCACTCTAAATTCAACTGAAGTGCTTATTAGAAATGGTGGTAGAATTGAGAGGAAACAGTCTCTAGTTTCGACTCTAGCACCAATTCATTGTGTAAAGATGAGTAAACCTTAACTTCTCTAGGTCTTCCTTTTTTTTCTTTTTTTTTGTAAAGTAAGGAAGAAGAGCAGCTGATTCCTACAGTCCCTTCTAACGATGAGCTTCCAAATTCGGCTGCTACCAATTTTCCATTTTCCTAGAAGTCCACACTCAATAAGGAAAATGATCACCAGTCAAAATGACTTCAGTAAATAAAACATAGCATAACCAAAGGTAAGACACAACACAGAAGGGGCAAAATATTATAGTGAATAAGAAAGGCTCAAAATACGAATTAGATTAAGAATTTTGTCCAAATTCATTAAAAAGCCATCAACAAGGGACGCCTGGGTGGCGCAGTTGGTTGGGCAACTGCCTTTGGCTCAGGTCATGATCCCGGCGTCTTGGGATCGAGTCCCGCATCGGGCTCCTTGCTCCGCAGGGAGCCTGCTCCTCTCTCTGCTTCTGCCTGCCTCTCTGCCTACTTGTGTTCTCTCTCTGTTAAATGAATAAATAAAAATCTTTAAAAAAAAAAAAAAAGCCATCAACAAGTCAAACAGAAGAGAAATTGATACACAATAGATAAAATACGTGAACACATGGAAAAATGTAAAAAAAAACCAAAAAAAACAAAAACAATTACCAAAGAAACTGAAGCGTAAACTATGACGACATCTTTCCTATTAATTAGGAAAAACTGAAAATAACACTGATAAAGATGATGAAAATATATACTTACAACTACTAATAGCATGAAACGTTGGCATCGCTCTATTAAAAAGCAAAAAATGGCTCACTAAGCCCATTAGTGAATCCTAGGATCAACATAATGACAAGATGGCGTGTGTATCCTAATGATAAAATACAAAGCACACATCACCATCTATGAAGTATTCTTACCAAAGTTAAACCTGAATCTAGAAGCAAGCCTCTTAAGGCGGCTGTCTCTCAAAGTATGATCCAGGGACCCTTTCACCAGGTGGCCCATGAGGTCAAAACCATTCTCATAATACTAAGACATCATTTACTTTTTCCACCCTCAATCTCTCATGCCTGTAGAGTTTCCCATAGGCTACTTGTTGTGTGGTATTACAAAGTGATGTATACAGAAACAGACACGAGAATCTGTCTTCTATTAAGGCAGACATAAGAGATGTACCAAAATGTAAAACAATGCCAGTCCTCTAACTAATTTTGTTTTGGGAAATATATTTTTAATTAAAAACATATTTTTGTGATAACAAATAATAGGTTCACAATTGTTCTAACTAGTAAATATGTTTGAAATTTCTCAGCTTTAATTTCTAATACAGTAAAGTTGATAGATATAACGCACATAACTGAAAGCTCTTTGAGGTCCTCAGTAATTTAAGAGTATAAAGAAGTTCTGAGACCAAAAAGTTCATTTACAGGAAACTTAAGGAGATGCAGGACAAAGTTAAATGATAACCACAAAGAAGCAATCAGTCAAATACAGAATTCAGGACACTCTGCAATTCAACAGAATGGATTTCTACCAGTCAATGGCATGAAGGAAAAAAGCCACAAATGGTAGTTGGAAGGGACTGCTGTAGATTAAGAAAAATTTAAGAGACATAACAACCAGATATAATGAGTAGAATTTGTTTGGATCCTGATTTGAACAAACCAGGGAAAGAAAAAAAGATATTTGGGAGATAACTTGGGAGATCATATCATATGCTGGGGACCAGACATTATAATGGCAGTGTGGCTGGGTAAGAAAACATAAGTACTGTTTGGAGATGTACAGTGAAGTATGGAGGGTTGAAATGATAGGATTCCCGGAATTTGGTTTAAAACATAATCAGTGGGGAGAAAAAGAAGAAAAAAGGGACAAAGCAAATAGGTAAAATCTCAATAAGTTGAGAGCTGAAGTTAGAAGGAAGTTTATTCTATTCTTGTGTATGTTTGAAATCTTTCATAATTAAAAAGATAAACTAAAAAACTGAAAACTTAAAAAAAGCACTAAAAAACTGCTTCAAAGAAATTTTCCCCTACCTACTAATATAGGCTATCCTTCCTTCCCTAACACAAATGCACAAAATTTGAACAAAGGATATCTCTAAGTGTTCCATGAAGGTGAAATACTTTGCCACTGAAAAGAATTTTTAAAATACAGTGTACCTAAAATCTCTACTTGTCCCAGCTTACCAATTTTCCTTGGTCTAACATATATTCCTTCACAGTCCCTCTCCCTTTTTTTCTCCCTCCACCCCGTTAAGGTTTGGAATGTGCTTCATCTATGACCACATTCCGAAAATAGAAAGGCTTATTCATTATTTGATCAGTCCAAATTTTCTAGCTCAGAACCTCCCCAAGTTATAGAGCCCATCACCCTCCCAAAACAAAGAAAAATAAGATATATTTTCTACCAACTTGTATAAGTACCTAAGCTGTAAAAAAGGACTTTTACAAGTCAAAGTCTGATTTGATGTTCAATTATGATTTCCTTCCTGAGCACACTTTGGTCTGAGAAGGCAAAACTGAGCACAAAATGACGGGACTGCGCGAAAGCTGAGTGAGTGTTTCAGACCCACAATTACTCAAACAGTGCTGTACGCCACGAGAGTCCCGGAACTCGCGTCAAGGACTCGACTCCAGGTCAGGACTAGTCCATTTCTAGGCTTCATTTCTTTGGTTTGTTTGGTTAGTCTTTTTTACTTCTCACCCTGGCCACCTGTTCTCTGATCACTAACGAGTCCACCAGGTCCCAGGCCACGCCATCTTTGGTCTTCAAGTCCCCTTCACAGTCCCACGCACAGCTCAGAGATGTTCCCAGTTACACCTTATTTCCTCCTCAACTCACGAAGATCTTCTACATAACCAAGGGTCCAGAAACCCAGATTTTTATTTTCAAATCTTAACATTTTAAAGCTAACAGGGGGGTGGGGTCCCAGGGTGGTTCAGTTGGTTAAGCATCTGACTCTTGGTTTCAGCTCTGATCATGACTCAGGGTCATGGGATGGAGCCTGGCATTGGGCTCTGAGCTCAGCGGGCAGTCTGCTGGAGACTCTCTCTCTCTGGCCCTCCCCCAACCACTGTCGCTGTCTCTAATAAATAAATAAATCTTAAAAAAAAATAAGACTTTTCTCATTCCAAAGTTATAAAACATATTCAACATTTTTATGACTAATAGCCCCTTAATGCCTGAATGTAAGGTAATAACGTACACCTGTGTGTTTTACAATGTTTTCATGAACAAGGAAGAGTTATTTAAGGGGGAGACAGGATAGATGCTTTACAATAACCCATGGAGGGAAGGCAACAAAATAAGTAACAGCTACTCTATAATAAACTATGACAGCTTTTAGCTCTCCAAATAAAAATGTTAGGGGAGGGATAAAGTTGGCATTAGAGAAGAATGAGTCAAAGACTAAATAAAAAGGACCTGGTTGCTGTCCCAAATTGGACAGTTCTGCCGTCCACCAGCTATGTGATGAAGGAAATCCCAACCTCTTTGGATTTCCTGCTCTGTACTGTGATACAAGACCCCCTTCGCCTGTGAAGATCAAATCAAAGAAGGTGTGTGAACATGAGCTAAACCAAAGCATGGAAATGAGACCCACGCCTGCTTTCAGCCTCACGTTAATACAGCCTTACACAGGAGAGGAGACTGGCAGCTTTAAACTCTACTGCAGTCTGGTGGTTCAAAACTGGTTATCTAGCATTAACTGACTGGCAATAAGAAATCTGATTAATAGAGGTTTCTAAATTGGGCGCCTGGGTGGCTCAGTCGGTTAAGCATCTGCCTTCAGGTTCAAGTCATGATCCCGGAGCCCCAGGATCAAGTCCCACAACGGGCTCTCTGCTCGGTGGGGAGTCTGTTTCTCCCTCTGACCCTCCACCATCTCGTGCTTTCTCTCACTCTCTCTCTCTCTCAAAGAAATCTTCAAAAAAAGAAAAAAATAGTCTTGTAAAGTGAAATCAAGCACAGGGTTACCAATTTTCTACTAATAGCAGGGACTAGTGAATAGTGCATTTTGTTTCTGCTGGAAAGCTGTATTGATTTTTAAAAAACAAAGGTGATGCAACTATTTTCTAGGTAGGATTAAGTGTTGAGATGAAGGGCAACCATGTTGGGTCCTTGCTCCAAGTGAAAGTAGGTCCCAGAAGAAACTTGGATGCGTCTGAATGGATCAACAGACTTCAAGTTGCAAGCACGAGGTGACTTAGAAGCTGTGTCGAGTCACCAGCCAAGCAGAATCTTCTCTGGCACTCCCAAGGCCTCAGGTGTTTTGTTTGACCCACAAAGGCTCACTTTACAGACGCTACACAGAAACTTAACATTTCAGGAAGGGCAGTAGGACAGAAATGAAACTGAATGGACAGGCGATGCCTAAAAATGTCAGGACATCTGTGGCTTATTTCATAAAAGCCCTTCAATAAATACACAACGAGTCACTCAAACTCATTCCCTTAAGTGACATCTAGAAAAAGTGAAGTGCATACTAATTCATGCCATGAGATAAGAGCACAAATACTCTTCAATGTTTGGGGTTTTTCTTATTTTTAATGTTACTTATCTGAGTAGTCTTTTTTTTTTTTTTTTTTGGTCAGAGTAGATGAAAAAAAATTCTTCTGTTCTCTCCCATTTTGCTTGTTGTTGAAGAAAAGGAAATAAAGAGAAACAAACTAATACCAGAGAGAAGGAAAGGAGGCATAGGAGGAACCTCCTGGGACCTAATGCTTTAAGCAACTTAAGTGGCTTAACTTCAATTAAAGTTTAATTCATACACTTGCAACAACTGGCAAACACGGGGCAGGTGGCTCTGCTCCAGCTGCTTCTTATAAAATGAGCGCAGTGGAGCCACAGGACACTGGAGCTGGGGTTAAAGATGACCTATTTTGTAACTAGCTGACTCCACTAAATGGAGGGAAAAAATATTAAGTATGCAGAACTTATATTTTTTTAACGATTTAATTAACCTATTTATTTGAGAGAGAGAGAGAGAGAAAGCGTGTGTATGTGCATATGGTGGGGGGAGGGGGGAGGGAGAGAGAATCTCGAGTCTGCTGAGCATGGCGCTGGGACTCAAGCCCACAACACTGAGATCCTGACCTGAGCCGAAACTAAGAGTCGGATGAGCGACCCAGGGCACCCTAAAACTTCTATTTTTAATCAAGTTCTTTTTGAAGGTACTGATTTGCAAGGCATAAAATTCATCTACACAAATCAAGAGAATACTGGACACTATATGGCAAGTATGAAAAAAAAAGTTAACATCAAAAATCCTTTATTTGTTTCGGAATACTTTACTCCTATTAATTATTCTTCATTAGGTTTGCCATATTCTGACTAAAGTCACCAACTGAATGAATAAATCATGGATTCACCAAAACATACACACCTCGGTCCCAGTTACGAAGCACTGGTCTATGTGTCCCAATGCAACAGTTAAAGGACTTTATTTTGATGACATGGTATACTGCTAAACCTTTGTCTACTTTAATGTCAATTTGCAGAGCAATCATGTTAAAACAAAACAGGACCCACCAAAAGGTTTCAAATATAGCTTCTATAATTCTTAAGAAATTTTCTTAACACCGTTTAGAGAGTTCACACTGACAGGTTTAGAAAAACATTCATCAATAATGTTCTTCTATAGGGACCTCAACAGAATCTATCATCTTTGAAATCATTTTGAAAAAGACCGTAAGAGACGTGGCAGGGAAGCATGCTCTCTCTCTGTATGACTGTCCGTGTCTGTCTCTCTCCGTGTTTCTGTCCCTCACCCTCAAAACACACACAGGGCGTCCACGTGATTCAGAATGCGTTTACGAGACACGTAATCTTGATTTGCAAGGGTAACGAGGGCTTCACGAAACTCAAGTCAACCTCACAAAGGGAAAGAAGGGAGTCTGCACTCTCCTGACTGGCCAACACCAGGTAACGGAGGGTTTCTCGGCCAGGCTGGCCTGCTCCACTCCATTCAGTCTCTCTGTATGTGTCATTCACACCGCTGTCACCACATAGAAACCAAAGTGATCTCTCAGCTTGCTGAATACATTTTTCAGAAGGATGGAACCACAGAGACATGATGAGGAGAGCAAACTGTCCTCAAGAATCTATTTCGAAATAGGATTTTGTTCTGAGTTTATAAATGACTCTCAAGATATGCAGAACTACGAGTTTTATGGCTCTATGGCTCCATGTTAAACGGTTACAAAACTGTTAAAGTTTAAACTATCATAATAAGCTTCCAAAACTTTATGTTATGATTACGGCAACTTACAAGTGAGCCTTACACAATACCTTACAATTGGTACACTGACATGTGAAGCAGAAGGAAACCATTTGTGACAATGCGGAGGATGAGAAAGCTTCAGCACTTAAGGAGGAAATGGGAAAATGGAAGCATACATTTCCCAGATTTTTTAAAAGCAGTCTTCTCCAATTTATTAATTTTCTCAGAGAATATCATGGAGGACGCATTTTATTCACTGGTAATATAGCAGATATCACTGCTTTTACAATAAAAAGCTAATTTCTTAAAAAAAAAAAAAGCTAATTTCTTTAAAGTATCGTTTCTATTCTCATTTCTCAAAACTAGAAAAGCTTACCTAACAAGTATGTGACACTCAGCTATATTCAAGTCAGCGTCTCAGGGGTAGGGGTGTGTGTGTGTGTGTGTGTGTGTCAGAGAAACAGGGACAAAGAGAAAGACGGGGGTGAGGGGAGATTACTGTTGTCACACTTTCCTCTTTCTCTTCCCTTTGCCTGCCTCTCAGGCTTATCTGTGCTCTAAAGATGCTGATCATGGATTTAGAAATTTCTGGACATAATGAAAGTAGCAGAAGTCTTCAAAGATTTTCATCACCGCCACAAACCTGTCAGCCAGGAAGTATGATATGAAACAATGAATTCTATTCAACAACAGGTCTGAAAATGGTTTGATGAGTAATGAAAAGTACCTTGAACGGTGTTGTTTAGCACACAGCAGACACTGAAGAAGAAGATATGTTAATGTTTTCCTTCCTTTTTCGTGAATTTAAAAATGAGGTAAGTGACCTCTAAAGATGAAGTGTCTTGCCCAATGTCCCAGGGAAACCAGCGACAGGGCTCTCTCCACTCAGAACCAGGCCTCTTTCCCTAATCCACAGCCCCCCGTCTGATGACATGTGATGACATCTTGAAATATGCCCCATATTTTAATATTTTCATTTACATTTACCTGAAGATTTTGCTTAAATGGTAGTTGATATAAGCCTAAAATCCTTCTGAAATCCGGGCACTTTTTTTTATCTACAAGTTCTGTAATACAACCGCGGCATGAACAGAAAACATCATCCATATGGTTTCACTTATTTGTGGAACATAAGGTTTAGGAACGACTCCCCCTAGAGCATTAAGGCAGCGCTAGCAGGCAAGCAAGGGGAGACTGCAGAGCCTGACAGCGGCGCGTGAGTACCACCAGCACGGTCATTAACACCTGTGACATTCAAAGAGAACGTGTCCCATGGTGCCGGAACTGGAAACGAGCTTGTTCTTAGGGATGAAATGTCACGTAACAATACTTTTCTCAGAGCACAGAGTAGGCCTCTCAATAGCTCGCAATCAAGTCTTACTGCTCTCCACCAACGGTAGTTCTGGGATCAGTCCTCTTCAGCAAGAAATTAGCGATTACCGGAAAAAGCAAGAAAATAAGCACCGGAGGCATTTTCTCCCCCATAGTTTTATAAAAACAGTCATAGCTAAAGTTTTAAAGTTAAGATTATAAAAGGTACTTTTTACTACGGAGTGTTTTACTCCTCTGTGACAACTTTATCTTACAACGGTGTTTTGAGCCCATGTTCACTCTCTTGAAATCTTACTCAAGACTCTAAGTGTCTAAGTTCATAGAAAGGGTCTGGAACGATAAAGACCAAACCTAAATGCAGTGGTATCTGTGAGGGGGAAGCTGACAACCAGGGCCTGGGGGTGGAGGGGATTCATTATCACCTGCTACTTCTACACTTTTACTGGCCCTCAGGAAGTATGTTTTAGATGCACCATTGACCTGAGATTTCTAAAGAAACCTAGTATAGGCTCCAATTTTAAGTGTTCTCTGTTGCTTTTATACAAAGCCCCAGAAAATAAACACACATCTTCTTTGGATGGTTATACTGACTAATTAGGAAGCCCTGAATCTATCATCCTGCCTCCCATGTGTCATTTTTTACATGTAGGTATATTACTTTTAAACATTTACAAGTCCTCAAATATCAACCAACTTACAGAAATAATGTCTTCAGGAGTTTGTACAGGAAAAGGGAAACAGTCATTCTGAGTTCACTTCCTCTCCTGAACCAGAGTCCCCTGGCTCATGGCTCTATCACTGGTATGGACCACAATCAAGCACTGTGTCGAACTGCTCAAAGAAGGCTTTCTCGAAGCGTGGCAGTCAACTCACTTGCTCCAAGCCAAAAATGGAATAGGAGAAATCCATGTATTTTAAGACACAGGGTGTGTGCCTGGTAGCATGAGTCTATTTTTAGAAGTTGCATTGAGAAACTTCCTTTTTGAGCGCATGTAGGGAAAAAAAAAAACAATAATAGAAGGGTAACTGCATGAATTATTTCATTCTTACAGCAGCCCCGTCCAAAAGGAAGTAGGTGTATCTTTGAAAGAGCCTGCAGTTTGAACTCTCACTATCCCCAGAGGTTCACCTCTGCATTCTCATATATAACTGAAGGGTTCCTGGAAGACTTCACAGCTTATTTTCAATAAATAGACCTTAAGTCTCCAAATCGCAAAGAAGTACACTAGCAGTAAGTAAAGAATAAAGTGTAAGGAACTGACAGAAGTCCAGGGAATGCCGGCCGAGAACCAGGGACAGATGACAACTCCCAAATAACTCACTTGGTGACACCCGGAGGGATATCACACATGAACGCCACCACCCAGCATGTGACGGCCCGTCCATAGTCTTTCCTGGACACCGTTCGTGACTGATTTGCTTAAAAAACAAGCAACGAACTATGCTGTTGCCTTTGAGTCAAGAGGCATACATTTCCACTGCCCAATCCTAGATTTTCTGTTAATGTAACTGCTCTCAACACTTGATTTAAGTGTCCTCTTTTTCCCTAAGTATGAATGTCCTTCACCTCAAACGTGTTTGCTAAGGAAGAACATAAGAACACAAGCTCCTGAGTAAAAGGAGTAAAAGGAGAGCTTACTATTTATCAGGGCTTTTCTCGGCCCTCTCCACTTTGGTCTGTGGAGACAAAGTTAGAAACAACTCTTCAACTAGCAAGACCAATCACAGGGCCACAGATCTTATCTTACAATTATATTTAACCAAATACAGTTAAAATCATATTACAGAAAATTCCTATTATTCCCTGAAAAGTAGAATAAATCAAATAGACCACAGCAGCATTCATCCTCCTAAAACCCCACTCTTGTATTTAAGGATCCAGATTATTTACACCATGTGTTTACTACATTTTAAACCAACAAGTTGTCTGCTTAGAAAATTCTTCATAGGGGGCCGCCTGAGTGGCTCAGTGGGTTAAAGCCTGTGCCTTTGGCTCAGGTCATGATCTCAGGATCCTGGGATGGAGCCCCACATTGGGCTCTCTGCTCAGCGGGGAGCCTGCTTCCCCCTGCCTTTCTGCCTACTTGTGATCTCTCCTTCTGTCAAATAAATAAATAAAATCTAAAAAAAAAGGGGGGGGGTCCCTGGGTGGCTCAGTGGGTTAAGCCTCTCCCTTTGGCTCAGGTCATGATCTCAGGGTCCTGGGATCAAGGCCCCGCATCGGGTTCTCTGCTTAGCAGGAAGCCTGCTTCCCCCCTCTCTCTGTCTGCCTCTCTGCCTACTTGTGATCTCTCTCTCTGTGTGAAAAGAAAAGAAAAGAAAAGAAAAGAAAAGAAAAGAAAAGAAAAGAAAAGAAAAGAAAAGAAAAGAAAAGAAAAGAAAAGAAAAGAAAGGAAAAGAAAAGAAAGGAAAAGAAAAGAAAGGAAAAGAAAAGAAAGGAAAAGAAAAGAAAGGAAAAGAAAAGAAAAGAAAAGAAAAGAAAGAAAAAAAAAGTTAGCTCTTCATAGCTCCACGTTTACACTGGAAAGTCAAAACTGTCCCTGAATCCAGACTAAAATTTAGCTCCTGGTGCTACTCTTGAAATTAAAGGTTTTTAAGAATACTGAGTGGCCAGTAAATGCAACTTACTGACATTGTGAGTTATCCATAGTATTAATACAAGTTAAATTTGTCCACAAGTCAGCTGAACTTTAATAAATATATTTATTTCCTTTAGAGAACATATGCATGCAAAGTGAGGAATGGGGAGAGAATCAAACTGAAAACAGTATATACTCAACTTAAGTTGATTTCAAACTGCAACAAAGTCTTACCTCTTCAGGTCCACGGTTGTGACACTAAATACAACTCCTTTGAGCCAAAGAATCATGAAGAGCCTCTGGGAAAAGGGGCAGTTTCCTATGCTTTCACCATCACTGCCAGCCTGGGAAAGAGAAATCAACATTGGAGAACAAGGTCAAGGTGGTGACACTCGAAATGATAGACCTTTTTCTGACTTATAATCAAGGGTTCGAGAAAACAGGAGAAGTTGCGTTGTAGAAGGAAGGGTGGAAACTCAGGTCTCTTGTTCTGCTCTTTCATTTGCCTCCCTCTTCTTAGAAATAGCCATTCTACTACAGCCCTGTCCTAGAGAACTTTCTGCAACGGTAGAAATGATCTGTATCGCCACTGTCCAAATACCAATAGTCATTTGTGACATATGTCTAACGAGTGCTTAAATGTGGCTAATTCCACTGAACCTTTTAATTTGCCTTTTTAATTAATTTTATGAAATGTTAAGTCATTTCTTGTTCTGTGAGACAGTATTTTTTATAGGGTAACATAAAGGGGGACACTTGCAGGTTTCCAAAGAGTTAAAATAATCACCAACCCCCACCCATTTAAAAAATATTCATTATAAAATCCCATATCCTGTTTTACACATTCCTTCAAGGAAAAAGAAAATAAGATATCTTTATTTAAAAAAAATTATCTGTAATCCTACTTAATATGAATGGAGCAGCTGTGACTTCTCCAAGCTCAATAATGAGGTAGAATTTTCCTAAAAATCAGGGTGGGACACATCTTTACTTCTGTCATGTATGCCCCCAGTTTACAAAGGAGGGAGGGGGGAAGCAGGGCACAGGAGTGGGGGAAAGTAAGCCAGCATGCTGGAAGAGAACATTCTGACACTTGCTACAGAGCACAGCCCTCTTCACCACAGTCTGTGGAGAGAGCCAGAAATAACTTTCAACAGCTCATTCAGAGATGCATGGCTCAAGTTCTGTTTATTATCCTAAAGTAACTCTCAAAATATTCAGAAGCCATTTCAGTAAGATGCTACATTAGTAAGTTACTAATCCCTAAACTAATGGGAAAATAGGGTGGAGTAAAAAAATAAAGAAAAGCAGTTACCTGATTAAACATAACACAACTAACAAAATACATGGGCATAAAAGGGGGATCCCAGAACCCCACCCTAACAAGACAGCATGAGAGAGTTACAACTGAATTCATTTTCTTCTTTTTCATTATTCTTTATCAGAAACAAAACATACAGAAGTGTAGCCAGAGTGAATCACATTCATTTCTAGAGACACTGGGGCGGGGGAGAAGGTCTGGATGATAGTCCTTCAAGGTACAAGTTAGCTCATAGTACTAAGTCATCCTACAGTACAAAGTAACAAACTGGTACTCAAAGTTGGTGTTTTGAAGATGCTGGCGGTCCCAAGACCTACAGAACGTTGACAACATACAAGTGAGTTTATCACAGATAATAAAAAGTTAAGATATTATCTTTCAATATATCTTGATGATTAATATTTTTACACAAGGTTGTGGCCTTTGATACTCAAATCTTATCATTCTTGTTTCGTTTTCACCTCCCAGTATTAACGAGCTTAGCAGCAGAAATATAACAACAAGAAGACGTATACGAAATTTCAGACTTAGTGAAAAAGCACTAAAGGTTGGTAGACAAAGACCAAGTCTGACTCACTTTGTCCTATTCCATTTGTTTGATCTAGAAAATGAACCATAATTTCCCAAGATGTCATAGCAGTGTTAAAATAATTATATTGGTAAAGAATTTGTAATAAAGATGTTATAAATAGGCACTTGGAAAGACATTAAACCCAAGGCAAGCTGCAGATAAACAGCAACTGGCTACAGATCAAAAACACCACCCCACAATTTCCTACAACGGTCTGCAGAGCATATGCTAGAGTTCAGACAGAAGAATCTTGGGACACGGACGCTGCCTGAAGACTCAGTCGGGACGCAAATGCCCCCTTTCCTTTCACACACACCCCCTTACTCATAATTTTCTAGCAAGTTTTACCAACGTACTCTCTCAGGCATATCTGAAGCTTGTTACACATCTCATACTCCTTATAAAACTATTCTTTTATGCACACACAAATAAAAGTATGCGTTTTTCAAATAGATCTGAAAAACTGCCATTTTAATTAACTACTCCCAAAACTCATCACAATTCAAATAAGAAACATTGCCAAGTACAAGTTTTTCTGAACTTTTAATAGCATGAGAAGATTCAGAGCTAATAACCAGATAATGTTTTCATCAAGTGTAGTGAAACTGCAAAAACTCAGAGCTCTAGAAGTCATAAGTCAAAAACTTCCTCCTTTAATGCGTGTTGTAATAATAAAAATTCCATTTCAGCATTTCAATAAACTTCCATTCCAGGTAAAGGATCAAAAGCACACTCTTTAATATGAACTACATTGAACATAACCTGTTGGTACAATCGACTGAGGAATGTTCTGGAATAGTGGAAACCATTAGACCCTGAAAATCAGGATACCTTTATTCTACACCCAGTTTTTTATTATAACAAAAAGTAACACATAGGTATTTCTAACAATAGTGTCTAAGAAAAGTATACCTTTAAAAAAAAGAACTTTGCTTTTTACTGCTTCTCATAGTATACACATTATTTTTAAAGTAATTAAAAACTGAAACCTTGCAGGTCAGAGTTCCCCTACATTTGAACGGTTCACTAGTTGCTTAATCTTCTAGATTTTTATTTTCTGTGTACATACTACTTTTCTCTTTTAAAAACGTGATCACACTATATACAACTTTTTTATGATCTACATTGTTTTATTCTCAGTTTCATGCCATCAGCCCTCTGGAGGCTATAATGTCCAGCATGGTGTCCGAGAGGGCCAGGGAGGGAGCCAGGGCTTTCAACCCTGCCTGCCAGTAAAAGGAGGCCCTATTCCTCCCGGCTCGGGGGAAGGGGGGGCGGGTGTCAGAGGAGGCCCAGAACACAGTAGTCAGGACGTTCAGGATCAACCAGAGGTAACGTCAGTGGAGACCACATAGGGAACTGGAACCCCCACCCCCGCTGAGCAGAAATGAGGAGCCGCCCCAGGGGTATCAACGGAAGCCACTGTAGCTATTCATCCCCTATCTGGCTGTAACAAGGCAGTGTGTCGCCCATCTCCCCACCCACCCTCCTCCAGAGCAGTGTCAGAGAAGTCTTATTTGAGTGTTAGAGAAGTTTAAACAAAGCTTAAGCAAGATCCAGAGTCTCATAACAATATGAAAATGTCCAAGTTTTGATCAAAACTCACTTGTCATACTAAGAACCATATCAAACTGAATGAAAAAAGGCAATCAAAAATGTCGCCATCAGGATGACAGAGACGTTAGAATTTGCTGGCAAAGATTTTAAAGCAGCCATGATAAAAGTGCTTCAATGAGCAATTATGAACAGCTTGAAACAAGGGAAAACATAGAAAAGCCTTAGTGAACAGGAGATGTAAAGAAGATATAAACAGAAGATGTAAAGAAAAACCAGTAGGAAATTTTACAACTAAAAAATAAAAGAGAGAGAGAGAGAGAGAGAGAGAAAGAGAGAGAGAGAGTTGAGCTCAACAGCCACCCAGCCAAATGGAAGGACAGAGGAAAGAATCACTGAACTGGAAAACAGAATAGAAATGACCTGCTCTGCACAGAGAAAAAGTAGACTGAAAATATCGTACTTCCTCTATTATTTCCATAGTTTGATGTCATCCATCTAACAGTTATTTCTGAAGGCTTCATTTATGCTACTCATCCAACAATTTCATATGTATAAATTTATTCTGTAGAAACATTTATGCAGATGCCCAAAGACACAAGAGAGAGGAACACTGAAGCACCATTTATAATGGCAAACCACTGGAGACCACCTAATGCCGATCAATACAGGATCTGTTAATTATAGACCAGGGTCAGAAGGTGGAAGTCTGGGACAACCATGTGGCCTTTGCTGGCAAGGGTAGGAGTACGGTCACAGTTTTTCCCTGTGGTGTTTGAAGAAGAGCACCTACTGCCTAAGTCTTCTGTCTTAGGCCTAGGCTGCCCCTCTCCTGGTCCTCTGGCTAGAGAGAGTGGACTTCTACTTCTTCTGTCTACACCTTTTTGGTGTTTCCAGATGCCAGCTCCTCTAGCTCTGAGTCTGGGATAGATCAGGGCAAAGAAAAACAAGAAACTCATCTACTCTGCTTTCCCAGAAACAGAAGTCTCTCAGAAGTATTAAATTTAGAAAGCAAAATTAAAAATGTAGACAATGTGGTATGTCCATACAGTGGAATAGTATTCAACAATAAAAAGCAATGAGGTATTTTGATATATGCTAGAAGTTGGATGAACTTTGAAAAAGTATGCTAAATGAAAGGAACCAATTAAAAACAAAAACAAAAACAAAAAACATAGTATATGATTCCATTAAATGAAATGTCCAAAATAGGCAAATCCATAGAGACAGAAAGTAGATTAGTAGTTACCTACTTCGGGCTTTTGTGGGGCAGGAAGAATTGGGGAATGACTGCTAACGAGTAAAGGGATTTTTTTCTTTTTTTAAGATTTTATTTATTTATTCATGAGAGACAGAGAAACAGAGGAAGAGGGAGAAGCAGGCTCCCTACTAAGCAGGAAGCCTGACTCAGGACTCAATCCCAGGACCCCTGGGATCATGATCTGAGCAGACGGCAGATGCTTAACTATCTGAGCCACCCAAGCACCCAAGAGGTTTTTTTTCTGGAGTGCTAAAAATGTTCTAACATTGGACTGTGGTGACGGCTGCACTACTCTGTGAATATACTAAAAGCCACTGAACTGCACACTTTAAACAGATGCATTATATATGAATCACATCTCAGTAAAGGTGTTTTAAATATATAGGCACACATTATAAGTATAAATATATACATACTAGACAAGATTTTAACTTGGAAAACATAGTTCTAATATCATGATTCCATATTATACAAAAGACATACATGCCCATAATGTTTTCCCCAAAATTAGAAAATCCAAATACAGCAACAACTTGGAAAAATTCCACTGACACAAAAATAATCACCAATTTCCAGATAAAGGATGAATCTTTCATTCATTTAGGTTTTGTTCTTCTAAAAGGGGTAGTTTTATGGTGCCTGGGTGGCTCTGGGTTAATCCTCTGCCTTCAGCCCAGGTCATGATCTCAGGGTCCTGGGATCGAGCCCCGCATTGGGCTCTCTGCTCAGCAGGGAGCCTGCTTCCCTCTCTCTCTACTTGTAATCTCTCTCTCTCTGTCAAATAAATAAAATCTTTAAAAACTAACTAACTAACTAACTAACTAACTAACTAAATAAATAAATAAATAAATAAAAGGGGTAGTTTTATTTAACTTGCTATCTGGGGTTTCTCTTACACTATTCCTCGCCCTTTTCCCTCCAGGCCTCTGTTGTAATTCCTGAATTGCCTAATAGCAGTATTTAATCAGAAACTGCCAGATTAACTCCTATGTTGCTGAATAGGGGTCATGGTAGATGCCATAAATATTTTAATGTTTTACTAATTCAGGGTTAAGAAATGGCTCACTTAGAAAACCTAGTTTAATCAGTTGCTAGAATAGTCATTTTAAAACACCCAAGAAGGTGAGTTTGAACTTCATTCCTCTTTTCTTTGTGTTTAAGGGACTGGGGGCGGGGGTGATGGTGACTAGGGTAAGAAAGACAAGCCTGGGATCTGAAGGTAAAAATGTGCTCCTGACCATTAAATTATTTTCCTTGACACATTTTCTAGAGAACGCACACAACAACATGCTGCCAAAAGAATAAACTTAAAAACTTTAAGCCTTCATTTACCTTTAGCGTGGATTCTATCTCACTTAGCTGTCTGAATACACAAAATGGCTTGCTTCGACTTAGATTAAAAGTCTCAAAACAACATGATAAATGGGCAAAGTCACCTCCTTTCTATTATTCATTTCTTCAGAGTTTTTCCTAACCACGTGCTAGGACCAAGGTTTAGAGTCCTCGGGTTCAATAAGCCATCGTCCTTCTACGGGCTCTGCAGAGCGTGCAGGAAACAACGAGGTTTAGAATCAGACACAGACGGATTTGAATCCTCTCCTCACTACTTATTAGATATGTAATCTTTAGTAAAGTACTTAACATCTGTGAAACTTGACTTCCTCCACCACGTTATTGGGGGGCCAAATCAGTCAGGGTACACACAGTTCCTGGCATATGGTAAGAGTTTAGTAAATGTTACTTGACTTTAAAGATGCTTCATGCGCAGAACTCAAGGCCTAACAACAGGTTCTTCAGTTCAAGCACTTAGTCATTAGAATCCCTGGTTACTTTATTCTTCCAAAAAATAAGAAAGGGGAAAGAACTGTGGAACTAATTCCACAAATAAAGCCAAAGTATACATGGTCAAACAATTACTGTATCCCAAACCCTGGTGATGTAAATAAAATATAGCCAAGGGCAGGGCATGGAAAAGACCTCAGATGCTACCATTTTCTTGTTCAGTATCACTAAGCCCTGAAGTCTACTCTCCAGGTTCGGTTCTATGCAATTTACGGAAGAACAGATTCGTGTGAAATTACATGAGGATACCCAACTACCAGGGTTAGACGAAACTCCAGGCTAGGCTGTTCAAGTTCCTCATAAAACATTTACCTTACTGAAAAGGAACTTTCTACTCTCCCCAAACAAGCTCTTCACATAGTATTCATCTAGTTCATCCTTATATTCTTTGATTCAGCAGAGGAAGGTGGTTAACTAAGAGCCACACTCACAGAATGCCACCACTTCCTAGCTGTGTGACTTTGAAAAAGCGATTCGACCTCTCTGGGCCCAGTTTTCCTCTTCCACAAAATGGCAACAATAAGATGACCTACCTTGTTGGACTGTTGAGGGAACTGAAGGAGTTAACAAATACAAGGGCTTAGAACGACACAGTGGTCTAAAACCAAGAAGATGGGAAAGTGTTGTTCATTGTATACTCTCACACTTTTTGATATTTGTACTATGCACATGAATCTTTCATTAAAAAAAAAAAGCAAGCAAACAAAAGCCTTCCCACCCCAAACATATGAAAATGATATGAAACCAAAGTCACAGGGGCACCTGGGTGGCTCAGTCGGTTAAGTGTCTGCCTTCAGCTCAAGTCATGATCCCAGGGTCCTGGAATCTAGCCCAGTATCAGGCTCCCCCTCTCCCTCCCCCCCCATGTACACACACACACACACACACACACACACACACACACACTCTCTCTCTCTCTCTCTCTCCCTCTAAGATAAATAAATCTTTAAAAAATAAAAAAATTAAAATAAAATACAGATTACCAGGCCTCACCTTCAGACATCTGGATTCAGTATGTCTTTGGTGGGGTCCAGGAATCTGCAATTTTTAACAAGCACTTCAAGCAATTCTAATTCTGATGCATTTGGTGGGCAGACCACACTTTGATCAATACTGACATAGAGAGGGGTGCCTGGGTGGCTCAGTGGGTTAAAGCCTCTGCCTTTGGCTCAGATCATGATCTCAGGGTCCTGGGATCAAGCCCCGCATCAGGCTCTCTGCTCAGCAGGGAGCCTGCTTCCCGCTCTCTCTGCCTGCCTCTCTGCCTACTTGTGATCTCTCTCTCTCTCTCTCTGTCAAATAAATAAATTTTTTAAAATAAATAAATAAAAAATACTGACACAGAGGAAAAACATGCCAAAAATAAAGACTGGAAAGAAGTTTACTCCACAGTTAGACTTTGAACTTGAATTCCTCGTGATGCCTTCTGGACTCTGCTCTTTGTAAACCAGCAGTCCAGTGACCATTCGTTAGACACAGTTTTGGTAAATAACAGCCTCCTCTCATACTTTAAAGGAATACTACTCTATCTGTCCTCAATGTAGGATATATCAAGACTTAAACCAAGTGAACCTAAGAGCCCTTAAAACCTAGACACTCAAGGGCACCTGGGTGGCTCAGTCGGCTAAGCCATTGACTAAGGGATGGACTCTTAGTTTAGGTTCAGGTCGTGATCTGAGTGTCTTCGGATTGAGCCCCATGTTGGGCTCCACAGTTGGTGGGAAGTCTGCTTCTCTCCTTTCTCCCTTTGTTTCCCCCCCCCCCACGTGCCTCCCCTAACGTGTATACTCTCTCGCTCTCTCAAATAAAAATCTAAAAACAAAACAAGACAAAACAAAAACACACAGACACTCAAAATCAAGAACAGAAAATCAAGAACATTCTTATTTATACAAACTAAGAAGCAGAAGCAAAACAATGTAACAATAACGATTCTAAGGTCTTATCCTACAGTCAAATATAATGTTAAGGACATTATGGTGACAAAGAGACCTCTATATATCAAGTCCTTTATTCTGTGGGATGGTTGTATCTGGTTTAGGAGAACAGTTACAAGTTTTAATCACTAATCACTACATTATATTACTAAATGATTTGACTTGTCAGGAGGGAAAAAAAAAGGATTCTTCTGTGATGCTAGGGACATGGACCAATAACTGACTTGAAAAACAGGCTGGGTTTCCCACTTAGAAACTGCAGAACTTTACACTTGGGTAAATCACTTAACCATTTTTCCTTTTAGTTTTCTCTTCTGGAAGGGGGGTCTGGGACAGAGGGAGTTTGAAAACTGCTTTACAGAAGCTGGTAACTATAATGATGTGATATAAGATATAGACTCCTATTCTTAGGGAATACAATGTGTGCAACTTCAAGAGAAGGAGCAAATAATAAAGCGAATGGGGTAACATGTTAATAGGTAAACTGAGTAAGGATGGTCTATGTACTGTTCTTATTCCTGCAACTTGAAAGTGTAAAATTATTTCCAAATTAGTAGTTTTTATATTATTCATTTAGTTTCTACTTCTGTTCTAATTGTTTCTAATCATAATTCTTTTTTTTTTCAAAGATTTTATTTATTTGACAGAGAGAAAGAGAGAGATCACAAGTAGGCAGAGAGGCAGGCAGAGAAAGAGGGGGAAGCAGGTTCCCCGCTGAGCAGAGAGCCCGATGCGGGGCTTGATCCCAGGACCCTGAGATCATGACCTGAGCCAAAGACAGAGGCTTATTAACCCACTGAGCCACCCAGGCACTCCTAATTATAACTCATTTTTACTGTATCAGTTATATACTATCTCTAAGGACAGATAAAAATCATTTTTAAATTTAAATTTTTTATTTCTTAATCGTCCATCAACCATGTGAGGTCCTACCTACACTAAATACTAGAGATCTAGTGATGAATAAGAAAAGGCATGGTTCCTACCTTTGTGTTACAAAGAACTTTGTGTTCTACAAAGTTGAATCTGAGTAATTTAAGAATATAAGGACACACTAAAAATGAAACTCGATATAAGATAGAGTGTAACTCAAAATACATTCCCCATCTGGGGCACCTGGCTGGCTCAGCTGGTGAAGCATGTGGCTCTTGATCTCAGGGTTATGAATTTGAGCCCCGTGTTGGGTGTAGAGATTACTTGGAAATAAAATCTTAAAAAAAAAAAAAAGCCACATTTCCCAACAACTGAAATAACACTTCAATGTTTTCTTGAAAGTGTCATAAACCCCCCAATAAATCACCATTTTGAGTTTCAGTTTTATGAGCTTGCCATGGCTCCTCCTCTGAGTCGGTAATTCAGCTTTTAACAGGAGCCTCGATGTTCTCTTGCTTTAGTCTAAATCACCAAATTGAGGAATCATTCAAAACTATTCAAAAATATGTCTTTTCACTTTATTTTCAAATATAAAAAAAGGAAGGAGCAACTAAAAGTATAAGACAAAGATTATTGTGCTTAACTGTATAAAATAACCTTCTAAAATGTATAGTTATTACTAAAGTCGTCAAGACTCAAGGTTACTTAAAGACTGTTGGAGGAAATCACTGAAATACACAAATTAGCCCACAGTCTTAGCAAAATGTCATGGTTTAGTGATACAGTTCTCTTTTTTAAGCTTGTTCCAGCTACAACTGTGGGTAATTAAACCTGTTGAATGTGAAACAGAATTCATTTTCCTGTAGTTTCTTAGGCTAGTTGTTTCCGTTAGTAAATGACCAAATTATGATTCAATAACCTAATACAGCCAATAGTTTAACTTACAATAAAAATAAGCCTGTAAACATGTACAATAGTCTTTAAAATGAGGTCTTTACAAAAGTTCTCATTTCTCCTTTCCCAAGATGACTTCCCCGCCCATGTTCTTGAAGACCCTATACCATGATTCCATTACCCCCTCCCATTTGTCCTGTACAACAAGGCCATATGAACCTGGACACTTCTGCGACTCAAATCACATTATCTCCCATAAAAATACCCACTGCTGCACCTGTCCTTCAGGTGAAGCTCAAGCCTCACCTCTAAAAAACCTTTCTGGATCACTCTGGCCCAAACCAGTTCCTTGACCCCTCAACTTCTACTCTGGCTTCTCAGACTCAGAGATCAACACGAATCATCAGAAGATCTTGTGAATGTGCAGCTTCTGATTTAGTAGATCTAGGGTGGGGCTCAAGATAACGCATCTCTTACAAACTTCAAGGAAGAGCAAGCCTGTGCCACTTATTTAACAATTAATATTCCGTTGTCTTGTGATCTCTTATATTGTTACTGTGTTATTACTTTACTATTCATATCCCTGCACTGTATCTCCTGGGCTAGACTGTAACTTCAATGGGATGGCATGCATTTTTTTTTATCTTCCCCTAGGACCTCATCTGCTGCAGATGCCTCACTATTTAATAGCTTTCTATTGATTGCTAACAATGAAAGCCTCGGGAGTTACAAAGAATGTGCTCCAGGTTATCAGTATAGAAAAAAAAAACACAACAACAACACTAAGCAAATCTTCTAGATTAAGGTTTCTCAAAAATTCAAATTAGTTCTCCAGGTGAACTTGAGACAGAGCTAACAAAGCACAGAAGCCACTATAACAAACTCTGAGAGTTGACTGCCCAACATCCATTCTCCCACTTTTTATTGCTGATAGAACTCCCATTTTTGATTAGGCAGCTGTTCATCCTTCCCTCGAGGGACACAGTGGACGATGACCCAATCCCCAAAGCTGGGGGTAAATCCGTTCTGAATCTAAGTTGGTCATGATGGTTCCATTCCTCTTGCCAGTGATTAGTGGCAAGACCCCGTGATTAGATCCAGTCCCAGTCTTTGCTCTTAAGACAAAGACACCAGATGAGAAAACCCTTGGATGTGAAACCTGTGGCTGCTGTGGCCAACTTGACCGAAGCCAGAGGCTGTGACCAACACCAAAGACAACAGAGCCAAGAGAATGGCAAAGAAGGGAGATGGACTCTGCATACTTTACTTGCAGCAGACCTCCTACCATGCTTCTTTCCTTACATCTGTTTCCTTGGTGGCTAAAGACAATCTGAGGTAGAGTTTTCTGTTTTTCACAATCATAAGTATTCAAAACATTCTCACCATGCATCTCCAACTATGAGTAGCAGGAAGAATAAAAACATTTATTTGGTAAGGAAAGAAAAAACAAAGTTCTCAACATAAGTTAAAGGAGATACAATAGGCATTCCGGGGCTCTGGTTTGTGTACAATTAATTCCATTTTCTACAGGCTGCCATTTAGATTTTGCTCTGGGATTTTAGTGGGCTGGGAAACACGTACCACTGATGTCCAAACTGTGGGCTCTCTTCCTCATTTATGGGACAGATCATAGGAAGAGCACCTCCTTGCCCAGGACCCAGGTATATTTACTCCACATGCAACACATACTTACTGAGGACTATCTCCCAAGCACTGGGAGTTGGCACTGGGGAAACAACTTTGAATGAGTCAGATAAGACCTGACACCTCATGAAATTTACATTTTTATGGAATAAACAGATAATATATCCAGTTAAAAGCATATACTATAGTAAGCGCCAAAAGGGAAACAAAGTAAGAATAAGGATAAGGAGCACCTACTTTAGAGATGACACAACAGATCTCTTAGACCCGCGGAATGAGAAGGAGCCAGCCGTGCAAGAGCCAGCATGAGTACAAGAAAAAACAGTATTGGCAGGGGCCAGATCATGAAAGATCTTCCAGACCGGAATTTTATGCTTACAGAGGGAACATTTATTTGCTTATTTAACAAATGTTCACCAAGTGCCTACTGTGCAGAAAGAAATCATTTAATACGTGGTTAACAACAAGGACTCTGGAAGCAGAGTGTCTGGTTTGATATTCTACCTAACCTACTGTGTGATACTTGGAACACTACTTAACTTCTCTGGGATTCTGTTTACTCATATGTAAAATGGGGATTACCTACTTCATAGTCAGGAAATTAAATGAGTTAATAGGACAATCTCTTGAAACACTGCCCAGCATCTGGTCAGTGCTCAGTAACAAAGTATGTGCTAAGCAGAGAACAATTTCACGACTTCAATGAGCTTGGGGGAAATGCCAGAGAATGGGGTAATGGGATACCACTAAAGGGCAGGGGCATATGAGGACAAAATCCAACTTCCATTTTAAGACAATAAATAACACTTGCTACGGACATGGAGCTGGCAAAGAATGTACATTGGGAAACTTGGAATGTGGCTTGGATTCAAGGCAATGGAGTTAGAAAGAAATGCATGGGTTAAATTGAATTGGGAGGGTACAATCCTAAAGACTTGTGAGGATGTTAGGATTTGCATGTGGAAAATGAAGGAAAGAAAGAAATCAATTAACCCCAAGATTACTGGTTTGAGCAACTGGGTAGAGGAAAGCCTAGACGGGGGTGGGAGTGTGCCTCGACTTTGCTGGAAAACAGAGAAATCCCTTCAAGAGATAACCGTACAACTACTACCTTGACTTAAAAATATTTCTTTTTTTTTTTTTTAAGATTTTTTTTTTTTATTTCTTTATTTATTAGGAAAGAGACAGAGTGAGAGAGAGCATGAGAAGGGAGAAGGTCAGAGTGAGAAGCGGACTCCCCATGGAGATGGGAGCCCGATGTGGGACTTGAACCCGGGACTCCGGGATCATGACCTGAGCCGAAGGCAGTTGCTCAACCAACTGCGCCACCCAGGCGCCCGACTTAAAAATATTTCTTAAGTATGAAAGGCTACAAACCAAAATTGACATTGTTGACTTCATGACATACTCTGGGAGAGGTGGGGACAGTAGTAGTAACTTTATACACCTCTGTACTGTTTTGCTTTTCCTTCTTTTTTTTTGGTGGGCGAGGCATTTAAGAAAATTATAGAAGAAGATAAATGTTCAAAATGTTTACACATGACAATCTTACTCCTGTCCTTAACCACTGCCAAGATACTAAACTGCTTAAAGGTGACAGAACTTCTTTAGAATTCTTCATATTGCTTGAAAAAAATGTTTAATCCAAAGTAATCACTCAAAAATGACTAGCTTAAATAAAGTAGGGAATGAATGACAATTGAGAAAGATTCTATTGAGTACTTTTGTTCTGTTACATACTTGAAACATATGCTGAAAATGAAAACAAACGCTCTAATCTATACTTCAATCAAATCTGAAATGTCTCAGCTAGAATCATTTGTGAAAAACAAAGTGTCAGATAAACAATGACCAGACTTTCCAACGAGGCACCACAGAACCATAACAAAAACAAGTTCTGCTGGAAAGTTTAATTTACATTCACCCATCAAAAGCCTAAGGAGGAACAAAGTTTCTTATCTCTTCAGAGCAAATTATATGCCATATATAATTAAAAATACTGAATGACAACAAAGAAAAAAAAGATAACCAAAAGTAGAACCCTTTTTTCTGTCTGGATCAGCCTTGATTCTACTCTCTCTAGGAATCAAATACAACAAATGAAAACGTCAAAGTGGCCTAGAAACAAGTTAACAGCAACTAATTAATTAATTAGTTAATTAATTCAGTTTATTTCTCACTTGACATGCACTATTATGAAAATGTTTTATGTATGTTAATCCTCACAATAACTATAAGAAGTTAGATACTGTTTTCCTCATATTTCAGATAAGGAAACAGATTGTAAGCAGCTTTAATGACTTGCCTTAGGTCCTACAACTGAGGGGCAACACAAGTGAAGTCTGATGTCTGAGGTCCGTGCTATTAAGTACTTTTAAAATTTCCTATGCCAAGGTGAGAAAGAGATGCTGGAATCTTGCCTGTTTAATCTCATGATTTTAAGGTACAACCATCATCTCATTCATATGGACATTACTACCAAGTAAGATAAATTACCCGAACTATAATCAATATAAAATAATCTACCAATGTTATTTCATATTTTCTAGTAGCCAGATTCTAAAAAAAGTAAAAAAAAAAAAAAAACAGGTGAAATTAATTTATTTAATTCTATATATCTAAAATACCATAATTTAGGGGCACCTGGGTGGCTCAGGCTAAGAGTCTGCCTTCAGCTCAGGTCATGATCCCAGGGTCCTGGGATTGAGCCCCACATAGGACTCCCTGCTCAGCAGGGAGTGTGCTTCTCCTTCTCCCTCTGCCTGCTGCTTCCCCCGCTTCTGCTCTCTCTTCTTCCTCTTCCTCTGCCTGCCACTTCCCCTGCTTGTGCTTTCTCTCTCTTCTCCCTCTACTACTCCCTGTGCTTGCTACTTCCCCTGCTTGTGCGCTCTCTCTCTCAAATAAATAAAATCTTTAAAAAAAATAAGAAAAAAGTATGATAATTTCAACATGTAATCGACATGAAAAATAACTACATTCTTTGTACTAAATCTTTGAAATCTAGTATAGATTTAAGATTTTTTTATTTATTTATTAGAGAGCAAGAGACTGAGAATGAAAGGGGAGAAGGTCAGAGGGAGAAGCAGACTTTCCGCAGAGCCAGGAGTCCGATATGGGACTCGCTCCCGGGACTCCGGGATCATGACCTGAGCCGAAGGCAGTTGCTTAACCAACTGAGCCACCCAGGCGCCCTGGTATAGATTTTATAGTACTTCTCAATTCAAACTAAACACATTTTGAGCACTCAATAGCCACCTATGGCAAGTGGCTATCATATTGGTCAGCACATGTCTGGAGAAAAAGCCTCTGAACAACCAACACCAGTATCATCAAGACCATGTACTAAATAAAGGTCATGTACCTAGACTCATCAACTCAACATTCAAGCTCTCAGGAATGATTTATTCTTCTTCCAAACAAATTTGAACAAGTTTGTCTGGCTTACCAAACTACAACAGATTACAACAGAAAAGTGAAGGAAATGGGCTGCATCAACAGAGCTAAGCTAGCAAGGGAATAAAACACACACACACACACACACACACACACACACAAACACACAGACATGCACACACACAAAAGAGATCAAGATCCAAAAAGCTTAACAGCTAAGGCCACTTAGCAGAAGAGCAAAAATAGTCTTCCATACTTCAACAGTTCCCCAGGCCATTGCTACATAACGGAATTCATCAGAATGCTGGCATTAATGGGCAGTTAAATTCAGCATTTTAAGAAGTCAAGGAAGCATTAATATATTTTAGAAATATTTTCATTTAGGGACACCTGGGTGGCTCAGTCAGTTAAGTGTCTGACTTTGTCCCAGGTCATGATCTTGTGGTCCCAGGATTGAGCCCCTCATCAGGCTCCATGCTCAGTGGGTAGCCTGCTTGTCCCTCTCCCCACCTCCTACTGCCCCTCCCCTCAACTTGTGCACTCACACATAGGCACTCACTCTCTAACACATAAAATCTTAAAAAATTTTTTTTCATTTAAAATCAGTTTAAGAACTCTCTGTAATATCTTTGCAATTTTCCTATGAATCTAAAACCACTCTAAAATTATAAAGTTAGGGGTGCCTGGGTGGTTCAGTGGGTTATAAAGCCTCAGCCTTCGGCTCAGGTCATGATCTCTGAGTCCTGGGATCGAGCCCCGAATCAGGCTCTCTGCTCAGCGGGTAGCCTGCTTCCCCCGCCCCCCTGCCTGCTGGTGATCTCTCTCTCTGTGTCAAATAAATAAATAAAATCTGGGGGCGCCTGGGTGGCTTGGTTGGTTAAGCGATTGCCTTCAGCTCGGATCATAATCCCGGAGTCCCGGGATCGAGTCCCATATTGGACTCCCAGCTCTGCAGGAAATCTGCTTCTCCCTCTGACCTTCTCCCCTCTCATTCTCTCTCTCTCTCTCTCTCTCAAATAAATAAAATCTTTAAAAAAAAAAAAAAAAAGAACGACTCCTCAGGGACGCCTGGGTGGCTCAGTCGGTTAGGCCGCTGCCTTTGGCTCAGGTCATGATCCCAGGGTCTTGGGATCGAGTCCCGCATCGGACTCCCTGCTCGGCAGGGATCCTGCTTCTCTCTGCCTGCCGCCCCCACTGCTTGTGCTTGCTTTCTCTCTATCTCTGACAAATAAATAATAAAAATCTTAAAAAAAAGAATAAAATATTTAAAAAATAAATTAAAAATAAATAAATAAAATCTTTTTTAAATAGATAGATAGGTAAAATTATAAAGTTAACTTTAAAAAAACAATTCAAGGGTCAGCTGGCTGACTCAGTTGGTTGAGCACATAACTCTTGATCAGAGGGTTGTGAGTTCAGGCCCTACATTGGGTATAGCACTTATTTTTAAACTCTTAAAAAAGTAAAAACAAATGAACAGTTTGAGGCTTCTGGTACGGCAAAAAGTTCCCAAAGTTCAACCCTCTGCCCCATAACAAGAATAACTTCTAGACCAAAGCAACCACTTGACAGCACCGGAGAGTAAATAAAAGCAGGCAGATGTTGGAGGGGACCGAACTGACATTTGGAAGGAGGGAAATACGCTGGACAAGTTTCCCCAATGTTTATCTTTGAATCTTGTGCCATGCAGGGCAACTAAAATTCCAATGGAAAATTCACAGTTCTGCTGGTTTGAAGAATGCCATTCAGAGCAACCATCGCCACTGGAAAATAAGGTAGAAGACCATAAAAAAGAGCCAAAGCCAGAAGCCCTAAAATCTTAATGAAACTCTGCCCAAATCCCTAGCTGATCCCTGACATACGAAGGCACAGTACAGACTCCAAGTAGGACAGCTAAAAGGACTGAACTGAAATCTGAGCTGCCACCACCACAGTGGAAAGAGTTTCACAGTTTGAGTTCAACTGACTTAATTACCTGCTTAAAAAAAAAAAAAAAAAAAAAGTAGCAAAATCAATACTCTTCAGGAGAACATAACAAAATCCAAAGTTTCTACAACTTGTCATTCACAATATCCAGAATACAATCCAAAAGTATTCTCCACAGGAAAAAATAGGAAAACACAACGCATTCTCAAGAGAAAAAATAATCAAAGAAACACGCCTTATGCTGACCCAAACACTGTAATTTGCAGGTAAGGACTTTCAAGCAGTATTACAACTATGCTCAAGAACATAAAAGAAATATATGCTCAGGGCGCCTGGGTGTCTCCATTGGTTAAGCGTCTTACTTTGGATTTTGTCTAAGGACATGATCTCAGGGTAGTGAGATCAAGCCCCACATCAGTGTGCACTAAGCAGGGAGTCTGCTTCTCTCCCTCTCCCTCTGCTCCTCTCCCCTTCCCCTAGCACACTTTCTCTGGGGCTCTCAAACAAACAAATAAATGAATAATCTTTTAAAATAAATAAATAAAAATAAATAAATCTTAATTATACTACTAAAAAAAGAAATACGTGCCCTTTACAATTAGTTATTTGCACTTTGGTCACATACGAAAAATGTAACTCCAACTTTTCCATTGTCTAACACTCATTCTTTTAATGTCTTCTAACTAAAGATAAATTCATTAACTTCCCTTTATCAGCCAAGTCTTCCTTTAGCAGCCAAAGACAAATACCCTGGGGGGCAGGGGTGAAATTCTTATGCAAGTCAAAACCCAGCAGGCACTTTCCCTAAGGGTAGTTTAAAAATATACATGCTGTAGTATAAACTAGACTCAGAAAAATACCTGGGATGAAAGACTTCCTTCCTGCTCTGTGTTTATGGCAGCTACCTGATTTTCGTGGATGAGAGGTATTTCTCTTTATCAACAAGTTCCCAGACCTAGATATACCACTAAGAGTTCAGCAATAGGATCAAAAATCCAATTTCTCCCTTTATAAAAAAACTAAATTTTCCAGGAAGTTGTTTTAAGAGATTACACTTTAGGTAAACAAAATAAAAATAAAGAATTCAGAAGATAAACAAGATATGTGAGCAACTTTAAAAACAGAATTACATGATATGGTTATGCAAAGAAAATCAGCTATAAAGACACACATCACAGTACTCTTTAATAGGTATATTTAAATAACTAAGAACAGTGGATTTATAATAACATTGAACAATGAAAAACTGCAGTCATAAAATGCTATAGAATTTTAAGGTAAAATATTAGCAGCCAATAAACATATGAAAGAATGAATTTTTCTCTGGTATTTTATTTTGGATTATCTATGTTTAAATTTTTCATTAAAATGTATTTTTTTTTTTTTAAAGATTTTATTTATTTATTTGACAGAGAGAGATCACAAGTAGGCAGAGAGGCAGGCAGAGAGAGAGCGGGAAGCAGGCTTCCCACCGAGCGGAGAACCCGATCTGGGGCTTGATCCCAGGACCCTGAGATCATGACCTGAGCCAAAGGCAGAGGCTTTAACCCACTGAGCCACACAGGCGCCCCTACAAAATATTTTTTTAAATAACGTACTCGACAATGTACTGCAGCTGTAGAAAGGTAACATTTAGAATTCTTGTCTATCTTCTTAGCTGGTCTAAAATAAATTTCAAATATCTGAACAGTACAAGATGCGTGTTTATTACTGAAATTCTTACGTGCCATTTCAATGCACAGGTGCCTTAAATATGATAAACAGGCAAATTCTAACCTTGAAAAAAAAGTTCTTTGTCTGTCTTATTTTAGACACAAAAAACAATATCTTCCCTTTATCTTTCAGGTAGTTCATTTGGAAAATAAAACATATTTCTAGTCAACGAATTCACTCTTGAAATATTCTTCATTTCGCTGACAAACTGTCTTCATTATCACTGAGAATTTTTATTACTTCCATTTATATTTGTTTTCTAATAAACTGCATCTAATTATGAATTTAATTACCTGGATATGACTTTGAAATTACAAGTCTCAATTTTCTGTCTGGACCTAAATAAATATCCAAGACTAAAGCTACTTTGGTACATAAAATATATCTAGACTAGACTGGGCGTTAGCTCTAAGAAACACACCCACTTTACAGATGAGAACAATTTGAACCTGGTCTTCCGGTTATGTAATTTGAAGATTCTAGACCTCTAAACCCATCTGTTATTAAGTTCGGATCAATGGCTATCTAGTGAGCACCAGACATAAAACCCAAATTATATGTCTCAAGCTCAATAATTGAATACTATTTTTATCTCTGGTATTTTATGATGAGGCAATACAGAACCCAAACCCGAAAAACAGACTTAAAACTCTCTTACATGCATCTGTCCCCAGACTTCACATACCGGTTTGCCCCCAAACGCCAATAGACATCTACTGAATTACTGAACTTTCTAGTATGTAATGAGCTTATGTTGGGTGGAAAATATAAAAGATGAAGAAAATAGTCCCTGATCCCTGATCTCCTGGAATTTACACTCTGGCCTGAAACAAAGAAAGGATGAGAAATGATTTAGATGAATGGCAGAATAGGCAAATGCACAAAGCTCCAGACAGAGAGTGGGAAGATTTGCTCTGCTGAGGGAGCAACAAGGTCAGAGAAGGAGCTAAAACCTTGGAGGGCGTTATGTTTTCATGAACTAAAACCCTTGAAATTATACGTTAAGCTAACTTCTTACAGAGTTGGGGGTACTCCAAAATATTTATAATAAAATATACCATAAAGATATATAGTTCTTTTCTTCAGAAACATAGCACGGTCCTAAGTGCCTGACTGCTCTGGAATGCTTGCAAAGAGCTCTGAGAAGGAGCTCAAAAGCTGAAAACAGTTATTGTCAGGAAGAGCATTCTGGGGGCTTTTAAGAGTTCTTACTTGAGAACAACATTTCTGCTTTTGGCCAGAAACAGATTTATTCCTTCATTCTGTTCTACAGTATCTATGACCAACCCATCAGAAGAATCTTATTACCATTTGACCACACTGAGATCTGACTTAGTGGTTAAAAGTGAGTAAACCAAGAAAATACTAATCTTACAAAAGACAAAAAGAATCTTGTCTCACAGTAAAGATACATGTGAAAAAAGACTTAAAGATAAAATTACCTTAAAAAAGAGAGAGAGAGAGAGAGAAGATTTGGGGATAGGAAAATGACAACAGGTTCAAGAAACTAAAGAAACCAAAAAGGGGATAAGCAACTATTCTTTATACAGAAAGAATTTGTGTGTGTGTGTTTGTTTTATTTTTATTTATTTATTTTTTTAAGATTTTATTTATTTATTTGGAAAGAGAGAGTGAGAGAGAGCATGAGAAGGGAGAAGGTCAGAGTGAGAAGCGGACTCCCCATGGAGCTGGGAGCCCGATGTGGGACTCGATCCCCGGGACTCCGGGATCATGACCTGAGCCAAAGGCAGTTGCTTAACCAACTGCGCCACCCAGGCGCCCTGTATGTTTGTTTTAAAGAAAAGATTCCTTGTAAATGGTTTGGCTTTTCTTTAATGGACAAAGGAAGATAGACCAGAGGACTAAACAGTTTGGTGGCCTTTTTAAGTGACCCAAAAGTTTAAAAAAAAAAGGGGGGGGGGGCAAACAAACGAAAAAACCCCAGATCCAAAAGCACTGGCTGATCTCATTAGCTCTGCTTAAGAAACTTTATAGATGTGACTTCACTCCTGGATTACACGTCTATATTTAGTTTATACCTAATATGGATAAAGTCCTGAACTAACAGCCGCTTCCTCTCTCCACAAAAAGAAAACTTCCTTGCTTTTTTTTTTTTTTAAATCAACAATGCAAAGATTAGTGTAGGCTCCTCTAAAGGGAGAGGTAAAAAAGAAAAAAAAAGGGAGGAACACAAAGAAAAATATTAACAATTTGGTATGTTATTTCTGTTAAACTTAGACTGCTTTGACACTTATAAATTGTAAAACAATCCTAAAATCAAGTATGTGATGCTTCAGTCAAGTTCCTTAACAAGTTTATAAAGAAACCCTTTAAAGAACTTTACAAAATACTAATTAACCTGACCCAAAAAATGCACAGAGGTGAGGTCACGGAAATTTTACAGTTTCCTTTCAAATCTAACCAAGAGAACTGAAAGCAACCAAACCCATTTAACAAACCATCTGGACTCGTTAATTGTTAGTATGTTTTACGAATACCCTTAAACAGTCTCAATTTCTTATTTTTTATTTTTCAGAGTGACTGAATACAGCAAAGAGTGAAAACAAAACTATTTTAGATAAACATTTGAGCTTCAAATAAAGAAAAAGGATATAAACAAATAAAAAAGCTCTTAGTGGTTAAGAGTCAGGCTCTGGATAACAAAGACCTTGGTACAAATCCCAGTTCTGCTACTGACCCGCCCCTCGACCACACAAAAGCGATGACCTCTCTAAGCCTCACGTGTAAAATAGTATCCATACCTATTTCAAAGTTTATAGGAGGATTAAATTAGCTAACATGTAAAGGGTTTGGCACACTAGGCCTGGACCCGAGAGAGTAAGCTCTCAATGTTGTTAATTTATAAGTCTTATTCTGACTCTAACAGAAAAACAAAAACCTACTCTTCATTTTCATGTATCGGTGTACCCTATTTTATACAGGAATAAATTAAGTAGTTTCAAGAAGCTTAAAGCATTATCATAAAATGAAGTGTTTTAAATTAGTTTACGATCCATACATCACCTATTACAGCCATGCTAAGGTTTTATTTTTTATTTTCTTTTTTAAAGATTTTATTTATTTATTTGACAGAAAGAGAGTGATCACAAGTAGGCAGAGAGGCAGGCAGAGAGAGAGGGGGAAGCAGGCTCCCCGCCGAGCAGAGAGCCCAATGTGGGGCTGGATCCCAGGACCCTGAGATCATGACCTGAGCAGAAGGCAGAGGCTTTAACCCGCTGAGCCACCCAGGCGCCCCATGCTAAGGTTTTAAAGTTTGATTATCATCTCATTGTGGTATAAAGGTGGTATAAAGGTGGTATAAAGTAAAAATTTAAAACAACAGGGGCAAATAAATTTATTTTTCTAGACCAACTCTCTCTACTCATCCCTCTTAAAAATTCTAAGCATAAAACCTGTCAATCTACACTAGCTCAATTTCTTCTGCTGCAAATTAAGTAGAAAGAACTTAAGCTCTCCTAAATATGTCTGTATTTCCCGTAAAGAAAGCATTCCACAAATGTCAGTTAATATATGACCAGCTCAACTTTATAAGTCAATACCACAAAAATCAAGGAATAGTAAAATGTAGTAGCACAAGGAGCCATTATGCCAAATCCATAATTCAAAAGTACTTCCACAGAACCACTAGATCCTACAAGCCACAGACTACTCCTCTTTACTTCTTTTATGCTCTCACTAAAAGAGAAAAAAGAAAACCACTCTTCCCAATAATAGACCCTTCAGCTTTAGCTACTAGTCCAGAAAGAGCTGCTGAGGCAGAGTCTAAGACGGCAGAGTCCAATCTGAAATGTCCAGTTAGTTATCTAGACAGTGTCAACAGAATCATGGTTCACTTAATTCAGTAACAAATTCAAGTCTAATCTTGGATTTTTTTTTTTTTACACTAAATATGCTCTTCTGATAAAGAATGGTAAGCTCCCCCACCTATTTTCTTATAGTGGCAGCCTGGCAGGTGCTTCTCTTAGTAACATCCTGGAGACTAAAACCACATATATTGAACATATAAACTAACCACGAGAGGTGCCTGGGTGGCTCAGTCAGTTAAGCATCTGCCTTTGGCTCAGGTCAGGACCCGGGGGTCCTGGGACTGAGCCCTGCATCAGGCTCCAAGCTGAGTGAGCAGCCTGTTTCTCCCTCTCCTCCCTGCTCATGTGCTCTCTCTCTCTCTCTCTCTCTCTCTCGCTATCTCTGTTGCTATCTCTGTCTCTCTCTCAAATAAATAAATAAATAAATAAATAAATAAATAAATAAATATTTTTAAAATAGCAATAAAATAAAATAAGATAACCATGAGCCAATACAGTCTTAACTCTGCATTCCAGAGGCCCATGGAATAATAATAAGCAAAGAATGCTTCCTCTATGTCAGACTTTAAGTTTTTTTCTTGTATTAACTCTTTTAATCTTACAAAAGCCCAAGAAGAAGTTACCACTACCCTAGTGGAGACCCGAATGCAGCTAGTGAAAGGCAGTATCAGCACTGAACGAGTCCCCATGGCTCCAGAGACTGTGCTCTTTTTTTTTTTTTTTTAAAGATTTTATTTATTTAACACAGAGAGAGATCACAAGTAGGCAGAGAGGCAGGCAGAGAGAGAGGGGGAAGTAGGCTCCCTGCTGAGCAGAGAGCCCGATGCGGGGGCTCGATCCTAGGACCCTGAGATCATGACCTGAGCCGAAGGCAGAGGCTTTAACCCACTGAGCCACCCAGGCGCCCCCAAGACCGTGCTCTTAGCCACTACCGCATGACAGCAATGTAGCAAAGATCCAGACCTCCAAATGACAACTCAGTTGCCCACTTGATATACTAATTCTAACCACCTTCAGCTCTGAAATAGACTATTTAGTGCCTACACAGGGAATACAAATGATTCTTCAAGTCAACCATCATCCCCCGGCTCTGCCTTTGGGATCTCGAATCCCAAACACCACGAAGGATAGAAAGAACCTTTACAAGCAAAACCAAGGCAATACTATGATCCAGCACAGGAGTCCCTGCTGAGTCATCAAGACTGTGACCGCAACTCTTCATCCCACTGGCTGTCGAGCCACACACTCAGGGACAGGACACAACTGTGGACTTTCCCTTCGCTCTTTTCTATTGTGCAAGAAAAAAAAGTAAGTCTTCATTTCAATCTAAAATAACAGTCTTGGAGCACCAAATCAATATGAACTGAGACCAGCGATTTGCATCATATCCTATTTCTCTGGCTTCTTATACGAAGATTTCTGTGAATTTAATAAGCATTTGCTTTTCCCCAAGCACACAACATTTTCTCTTTTCAACCCTGTGCAAGCAAGAAAAAAAGCTTCTGTTTATTCCTTCAGCAAACATTTTATTGAGTTAATACAAGTAATGCAGTTAAAACAGTGTCTGGCACACAGAAAGCGCCCCATAAATGTTTATATTATTTCCATTAAGTATGAAATACTCTTCTATATATTCATTCTAGCTCATGCATTTGGGAAATGCAACAGAAAAACCAGTCAGTGGTAATAAGCACATCTATTCTAAATATACACAAAACAGACCTTCCTTGCAGTGAAAAAGGCATCCCAGTGAATTATAATGACTCCCATGGGAAATATTTCCCCCTCTAAAATGATGGTGTAGTGTTCCTTTCAACATTGTAGCTCTTTCAGCTCATAATTTTTAAAAACGCCTCCCCCTTTAGTAAAGCCTCTGCCTTTGGCTCAGGTCATGATCTCAAGGTCCTGGGATCTAGCCCCACATCGGGCTCTCTGCTCAGCAGGGAGTCAGCTTCCCCCTCTCTCTCTGTCTGCCTCTCTGCCTACTTGTGATCTGTCAAATAAATAAATAAAATATTTTTAAAAAATAAAAATAAAAACGCCTCCCCTTAAAATGTATCCCCTTCTAGCCACCAACCCATCCCTTCTACATCGCCAAGTATCTTATTAGAGCTGGTTTTCCACTTTGCCCCTGCTCTTGCTTCTACTCACTCTGCCACCTACGCTACTCTGGCTTCCCCACCAGGGGCCCACCACATAGACTAAGGCGACTTCCGGGCGGATAAATCAAATAGACCTTTATCCTACTTGACACAAATGGTCACTCCCTTCTTCTTAAAAGCCTCTCCTGGCTTCTTTGGTACTTCACTCCCATAGTCCTCCTCTTTCCCAGGCTGCCCTATTACAGCTCCTCGCTCTCCTTCTCCAGTTTCTGGTCTAACGTTGCACCCCTAAGTGTTGAGAGTTTCTCAGAACTTGGTCCCGGCCATTTTCCCTGCTACTCCTAATTCATCCACTGCATGATCTCACACACTTTAAATACCACATAACTATTATATATATATATGTATATATATCTCAAGTCTGAGCATCAGATCTGTTTTTCCAACTTTCTACTAGACATCTCCACTTGACATGTCATCTGAAACTCAACAAGTCAAAACTTGAACACTGTCTGCTCCTCCTCCATCTCCATGAAAGGCACTGCTACCAATCAGTGAATCTGATTAGAAACTCACATACCTCTCCTTCAGTATCTTCCTATTGACTCCACCTTCAAAATTTATCTCAAATCCATTCTCTTCTCCCCAATCACCACCCTAATCCAAACCACCACCATCTTTCTCAACTACAATGGCCTCCATATAGTTTGCCTTGTTTCCACTCTTGCCTCTCCTCTCCAATTCCTTTTCCAGACTACTCATCTTAAAATGCACATCAAACCATGGCACTCCCTTGCTTAAACCATTTTGAGAACTGCTCTTTTTACTAAGGATAAAATTTGCATGACCTACAAAGACCTCCATGATGTGGTCCATCTATCTATATCGCACTCTCTACCTCAGTTTTGTTCTCTTTATTGCAGTCATACCCTCAAACAAAAATATTTGTTGACTATGTCCAGCCTTCACATATATCAATTCCTCTAGCCTGGAATCCTCTTCTCCTCATTCTTCTCTTAATCACCATTCATCCAAACATTAATTCTGAGAACCCCTACTCAGCTTCTATTTAATCAGATTTCCTGTCATCCCCTCTCAAGATGCCCTATTCTTGTCCTTAATGTAATTATATACTGTCTTTATTTGTGTATTTCTTTAACATAAGCCTCTCCCACTAGACAAGAGACTACATGAGGTCTTAACATACCCAAATATAACATGTCAAAAACTAAATTCCTAACCTCCTCCCTGTCAGAAGGAGCTCTCCACAGCCTTCCCTATCTCAATTAATGGCAACTCCACCATTCTATAATTTCTTCACAACGAAAATCTCAGACTCATCTTTGACTCCTCTTTCTCTCACATTCCATACCATGAAACGCTGTTATCTCCATCTTAGACATATATCTAGAATCAGACTACTTCTCACCTTAGCCCAAGCCATCATCTCTTGCCTGAATTCCTAAATAACACCTAAGTGGTCTCTCTGCTTCTGACTATGCCTCCCTATATTCTCTGCAAGGCTATGTAAATGTCGTTAAATCAAAAAGAGCACCCTTACCATTCTCCATACTCCCTACCCTACTTCAGTTTTCTTCATAGCCCTTATCACTAGTAGACATACATTTATTGTGTGCCTGCCCCACCTGAATATCAACTCCATGCTGTTCCTTGATGGAGCCAAGCCACCACAACACTACCTCAATATTTGTTCAATGACTGAATGAAAAAAGAATGATTACTATTCTGGCAGGCAGAAACTGGAGGTGGGAGATGTCAAAGATACTTCAAATGAAAGAAACACCACCAAAAATCTTACATGAAGGCTGAGAAGCCCAGGGCATGTTCAGAATGAGTCTGGCTAGAATATGAGGTAACTGTGCAGCTGCTGGGGGAGATAAGACCGGGAACAGAGCTGGGTCATGATCTGAAAGACTGACTGCCAGATCAAGTGGTTGTATCGAATTCAATAAACTAGAGAACGTTGGATCCATTTAACATTTGAGGCAAGAAGTATCAGTTTTATTTTATACAGATTAAAATTACAGAAGATTAACACGTAACTAAATTACTGAAGGAAAAGATACCAGTTAATGTAAACAACTGAAAATACATCATACTTAGTAGATTCCATAATACTAACTACCCTTCATCTGTCAGCATACAACAGAGACATTTCACTCATCTCTAAGTCACTTAGTTCATTTAGGTTGTCACATAAATCATTTCTTAAGGTCTTAATTCAACTGAAATTTTTTTTGGGGGGGGGCAAAGGGAGAGGGAGAGAATCTTAGGTAGGCTCCACGCCCCACACAGAGCCCAACACAGGGCTCGATTTCACCATCCTGAGATCACGACCTGAACTGAAATCCAGAGACAGACGCTCAACTCGCTGAACCACCCAGGTGCCCCACATTTTTAAAAGCAAGAACAAAAAGTTACTATACTATATAGAAAAAAACCATCAACTATGGTGCATTTACTCACCTGCTGATTGTCCATTAGGCTATTCAGTGAGCTCTTTGAAGACCAGAGACCTGCTCTTATTTCTTTCTCTCTCCAGCACTTATTGCATGGAATGTATTCAATTAAAACATTTGCTAATGGATAGGAGCCCCAGGGTGGCTCAGTGGGTTAAAGCCTCTGCCTTCAGTCAGGTCATGATCTCAGGGTCCTGGGATCGAGCCCCGCGTCGGGCTCTCTGCTCAGCTTCTCCCCCGCCCCCGCCTGCCCTCTCTGACTACTTGTGATCTCTCTCTCTGTCAAATAAATAAATAAAATTAAAAAATAAAATAAAAATAAATTAAAAAAATAAAACATTTGTTTCTATTAATATCCCTATACTGTGCTGGACTGTTTCTAGACAAAGATTGTATCTTATCTCCTCTATCTATAAAATGGGCACCTACCTACTACAAGATTGAAGGGAAAAATCAGTACCAAAAAATAATTTGGATTTTCAGAACAGATTTCTCCTAAAGAACGTAAAGGAACAGCCTACCTTCAAACCATTTAATCAATATCTATTCTATGAGCAATTCTAGGTTTTGGAAAATTTCACAACAAAAAAAAGGTTGCTTTCTTCCAGCAAAGATCAAACAAGGTAAATGCTCTTTCAGTGCCACTCGGAAGATAAATAAAGATACAATCTGAGTTACTTTGAAAAAAATGAAATAAAGTATATCTCTTTTAAAACCAACTCACAACTTAATACATTTTACATACTAGACTGGGTTTCATTTTTCATTCCAAGTATTTTGCTGTCATGAAGAACATTAAAATACTCTCATCAATAATTCATGCAAGTTTATAGAAAAGACTATGACATATAACAAAATAGAAATAGTAATCATTTCCAAAGGAGGGGTTATAAGTAATTTTATTTTACGTATACTCTTCTGTGTTTTCTAGGTTGTCTACAGTAAATGAATATGGTCTGTTATAACTGGGGGAAAAATACATATTTTTTAAAGAGCCCATGCCACATAAAATGAGTATCCTAGGAAGCAGAAAGGATATGACATTACTTTCCAAATTAGGGGCCAATATTTAAAAGAAAGCAGACCAAAGTCAGATACTACTTATGCTAAGCGATTAAAAAACAGTATATGTGTGGGGCGCCTGGGTGGCTCAGTGGTTTAAGCCTCTGCCTTCGGCTCAGGTCATGATCTCAGGGTCCTGGGATGAGCCCCGCCTGCTTTCTACTCAGGGAGCCTGCTTCCCCCTCTCCTTCTGCCTGTCTCTCTGCCTACTTATGATCTCTTTCTCTCTATCAAATAAATAAATAAAATCTTTAAAAAAAAAGACTGCTTTTTAAAAAAACACAACAGTATATTTGTAAGCAAGGGTCCTCCTGAGAACAATGACAAAATGCAAATAAAGCTTGTGTGACTGATGGCTAGCGATAATTTTCACATGGTTTAATGAAGAATTGACAAGCCCTCAACATTTCTAAGCCAATATTCTGAATCTCTGTATTAACTAAAATATGCTGTAAATTAGAACATCAAATAATAAAAAACTGTACACTCTCCCTAAGTTTATTTCTTTGAAAATTTTTCAATTCTGTCTCAGACATTTGTATGCTCAAAATCAAAAATTCATTTTCTAAGTCTTTATTTCTTTGAAAATTTTTCAATTCTGTCTCGGAAATTTGTATGTTCAAGTCCAAAATTTCATTTCCCAAGTCTGAACACCTTCTTTTTCTCCCATTAGCCTGTCAGGCCACCAGCTGTCACGGCCACCACGCGGCCAGCTTCCTTAGTAGCACAACAGCCCGCCTGAATTTGTCTCCAGCTTTTAATGAACTTTCCCTCTAGTCATCTACCACCCAGTCTCCACCTCCAAAATAAAGGAACTGGTTGTTAGCAGAGGAAAACAAGCACAGAACTCACATATCCTTAAAAGTTCTTAACTACTTCAGCTTTCATCTAATTGCTTGCTTTTCTAGTCTCAAATGTTTGCTCAGATTCTTCTTTCTTCTCTCATACATACAAATAATTAGCTATGTGGTGTGGTGGTAAAATCCAATACTTAAATTATTACAGACGACTGACACTTTTACAACTCTATTATAATGAGAACTGAATCCTTTTCATAAGGATGAGTTATTGCACATGTAAAGCTGGAATAATTTTATCACAAAAAGAAAAAAGGGGAGGGTATGCTCCTTACTTAGAGCCACACTGTATTTCAGCTTCAAGAAAAGAAAGAGAGAGAAAGAGAAAGAAAGAGAAAGGAATGAAGGGAGGGAGGGAGGAAGGGAGGGAGAGAGGAAAGGAGGGAGGGAGGGAGGAAGACAGGAAAGGAAGGAAGGAAGACAGAAAGAGGGGGGAGATGCCTGGCTTTCTGGCTGGCTCAGTCGGTTGAGCATGTGACTCTTGATCTCAGGGTTGTGGGTTCGAGCCCCACATTGGATGTAGAGATTACTTTAAAAAGTGAAACCTTTAAGGGCGCCTGGGTGGCTCAGTTGGCTAGGCATATGACTTTTTTTTTTTAAGATTTTATGTATTTATTGGGGCACCTGAGTGGCTCAGTGGGTTAAAGCCTCTGCCTTTGGCTCAGGTCATGATCTCGGGGTCCTGGGATCGAGCCCCACATCTGGCTCTCTGCTCAGCAGGGAGCCTGCTTGCCCCTCTCTCTGCCTGCCTCTCTGCCTACTTGTGATTTCTCTCCTTTCTGTCAAATAAACAAAATCTTTAAAAAAAAAAAAAGATTTTATGTATTTATTGAACAGAAAGAGACAGCGAGAGAGGGAACACAGCAGGGGTTGTGGAAGAGGGAGAAGCAGGCTTCCCGTTGAGCAGGGAGCCCAATGCGGGGCTCCATCCCAGGACTCCAGGATAATGACTCAAGCCGAAGGCAGATGCTCTGGGCATCTGACTCTTGATTTCAGCTTGGGTCATGATCCAAGGGTTGTGAGCTCAAGCCCAGCCTGTTTAAAGATTCTCTCCCTCCTCTCCCTCTGCCCCTACCCACCTCTCTCTCCCCCCCTCTAAAAAAAAGTAAAATCTTTAAAGAAAAAAAAAAAAAAAACCTATGAAAGAATATGATAAACTCATGTCAATACCTGACCCCAGTTCTAATACTGTTACTTCTTCAAAACATTAACCATTAAAATGTAAAATACAGGGCGCCTGGGTGGCTCAGTTGGTTGAGCAACTGCCGTCAGCTCAGGTCATGATCCTTGAGTTCCGGGATCGAGTCCCACATCGGGCTCCCAGCTCCACGGGGAGTCTACTTCTTCCTCTAACCTTCTCTCCCTCATGCTCTCTCTTTCTCTGTCTCATTCATTCATACATACATACATATATACATAAATAAATGTAAGATACAAAAAAAAAATGTGAGATACTCCTAGTCCATCTTTGGTACAACCTTCACATACAGTCTTACTTGTCTACATTAAGTTGTTATTTTCATAAATTTAGACTAATAGTTTCCAGGTTTTAAATAAAGGTGGGGGGGAACCAGAAACCAAACAAGGCTAATTGATATTCCTTATATCAATACTCAGTACTGAGCACTGAGGGATAAAAGCCAAGTCTTTTTGATGACAGGATTAAAAGTTCCAAGAGAATTCACAAACTGATGCCCTGAATTAAATTTAGATTCCTGTTAATTCATACTTGGAAGGTTTATAATGATGTTATTTTCCTTCAGAAACTCCCTTTCAGGGGCGCCTGGGTGGCTCAGTGGGTTAAAGCCTCTGCCTTCAGCTCAGGTCACGATCTCAGCGTCCTGGGATGGAGCCCCCGCATCGGGCTCTCTGCCCAGCAGGGAGCCTGCTTCCCCCTCTCTCTGCCTGCCTCTCTGCCTACTTGTGATCTCTCTCCTGTCTGTCAAATAAATAAATAAAATCTTTAAAAAAAAACAAAACAAAACTCCCTTTCATTCGCTACAAGAGTCTCTAAAATGGGTGAACTCATCTTAACTTACCCTTCTCCTTGATCAAAATCTTAATGAATGCTTTCATCAGACTTCCCATCCTGCCTAACATATTTCCCTTCTATAGACTCACTAATTCCCTATCCAGGAGACACCTGACCCTGAGGATCCACAGCACCAATGAAACAGGAAGTGGGAAAGTCTTGCTCATCATTCTTTTACTGGCTTCTCAGCATCTCCATAAGCATCCTTTCAAACCATTTCTATAAGCATTCTTTCAAACCAACCGTAATTTTCAGGGACAGCCAGGTTCTCCCCACTGCCTCTTTCCTATCATTATTCATATGGTGTTAGGCTTCTCACTGGCTCAGTCCCCTACCTCAGCAGCCCCTTGTCTCTTCCCCATCTGGGGTCCCATTCTCTCAGAATTTTACAGTTAAACCAAAATCGTGACCTTGGCGTTTTCAAAGAGAAGCACTATTAGGTCTTCAGGAATAGGTGAGACATGTAGAAATAGAGTTCCCACCAACTTCACATTTTACATTCAGTTTTATCGCCCGAATTTTCCCCTCTGGAAACCTCAAAGGAATGGCAAACCAATTAAATCCAAGGTAACATTGTTGTAACGTTAAGTTCGTTTTTATTCAATTATAAGAACAAAGTTCTCGGCATGACTTCCTATAGAAAATGTATTTCACTTGTGTTAAAAAAAAAAAAAAGGAGATTGAAGACTGCCCTTGATATAAAATATACAAAACTCACTATGCTGGCAAAATAGTTGAGGATTTGCCTGTCTCTGTGATCCAGCTGCACTCTCCCAAATGCCACTGAGAAGTTGTTGGATAGACAGCAATCCAAAACATGGGGACGTGTTGCGAGGAAAAAGAAGGCTGGAAAAATTCTATGTATGAGCAAAAACCTATGTTAGGCCTTAAAAGTCTCATCCCCAACTTTTAAATACCTTGTCTCCTTGGTACGACAGATTGAATCATTCCTGACTCTTTCTTTCAAAAGTATCAGTCTATCTACTATTTCCTGAATAATGAGTCTACAAATAATGTCAAAACTAACATTCCCGTCTCTCCCTGTCAAATAAATAAAATATCAAAACAAAGAAACAAGCTAACTAACACTCCCATTCTTGGCTACTCCCAATTCCACCCACTTTTTTAAGGTCAAGTCCAATCTACTTCCATCTTTCTCCCATCTCTTAGCTTAGTATGAACTACACTTGACTCCTTAAGCATGGACCATCTTGTGGTGGTGTTTTTTTTTTTCAATAAAATTTATAAACCTAAAGATAGGAAATGTTTAGTAATTTCTTATAACTTCCATAGTACCTAATTCAGTATCAGGCACTTAATTCATTCCAATAAATGCTTTCAGTCACAGATAATCAGGTAGAAGTGACCTTAATGATGACCTAGGCCAAACCCTTCTTTTACACCTTGTTTATATGAACTGTGCTTGACAATCAGAACTCTATCATTTACTTTTTTAAGAGCAATGGCTCTTAAGCCTATGTCAGGAATCCCCAGAGGAAAAGACTCACATAGAATTTTTTATGTAATTTCAAGGATTTACAGGATCCCCTGAATCCTATTAATGAAGGCCACATTTAAGAATAATATACCATCATTTAAAAAAAAAAGAATATATTGTCATCGACAAAAAAATAAGTCTCTACTGTGTGCCAAGCCCTCTTCCTAATGCTTTCCATAGGATGGTATATGGCTAAATCACATTTCCCAGCCCTCCTTGCAATTAGATGAAGCCATGTGATCAAGTTCTCCCCAGTGGAATGAGAAAGGAAGTGACAGGCAGAAAGTCTGGGCTAGGGCCCTTAAGAGACATGTGCCTCCTACAAATTCTCCACCTCCCACTGGCTATAAACAGGACTTCCCAGCCACCAGCTTTGATAGCTTAGGGGAGTTCAATGCTCTGGAGGTTGATGGAAAAACAAGCTGCTAACGTTGTGGTCCCTAAATGACTCTAAGAAAGAATGTCACTCCAACGTCTAAAACCCTCTCCTTAGACTGCTAAGTGAGAAAGGAAATAAATTTCCATCTTGTTTGAATCATAGTTTGGGGTGAATTATTTATTAAAGCAGCTCAGACTATCCTAATTAATACACACGGGTTAGCAACTAATCCCCCCAGCAACCCTATAAAATTGTTGTTATTATTATTATCCCAGTATTAGAGGTCAGGAAATGGCGGCACTGAGAACTTAAGAAACTTGCCTGATACACCACTGGAAGCCAGAGTCAAGCCAAGCAGTTCAGCTCCAGGGTTCACACACACTGGAAACCCTGCCAGGTATCTCAAAAGGAACGGTTATTATTGTGTGTTATGCCACCCTGCACAGACTAATTTTTTACAACCACCACCCCAGTCCCAGCAGTTTAATGACCACTGCCAACAGGGAATGTCCTGATTCAAAATCGTGTATCAACAATGTTAAATTCCAGCCCATACAGGGCACCTGGGTGGCTCAGTCATTTGAGGGTCATGGGATGGAACCCCAAGTAGGGTTCTGGGCTCAGAAGGCAGTCAGCATAGGCTCGCTCACTCTCTCTCTCAAATAAACAAATCTTTAAATAATTAAATAAATAAATAGATAGATAAATTCCAGCCCATACAACTAAACTCTACAAAGGGATTACTTCTATGCCGAGACCAGAAATACCATCACATCATACCAAAGCTACTAGTGGCGGCTGAGGAGGCAGCAGTGTCAACAGGAGTTGGGCTTATACAAGCCAAAGGAAAAAAACAAAAATCGGTCATTTTCAATTTCTCTCACTGTGTGATTCAATAATATTATTGAATATTATTGAATAATATTATAATAAAATAATATTTTTACTTAAAACAGAAATCTGGGTTTCCAAAGTCTGAACATGGCCAAGAAGAAATATTGATGGAAAATATGGCAGGTGCAAGAAAAGACTAGAAGTACTACAAACTGGAGGGAGGGAAAAGTAGGTAGATAAAACCACACAGGGTTTTAGAAACAAAGGACCAAGGTTTGAGACTCAGACTATGAAGATCTAAGTAAGTAGTTCCCAATTCCAAAGCATGTCAACACATATATAAACAGCAGAGTGCTAAGGAAAAAGGAAACAATCTCATTTCAAACATTTGGTACCCTCTTATTTTCCAGGCACTTAGAACAATATACAGACTTTACCTTCAAGGAATTAAATGTCTATCTAGAAGGGGAGATATGCATATAAATATGTACATACAAAATGACACACACTTAGCATCTATTTTCTGTGTATCAGAAACTGTTTGAAGCTTATTACATGCTCCATATACCAACTAATTTATTCCTATGGGCTTGGTCTATTAATATCCTAACTGTACAGATGAGACACAGAGAGGTTTAAGTAGTGTGTTCTGGGACACACAACTAGTAAGTGGACAAAGTGGACTAGAAATTTTAATTACATTTAAATTATAAGGGCCTTTATGCCCTTGCTAAAGTCTCTGAACTTCACCCTATTGGTTAGTGGTTCCCAACTAAAACTGGTATATCAAAATATATACACCTACCAGGCCCCTCTTGGTGAAGGAAGAAGGCATTGCCACTGTTGAGGATGACTGCCTTTGTAAGTTTCCTTTATTATTGGGAGGGTGCCCTACCCTCTAGGCACTGGGGTAAACAAACACAAATGGAGAACTGCACTTATCCAAGTGATGGGGAGCCACAGGACTCAGGGGTAGAGAACTCCAAAAACAGCACTCACCAAGAAGGCAACGTAGTTGTGAGTCCAGTCACACTCGTTAGTAAGGTCCTGGCCTATTTCTCTTAAATTTAAAGCTACCTAAACAGGGAAGCTCAATATCCTCTTCACTCCTATGCTTTAAGTGTAGATAATAGTTTTTGGCTACAAATTCAGATACCTCTTGGCAGAATAATTAACACTGTTTAACATACCATGCTGAACAACCATGGCCTCTGCCCCCTCACTGATTTCAAAATAACTGTACTTACCGGAGTATCTTCCCCCCATTTGCATCTCCCATGTATAGGTTTGGAGAAAAAACAAGAATACTCTGCAACAAAAAACAAAAACAAAACAAAACAAACAAAAAAACCACACCTCTACCCCAATTTACCTGGCCCTTTTTTTTCTCCTTTGAAACAACTATCCTGGTTTACATCAGCACAATGTTTTACCCAAGCAGAATCACAGGGCAGCAGAAAATATTTTACCTCTTATTTCACAAATGAAGAAAAGAAGTCTCAGAAAGGGACAACAACTTGCCCAGTGAGTAGAGAACTGTGACTTGAACCCCCGGTCTCTGCCACCAAGCCCTGTGAGAAAGGCTTACAATGAGCGGTAAGCAGGATGCTATTAGGTGGATCACAACATTTTTTACTTTAATAGTTATGCACAGGAGAAATATAATCACCACATCTAATCAGTTTCAGATTTTACTGCAAGATGTGCTTAGTAAATAATAAAACACATCCAATACAAATATGGAAAACTGGGAAGCAGTATACTCAAGTTTGAGAAACAATGCACCATGTCCCTCTCATTCTAATTGAAGGGTTAAATTAATGGTAGGCAGAGCACTAAGCATAGATCTCTTCCTCTCTAATTCATACACTTCATCTCTTTTTCTTGTCTTATTGTATTGGCTAGGACCTCCAGGACAAGGCTGAAAAGAAACCATTTCTGATAGTATCCTTATCTGATTCTAAATTTAATGCTACCTCTGAAGTTTCACCATTAAGTATCATGTTTTGTTGGGTTGTTTTTTTTTTTAGAACTTTAGTAGATACATTGTTTTTGAGTTTATGGAAATTCCTTCCTATTCCTAGTTCAATAAAATTTTTTGAACACTGATCTGGGGACACCCGGGTGGTTCAGACGGTTGAGTGGCTGCCTTCAGCTCCGGTCATGATCCCAGGGTCCTGGGATTGTGCCCCACATCCGGCACTGGTCTCCCTGCTCGGCAGAGAGCTGGCTTCTCTCTCTCCCTTTCCCTTCCTCTCTGCCTACTTGCACTCTCTCTCGCTCTCTCTCTTTCGCTCTCTCTCTGTGTCAAATAAATAAAATCTTAAAAAACAAAAAATAAAAAATGAACACTTTTCTGTGACTCCCCTTGTACCTTCCACCCATCTTACTTTCTCTTATTTCAGGTTCCTTCCTACATCCTCTGCACTTCCCAGTACTGTATCTGCCACCAAAACAATCTTTGAAGATATTCTGGGGTTCTGCACCTGTCTGCTGTTCCAGTTCCCCCAGCCAAAATGTTTCTAACACCAAAACATTTCTAACACCAGTAACTGAAAGAAAATCCTAAAACCATTGTTCTGATCATGTCTTCTCTCCCATCTTTCAAACACACTCTTCCCTTCTATAAAATAAAAAGAGAAAAAAATAAAATTGTTCTAGATTCCTGTTAACTTCCCAATTCACAGCCTAGCTCTGAATAAGCCTGCGTAACTAAGTGACTACGAGAATCTCAAGGATTTTGAAGTTTTGAGGGAGGCAGCTGGAGCCAGATGTTCATAACTTCGCTCTCCTTTGCTAAAAAGAAAACTAAGGAAAATTGGAAAGAGATAGGGATAATATCTGTAAGCAAATAAGGTAGTTCCAGGAAAGAGACCAGAGGGGAAAATCAACTGTTTAAAGCCCAAGCAAGTTATGAATTCTTCCCCTCCTCAGCTTTTCTTTCAAAACAAAAGGGCACACACAATCTTTCCCGAGGCAGCAACACCGAAGGGAGCAGCCAAAATGTTGCATCATACAAACCACTCCGAGTATGAGAAACAAGAAACCCAGATGGTGGTAAAATACCTAAGACAGGAAAACCCAAGTTGGGAATCTCGGTCTTTCCCGGAAGCCCTGGAATGTCTGCTCTTCTTTAAAAATTTTTTTAAAGATCCCATCGAAAATTAAACTTAGAGTTTCACGCCAGCGGGAAGCGAAATGCTCTTTGACAAAGCATTCCAAGAAGTTGGGTTCATCATCTCCCGCCTGAGAGGTTCCCCCCGGCCGGAGGAGACTCGGGGTGAGAGTGGGGTGGAGTCGGGCCAGCGCCTGGGCGGGAGCGGGGCTGGGGGTGACCGGGCCACCCCCGCCCCGGACCTGCGGGCAGCCGCGCGTCCCATGCAGACGCGGGACGACGGTGTGGCGGCCGCCGGAGCCCGCGCAGCTGGAGGCGGCGACCACCGCTCCGCGTGCCGGCTGCCCGGGGGGTCCCAGTCCCGCCCCGGCTCCCTCGACCCGCCTGGGCGGCGGGAAGGCGCGGGTGGGCCGGAGACAATGGGCCGGGGGCGCGACGACAGCAGCTTCTCCGGGCGGGGAGGCGGGCGCCGCGCGAGGGCGCAGCCGGGGGCGCCGGGGCCAGGAGCGTCCGGGGCGCAGGGACGCCGCCCCCACCCCGGCCGGCCGGGCGGACGCCCGGGGCTCAGCTCGGCGGGACGGCGGGCGAGCGCTCACCTTGACGAAGAGCTCGATGACGGGCTCTTTGTCCTCCTCCTTCAGCCCGTTCAGCGGCATCGACAACGCCATGGCCGGTTCGGCTGCGCTCCGTGGACGGCGGTAGCGGCGGCTGCTCCTGCTCCGGGGCTGCTCGGGCTGAGGGCTCCCGCCGCGCTGCGCTGCGCCTCGCTGGACAGTCCCGGCGTCGAGCTCGCCTCAGCCTCCGCTGCCCAGCACCGCCCCACGCCCCGCGCGCGACTCGGAGGCGGCCCGGGCCCGAGCCGCTTCAAGCCGCGGGGCGGGGCCCAAGGGCGGGGCCTCGCCGGGGGGCGGGGCCAAGGCCCTGTGTCTCGGGACCCTGGAGGAAACCGGGAGGCCGAAGCTCGCGGGGGGGGTGTGGCCTCGGGCGGGGGCGGTAAAAAGGCTCAGGCTCCCGCGGTAGGTGGGAGTGACTCTGAGCCACGCCTCCCGAGGGGGCGGGAGGGAAATTCCCTCCGGGGGCCGGAGCCTGACACCGCCTCCCGCCGCGGCGCGGGCGTGTCCTCGCAGCTGCTGCTGGCGCCCTGCCCGGTGACCTCATGCCTTCGGCTGGCCTGGGGCGGCGAGGAGGCGCCTCTCGCTCTGTCTCCCCCCCTCCCCACCTCGCTGCAGCCCACTGGACCCAGCCCTTTCCCGCGGCGGCCATCTCCCCAACTCCCTCTGTTAGGCGGAGCTGCCTTCTGGAGGGACAACTTTTTGGAAAGTTTTCATCCCCTTAGAAACACCTTTTTTTTCCTCCTCTGACTTCTTTTTCCTTTTTCCGGTCACTTCTACCTTGGGAGCCAGCATATTAGCAAATATTTATGAAGCCCTCGTGTCTTCCAGGCCCTGGGTGGTAAACAGCAGGGACAGAATCCCTCTCTGAGAGCCTACAGTCTCAAGATGAAACCCCAGTCAGTGCCTGCAGGCCAAGAAGGATTCTCAAGCCATTTCCATGCTGTTCCTCCTCCCTGGACTGGTTTCTTACCCCCACTCACCTGGCCAGCTCGAGTATGCAGCAGAATCACCTGAGTGCTACACCCAGACCTGCGTCATCCATCCAATTCCCCTTCTCTGGGGAAATTCACGTTTTAACAAGCATCAGGACAATTTTGATATAGGTGGTCCTCAAACGGAGAAACTGTCCTGCGTTTTCAGCCCCTGAGGGCAGGGACTGTGATCCTTCAAGCCAGGCAAGAGGTAGGCACCTAGTCCAGGTTTGCCACTGCTGAATGCCTGGAACAAATGTCACCCCTCTCGGGAAAGAGTTACTTGTTCCCTCTTCTGACTTTCAGTAATACTTGACTCACAACTTTTCCCAACTTCCCAGGTTAAGTTGAATGATGAAGGCCAGTCGTAGGAGGTTTGTCTCTCTATACGCTTAGTGTATTAACACATCTCAGTGTTTGAACAAATTGAATGTATGTGTGAAAATACTGTGAAACCTGCAGCTTCTTCCTCTCCCAGACCACAGCGAGTTGCTCAGATATTCTGGTAAGGATTCTGTGAATGAGACAGGGTCCCCAGAGGTCAGGAGCACTGCTCTAGAATCAGACAAAGTGCTGAAACCCCTAAGCCTCAGTTTTATTATGGTGGAAGGGGCGCTCTTAACTAGTCTTTCCCTTTCCGCAAGGGCTCCTCAGTCAGTGGTGGCTGTTAGCTCTGCGCTGAGCCTTCTACCATCCCCATTCACCCCTGCAGGCTAGGATGACATCATATTCAACTCCTTCCTTGAAAAGAAATGCAGGGGAGGGTGCTGCCCCCCAGATAGGGACTTGAACCTAAAACAAGCTGCAGTGCCTGTCTGGACTTGGAACGGAACTCAGTTTTAGTTTTTTCACGAAATTATGAACTGAACCCAAGGTCGCTCCCAGCCGCTCCCCTCCACCCTGCCTGAAAAGCAACCAAAGTGGTCAACAACAGTTCAAAGCAAATCCAAGTCTAAAACGGTCAAATGAAATCTCAGAGAAAGCCCTAAACTGGTCCTGAAGCCAAGGAACTTTTCCAGGCATCCTGTTCTCCCAGGTGTGCCTGAGGGTTTATCCAATTCAGTTTGAATCAGCGGACATTCTCTGCGGTATCTGTGGCCGGTCACGTACTGGCCTCCCAGCACCAGGATAAGGAGATGGGGAAAGCCTGAAGCAGGGCTCTTTAGACCTTCTTGACTACACTCAGATCTTAGCTGAAAGGAACAGACATTCTCCTCCTCAGAATACCAAGGCGGTGGTAGCCTCCAAGGCTCAGACTCCAAGCCTGTGCTTAGAAACCCGGTCACAGTCACTCTTAACCTGGTTTTCCCAGTTTCAACCCCATGGGCTCACAGGGATGGGCAGAGAGCAGGTGAGTCGGGATGTTTATGCAGAGGAGGCCATGAGCACCTTGCATTCAAGTCTCATTTTCCAACTGTGAAACGTATGCATAGTTTGCGTTCTAAACTTATGTTTGTTTCTATAGCACACACACCAACTTTAAAGATGGGTGGAGATGTGTTCTCCTTCCCACCTCCCCCCGCACCCAAATGACCTCATCTTAACTGCTCTCCCCTTTGCTCTCTACCCCAGCCACACCCATCTCCTTGCTATTCCTTCCACAGGCCAAACACACTCCTGCCTCAGGGCCTTTGCACTTGTTCTTCTGCCTCCCCCAGGATTCCGGCAACTCCCACTCCCTTGCCTCCTTCAGGTCTTTGCTCTTATGTCACCCACTCTGAGAGATCTTCCAAATACCATCCTTTCCAACAGCGCAAGCTATTCTATCTCATTCCACCCTCCTCTTTATCTCCCTCCAAACCACCACCCTCCGTCATATAGTCTACTTATTTGTTTGCATCTTGTCTGTCTCCCTGCACTAGAACATCAACTCCATGAGAGTGGGGATTTTTGTTTGATTCCGTTTATGGCTATATTTCCAGCTCACGGAACTGCTCATAGACACAATAAAAACTTATGGAATGAGTGAATGAGCCGCGTTCACGCTATGGTTTCCTGTACCCTGGGCATACTCCGGAGGGTCCTGCTTGCCCCGTCTGAGGAGCCAGAGGCTTTGTGTGTGTTATGATTGCCACTTGCCAAGGAGTTAGGTTTTCCAAAGGACAAGATGGCGCCTCCAGAAAGCTTCCCCTAATGACACACCTCCCTCCTCCCACTCTTGGTTATGTGGCATGGCTGACCCATGATCTCAACCCCACTTTCTACAACTGAGGCAGTAGAGAGGTGCTATGCACACGCAGTGCGGGGCCAGACTGCCCCATTTGTGCTCTGTCATTTCCTAGCTCAGCATAACTCATTCAGTCTCTCTGTGCTACAGTCTCTTATCTGTAAAATGGACCTAAAAATCGTACCTATTTGCTAAGATCATTGGTGAATGAATCTACGTTAAGTGCTTGGAATGGTGCCTGACGTGTGGTAAGTTCTCTGTAGGGTGTGCATCGGCTTTGACCTCTGAGCTCCCACACTATATGCCAGACACCTAGCTGGTTGTTTCCAGAACCAATCACATCTATTCCTCAGGGGGCGTCAGAGGAATAGTTTTCACGGTCCCCATTTTACAATTAAGGAAACAGGGTCGAAGGAGATAAACAGAAGCCATTCCGCTGGGAAGAGGGTGGTCCTGAGATTCGAATCGGCGACTCTCTCTTCCTTACACTGTCCACTAAGTGAGTATGGGAAAAGGTGGGCTCCTACTCATCCTTCAAGGACCACTAATATATCCCCCTGCTCCATGGAGCATCTTTCCGCTGTTGCATTGGTCTGGATGCTACACCACCCATCAAGGTCAAGGTCAGGGTGGTGTGGCAGTTCTCAGTCCTAGCAGACTGCCTGATTTCTAACCCCAGCCTGGGTAGGTTACTCAAGTACGTTCCCTCATCACTACAGCAGGCCATATAAGAGAACCTAACTCATAAAGTCATTGTGAGGATTAAATGAGATAATATCTGCCGTGTTCTGGCCCCGGCATTCTGTGAGCCTCCTGGAGCACGGGGAAACTTGTCATATACATCCTCACTTGAGCTAAATATTTCATTTCCTGGCCATGTGATTTCAAGCAAGTTACTTTCTCTGTACCTTTGGTTTCCTCATGCAAAATAATGATAATTACAATCCCTACCTCACAGGCTTGCGATGGAGATTATACAGGTTAATAAATGTAAAGCACTTAACACAGTGCCTGGCATATACTACGTGCTCAATACACATTAGTTATTATTTATGCTATACTACGCTTAACTCAGTCCCCGGCGCATTATATAAGATAACAATAATCAGACTAAGTGAAAGAGTAAATAGAATAAATTTCAAACCTTGCCTTTTAACTTCCCATTTCCTAAGTGCATATTATTGTTTCTCTCACTACACATATTATAGGTGTTCAATTATTCTTTGGTGATGCCCGTTAACTCACCTACGGACACTCCCATTGCAGCTCTGAATTTCAACTCTGTTCCTATTGATGTGAATTAGGTCCTGTAAAATCTTGCTAATCGTGCCTTAGCCGTAATTCTGGCTAAAGTTTTACCTGAATGCTGTGTCTACAGGAGCACCAACCTCTCCAGCCTCCCTATAGATCTGGACTCTGCCGGAAGAATCAAAAGAGCTGGAGATACGTTTCAGTTCAGCTTTTCTAGGCCCCTGGGAGAGAGCTTTAGTGTGTGGGTCCAAGGACTGACATGTTCCTCACAAGCCCCAGTAGATGGATCTTCATTAGGAAAAGCACCATCCAGCTACCATTTGAAACAAGGGTACAGTGGAGAAAACAGATTCAGAGAAGTTAAGCAGTTTACCTAGGGTCACACAGCCGGTAAGCAGCAGAGCCAGTAATCAAACCCAGATCCCTTTATCCGTGTTGCTCATACCCTGGCCAACTATCTGCTCATAAAGCTGGTTTTACAGAGTTCTTTTTTTTTTTTAATATTTTATTTATTTATTTGACAGAGAGAAAGAGATCACAAGTAGGCAGAGAGGCAGGCAGAGGGAGAGGAGGAAGCAGGCTCCCTGCTGAGCAGAGAGCCCGAGTTGGGGCTACATCCCAGGACCCTGAGATCATGACCTGGGCCAAAGGCAGAAGCTTTAACCCACTGAGCCACTCAGGCGCCCCTGGTCTTACAGAGTTCTTGTGAGTGTTTAAAAAGATGGCAAATAGGGGCACCTGGGTGGCTTGGTCAGTACAGCGTGTGACTCTTGATCTCAGGGTTGTGAGTTTGAGCCCCACATTGGGTGCAGAGATGACTTAAATCAAATCAAACCAAATTTTTTAAATGGAACATAACGTTTCTTAACACAGTGTAGACATTCAAAAACTGTCATCTTCTGCTTCTTCGGCACAAATGCCTCCTGAACTCAATTTCTCCTTTGCCTCGTGATCCTTTGGTCAAAAGATGTTGCACCGCAGGCCCTGGTTCAGATTTCACCTCTGTCACTCACTAGTTTGGTGAGTCGTTCCACCTTGTTAAGCCTCAGTTTCTTCTTCTGCCAAGTGTCAGAGGCTTACGTTGAATCAGGGAAGGAAGGGAAAGTTTACACAGATGTGAGAGGCCATTATTCATATCGAAAAGAATTTATTAACATACTCACAGGATCTACTGGGTTGGCTGTCTTCAACATTATTCCCAGAGAGAACCAGCTGGCAATCTACTGCCAACAATAGGAGACCTCACAAAAGCGAGGAGATACAAAGTTAATATTCTTTTAGAAATCAGTGTCTTTCTCTACACAAGACCTATATACCATCTTTTAAATTGTACTGGAACAAAACATCTGATTTATTAAAAGTGACCAAAAAGATAAAAATATGTAAAAAAAAAAAAAATAGGAGAGCATCTTAATGACATGTCCGAGTTCCCTTTAGGAAAAAAATGGTTATGCTTTTAGAAACATATGTGTGTGAGAGAATAGATATATTCATGAAAAACTTTGAAAATGCTTGGACAAATCGAGAGGCATGATCTATTCTTGGATAAGGAGAGTCAAAATCATTATGATATTAGGTCTTTCTATGTAATCCAAAATTTAATGCGATACCCATGCATCATCTTTGCATGCCTGTATTTCACATGCACATACCGGTGAATCATCTTTTCATAACCTGTAATTTATCTTTTCATCACATTTTGCTCTGGAAGGAGACACAAGAAATTGCTAACGGTATTTACCTCCCAAGAGGGGAACCAGCTCAAGGGGGACAGAGGTGCACCTTCGTTTACTATATACTGTTTTGTTTCATAACTGAAAAAGTCTGCCCTTGGGTATGTATTACTTATCCAAAAATTGATTATAAAAAGAAATAAACAGGGGCGCCTGGGTGGCTCAGTGGGTGGAGTCAGTCTGCCTTCAGCTCAGGTCTCGATCCTGGAGCCCAGGATCCAGGGGGTTGAGCCCAGCATGGGGCTCCCTGCTTAGCGGGGAGTCTGCTTCTCCCTCTGCCCATCACCCTGTTTGTGCTTTCTCTCTCTCAAATAAAATATTTGGAAGAAAGAAAGAAGGAAAGGAAGGAAGGGGAAAGAAAAGAAAGAAGAGAAAGAAAGAAAAAAAAGGAAGGGAGGGAGAGAGAGAGAGGAAGGAAGGAAAGAAGGAGGAAAGAAAGAAAGAAAGAAGGAAAGAAGTGAAGGGCGCCTGGGTGGTTCAGTGGGTTAAAGCCTCTGCCTTTGGCTCAGATCATGCAGATCATGATCTCAGGGTCCTGGGATCGAGCCCAACATCGGGCTCTCTGCTCAGCAGGGAGCCTGCTTCCCCCCGCCCCCCCCGCCTGCCTCTCCGCCTACTTGTGATCTCTCTCTCTCCATCAAATAAATAAATAAAATTTTTTAAAAAAGACTAAATTTGTGGACAATTGCCTTTCCACTTATGCTGTAGGGAGCCACGTGACCTCTAGCAGGATGCCGGACTCCAGCTTTCAGCAGCTTGGTTTCCAGTCCCACCCATAGTGAGACGGGAACAGGAGAACCCAGGTCTCCTTGCTTTCACCTCTTTTCCACTGATTGCGTCCAGCTCCTTCCCTGCAAGGACTGATCTTGAATGTGGTGACCTAGCCTCTGATCCTGGCTCGTTGTCTCTCTCTCTCAATCTCTCTCTCTCTCTCTCTCTCTCTCTCTCACACACACACACACACACACACACACACACACACACACACACACACAGTATTAAAATGATTTGGGTGCAAGGCACATCTGCTTCCCTGGGAGCAGAAACCCTACCCGCAGCCCCTTTCCTCCTCTGCTCGCCTGGAGACTGTCTCATCTTGGGAAAGTTACAGGTTTCATTTTGTCACTTGGAAGCTGCAGCAGCCAGGAAGGGAACCCGAGTTGACTTGAAGCCAGGGCCTTAATTGGATTGGATCCCTGTGGAGGCCATTAGCCTCTTGCTGCAGCTTGGCAGGGAGGAAATATTTCCTCCCTCACCCCAGTCCCCACTTGCACACGGCCCAGCCAAGATCTTCAATGCCTACCACCCAAATAAGGTCCTGTATTAAGTTTCCAATTATTATGACTCTCCCTTCCGTTTGAGCAGGTTTTTACTGTTTCCAGGCACTAGCAAACACTGTGAGTATTGTGACTAGTCTCATTTGATCTCTTTATTCACTCATGCCATAAAGCTTTATTGCGAGCCTACTGTGTGTCAGGCACTGTTCCAGGACCAGGTCAGACAGCATCTTGGCTTTCATGCAGATTACATTTTATTTGGGGAGACAGACAACAAACGAATACCCAGGACAGTTTGCCTGTGTCCAGAGGTAATAAGAGCTACCGTGGAGAACAGAGCAGAGTCAGGAGATGGGGAGGCTGCTGGGGGCAGGGAGTACTAACAGCCTCTCTGATAAAGTGCCATTTGAGTTACAGACCTGAAGGATGTAGGATAATATCTGGGCAAACAGCGCTCTAGGCAGAGAGAACAGCAAGTACAAAGGCACTGAGGCAGGAATTTCCTCAGCGTGTTGGAGAAATGGTAAAGAGGCAGCTGAGAAATCAAACCCCCAGTTTGGTGACCTGTTTGCTGACGCTTCCCACTATTGATTCAGTGGCTCTTACCCATGCCTCTGCCCAGTGAACACTGAAAAGCAGCAGACGGTTTAGAAAGGCTTGTTTAGGGGCACCTGAGTGGCTCAGTGGGTTAAAACCTCTGCCTTTGGCTCAGGTCATGATCTCAGGGTCCTGGATCGAGCCCCACATCGGGCTCTCTGCTCGGCGGGGAGCCCACTTCCCCCTCTCTCTCTGCCTACTTGTGATCTCTCTCTCTCTTCCAAATAAATAAATAAAATCTTAGAAAAGAAAAGAAAAGCTTGTTTAGCTGGATAACAGAAATCATCCCAGGCTGATATATAACACATGCACACACACAAAAAAACAAACAACAGCAACAACAACAAACCTAGACATTTATGAGGATATCTGTGGCTACAGTATCCATAAAAACAAAAGAATAACATGTATATACATACATATATATATATACATATATATATACATATATATATATATTTAAAACCACCGATCATTAGAAGAGAGAAGTAGTATTTCTTGGCTGAATACTGTGCTTGTAACATTGTACATTGAGCTTTCAATATGAGGAAAGTATGACTCAGGGAGGACACATGAGTTGCTTTAGCCCACATAGCCAGGCCTTCAAACTCAGGTCCGATTATACGTCTGTCTCCACTGTGGCTCATGAGCATTGTGGGAACGACTCCACGTCTGTCCTCTTTACCTTGGCACAGAGCACAGGGCCTGGCCCGGAGTCAAGCCTGAAACGAATGTCGATTAAAGGGTTGATGATCTCAATCTTCAAAGCCTGTTCTGATTCTAATGCACCCCTTTGCTTCCCTGCTAAAAGGTGATTCATCTAATTATGGAAATAGTGTGCAACTGTTAAAAGTGATTGTTTGCTTAAATAAGGCATAGTTCATGCATAGAATGGAATACTACACAGTCATTAAAAATGAGATTGTGGGTTGCCGCGAGTAGGTCTGCTGACAGGGGCTGGCCGCCAGGGCGAAGGCTTGCTGCACCTGCTGCTCTCAGCTCAGTGCCCTGGATGCTCCCTCAGCCCACCCCCCACTCCTACTTCACCCCAGCTCCAACGTCCTCCTCAACCCTGACAGAGCAGCTGGAAGGCTCAGAAAGAAGAGTGACCATCACCATTATCACCATTATTATTATTATTCAATCTTACAATATCTTAATATTAACCCCTAATATCTGCCTGATTGAGTGGATTGTGAACACAATCTCATTTAATACCTACAACTTCATTTATTTTTTTAAATTTTATTTATGTATTTGACAGAGAGAGAGAGATCACAAGCAGGCAGAGAGGCAGGCAGAGAGAGAGAGAGGGGGAAGCAGGCTCCCTGCTGAGCAGAGACCGCCCCCCCCCCCCGATGCGGGGCTCGATCCCAAGACCCTGAGATCATGACCTGAGCCGAAGGCAGAGGCTTCAACTCACTGAGCCACCCAAGCGCCCCTTCACAATCTCATTTGATGCCTGCGATACCTACGACCTGAGTTGAGTATTATTATTATTATTTTTTAAGGGTATTCCTAAGTAATCTCTACACCCAGCGTGGGGCTTGAACTCACACCCCTGAGGTCAAGAGTCGGGTGCTCTGCCGACCCAGCCAGCCAGGCGCCCCTGAGTTGAGTATTATTATTGCTCCCCATTTTGCAGAGGACAAACTGAGGCTTAGAGAAGTTAAATCACTCGCCTAAGTCAAACAGCTGGTAAATGAGCGGCGGAGCTGGGATTTGAACCCAGGGCTAGCCGGTACACTGGGCTCTGCTGTCCTGCCCCTCCCCATCACTCACAGCCATCCTGCGGGCAGTGCCCTGCATTCAGCGGTGTTCGTCCACTAGACGCCGGCTCTGCCCTCTGCCCTTTGACCCAAGACTATGAATACCATCTTCCGACGGAGACAAATAGCTCTGACCACAGAGCGTCCCTCCCAGAGCTAGTGGCCCTGACTCAGAGGAGCTGCTCGTTGCCTTCTGCCTAAGGGTGCAGAGACAGCCAGGCTGTTGTCCCAGGAGGACCCGGGCCTGGGTAGTCTCCCGGCTGTTTTCTTGCCAACTGAGAGCAAAAATCGGCAGTCGTCTGCAGCCGTAAGGTCTGATTTGAATAAGGACATTTCTTCTCCATCTCGGGCACTCATAGTTCATTTATTCGGTACTTTGAGGCCTGAACAATCAGTCCTTTAGATCGCAGCTAGGTAGCAGAGGGGGCGTTAAACTATTTGAAATTCAAGCAGGCGATGGCGTTTTTTCAAAGCTGACAAGTGTCCTTCGCGCTTCAAAAGAATAAATGCGTTCCCCAGCTCTGAGCTGTGCTGAATGTAGGCAGCCGGAGGAGACCCTGCAGCACGGGAAAAGGAAAAGCCTGGAGCTGATGTTTTCCCAGCTGCATCGCACACCCTGGGGGCCCACCTCCCTCCCTGTTGGCTTGGAGATACCTGGAGGCCCACAGAGCTAATGCAATATCCATGTTTAGACCAGGACTGCCTAATCTTTGTGTATTCACCAGGGGACGGTCCCCGACAGAAGGACAACAGCCTTGTCTGAGCTGCTCCCAGACGTGGCCAGGAACCTGGGGGGATGAGCCCGGTACTATTTTCTTCTCTCATTTGGTTCACCTCTTCATTTTCAGGTGAGATTCCAGAAGGAGTCCTTTCTTCCCCTGTCATTCTCTTCAGCGGCTGGATCAGCCACGGCCAATACCGGAGTCCCTGGAGTCACCTGGTGGGGCTCCCCAGGGGGTGAGCATGTCCAGGCCCCACAGAATGCTGGTCTAGGACGGGAAGCAAGGGCCCATCCCAGTCCCTCAACAGGGGAGGATGACAAGGACAAGGAAGGCGAAAGGGGCCCGGGCACCCCTTCCTGCTGCTGAGAAATAAACACTATAAGAAGGGCGCCTGGGTGGCTCAGTTAGTTAAGGGTCCAAGTCTTGATTTCAGGGAAAGATAGATCTCAGCTTCACGGGAACAAGCCCCATGTTGGACTCCACGCTCAGGGAGGAGTCTGCTCCAGATTCTCTCTCTCCCTCTGCCTCTCCCCTCCCTTGTGCTCTCTCTCGGAACAAACAAACAAACAAACAAACAAATAAATAAATAAATAAAATCTTAAAAAAAAAAAAGAAACACTACAAGAGGGAACAACAACAGGATATTTATGTGACCTTAAAGTGTCCCTACGCATGGCTTATCACTTGCAAAGAAAAGAACTGTAACATTCCGTGGAGAAACCAGACCACTTCTCAACTGCTGATCAAAATGAATATCACCCTCTCCGGGCAGACAGACATTGGGGGCTCCTGGAAGCGATTATCACAGCATCAGTTTTAAAAATATTCCAGCTGAGAAGATACAACCTGAATCTCGTCCTGAGGCGACATCAGACACATCCAAATCAAGCAACATTCTATTAAAAAAAATACCTGGCCCGTGTGCTTCTAGATACCAAAGTCATGCAAGGCAAGTTGGAAAGTCTGCCTCATTCCTCCTGCATAATTCCTCCCCTCCAGAGCCTTCTGTCTAGCACCCCACCTCCCATTGTCTCAAGTGGGGCTGGGAATCCATGGAACCAGAAAACCCCTTTTCTGTTTCCTGCTTGTCAAGGCATTCGGGAATGTTCCCTGCTCCATCTGGGGGAACAGATGACTACTGTCTTCCCCAAAGAGCAATGTGTATAGGGGTTAAGGCCCCCAGTGTTAAATTCAGATTGCCTGGGTCAGGTGCCATCAGCAGGTGACTAGCCAGTGACCTGCGGCAAGTCTCTTCCCCTCCATAAGCCTCAGTTTCCCCCTCCATAAGGAGGGGACAAAACGCTGCCCATGGGCTCCTTGAAACTGGTGAATGGGACACATCAGGTGAAGAGCTGGCCAACGCTAAATGCTCAACAAATGTTCACTGTTATTCCTATTTTTTTTAAAGATTTTATTTATTTATTTGAGAGAGAGTGAGAGAGAGCACAAGAGGGGAGAAGGTCCGAGGGAGAAGCACACTCCCCGTGGAGCTGGGAGCCTGATGCGGGACTCGATCCTGGGACTCTGGGATCGTGACCTGAGCCAAAGGCAGTTGCTTAACCAACTGAGCCACCCAGGTGCCCCACTGTTATTCCTATTATTAACTACTGACCCGTCCTCAAGTTTGCTGGCTGACCAAGGAAACCACAAATTTAAGAAGGAATATCAAGGAAAGCTGGTAACTGCTGGATTAGGGGGAAGTGCTCAGAATTTGCACGAGCTATGAAAGGACGCAGTGGGGACATCCATCTGATTCTGGGGTGGAGAAGAGTCAACAGAGTTTCCAGAAGCAAGGATATTTAGCACAGATATAAATGGAGCATCTGCTGTGTGTCGGGGTCCTGTGCTGGGCCTCGTGAACACCACCAAAATAAAACCCAAGTTCTCCCCAACTTCTATTCCCAAGGAGCGACAGCCCCGTTCAATTCCTAGCGGATAAATAAACACATAATGCGCCGGCGGGGCGGGGATGTGCTATGATGAAAAAATAAAACGGGAGACAAGGCTAGAAGGTTTACCCGTCTGTGAAATGGGGATGCTACGAGGATCTCACTCACAGCCTCCTCCCAAGGATTAAAGGAAATCATGTAGACAGATGTGGAGCTCAGTGTGGCACAGAGCGTTCAGTACTTTCCATGCTTGGCAAATGCTCAAGAAATGGTTATTGGTGTGACCGGATCGTGTCATTTCTTTAACAAGAATTTCTGGAGAATTCTTTAGTATGCACCAGCCCCTGAGCGACTATCAGGATGGCGCACCCCAACCACAGTCCGGCGGGGGAAACCGATCAACGCGCGCTTCTGAGTATGATAAGAACCAAGAGTTACCGAGCGTTTACCCTGTACCAGGCACTATTTTGAGCCTTTTATCTGTATTAAGTCATATCATCTTTTACGACTCCGAGCTAAGCACTGTTTTACAAACGAGAAAACTGAGGATCAGTGAGGTTAGGTAATGAGCCCAAACTTGGGAATCCCGGTGTGTGTATGAGGGCTCTGCGGAGGGCCCCATGACAGGACTGATCAGGGAAGGCTTCTTGGAGGAGGGCCCATTTAAGATCAGGTTTGAAAAATGAGTAGGTATTAGCTGGGCAGATGGGGGAGGGGGACTGTCCGAGTGCAGGGAACAGCCTGTGCGTGGGCCCGAGGTGAGAGAAGGAAGGCTCTTGTTCTTCCCAGCCATTCATCTGGTGATGAGGGAGGGGAGAGGATGACCCGGACAGAAGTCTGGGGCCGATCGGGGAGACCCTGCGCTGTCCACTCCTTCTGTGCGGAGGTGCAGCGAGGAGTCTGGCAGAGGCGGCTGCCTGCCATGATGGGGGGTCCTCCAGGCAGAGGGGCACCCCCACGGTTTTGCTCCCTGAGCGGCCAGGTGCCCACTTTAGTAGAAACAGCCACTTGGCTGGGAGACTCCCAGTTGACCCAGGGTCTCTCCAAAGGGGTGTCTCTTAAAGAGCCAGAATAGAGAATGAAGGGGGAGCCCACAGCCCAGTCCCCAGGACGGCAACTGTGGGACCCAGTGGAAATGTGGGGCTTGGGTCTGGTTGATATTCTTGACTAAAAGCAAAACAAAACAAAACAAAACTTTTTGAGGGGCCCCTGGCTGGCTCAGTCGGTACTGTATGATCTTGATCTCAGCATTGTTGGAGCCCCGTGTTGGGTGTGGAGATTACTTAAAAAAAAAAAAAAAAAGAAAGAAAAGAAAAAGAAAAAGCATATCTAAAAGAAAACCCATACTTTTTTGAAGAGTTATGCACGCATATGGTAAGACAAATGAATAATAATTCAAGCAGTCCCGTGGATACTGCAGCCCAGAGGGTCCCCCCCATTTCCCCTCCCGCCAGCCCTGTGCTTGACCATTTTACTAGGCTGCCTTCCAAAAACATTCTATGCATATATACATAGGTTTATGTAGACACATCCCACGGAGGAATTTTAATAATGAATTTTAATGTTCTTCTTTGGTGGGGGCGGGGAGTCCATTATAAAGTAAAATATGTTCGTTGTAGAGAACATCTGGGGGGGGAGGGAGAACGACACAAAAAGTAGAAAAGCAGAACAAAGACCGAGCAGCGAAGGCAATCGCTGCTCACATTTTCAACCCAGGATTTCTGCTTTAATAAGAAAAACAAATAACATTTGAATGGCCTGGTGAAAACACTCGGCGTTCTTCTCCGTGTTCCATCGGCCGCCTCTCAATGGCGTGATATTTGAAATAATGCGGGTTGTTATTCCGTCAAGTGAGCAAACAGGGATTTGGGGAGCTAGTCCCAGAAAGCAAGATCTCCAGGCTCTAGAGCTCCTTTCCACATCCGTTCCCCCTGCTGTTCCCCCGTCTCTCAGACCTCAGAAGGGGGGCCACCTCCCTGCCCAGCAGAGACAAAACCTGGCTTCCCGCCTTTGTCTGCCAGGCGCAGGTTCCCCTGACAGCGGCCACCACCAGCCTCCGTGACTCATGCTTTGACGCCCTGGCCCGATGGGGCTCCTCTCTCTCCTCCCGATGCTGGGTGGGGACCTGGCGAGGAAGGTACCGGGAGTGTTGAGAGCCCTGGCCTTGGGGCCAGAGGGCCCCTGGGCAGCTGTGGGACTTCAGGTTTCTGTATCTCATTGTCTTGAATGCCCAAGTGCCCGGTAATGCCAGCTGTTCTCCTTCTGGTGCTCCCGGCGGGGGAGGAGGCGGAGAGGACCCAGCTCTGTCTTCTGAGGGCCGTCTCTCCACACTCCCCACTCCCAGGCTACTCCGCCCGTAAGCCCCAGCTTCCCAGAAGCACGCAGATCTTTGCTCATGCCGTACCCTCTGACCCTCTCCTCAGGCTTTCCCGGCCGAGGAAATCTTTCTCATAGTCCAGGATTCAGAGGTGAAGCCTCCAGGGATCTTCCTACAAATATATCTCCACCCTCAGTCCAAATAAACCTCTTCCTCCTCTAGATCCGGCACCACCGGACACTGGGTGAACACACTGTATTCAAATGATTTGTGTAACCCAGGGGTCCTCCCCAGATCCTTCAGCTGACAAGGTCACTAGTTCTTCAAAGTGGCATCCACAATCCCCCTTTCTCCCTTCCCGACAGAGCCCTCTGGCCGGCCCCCTTATTCTGGGAAAGTCTGCCCCTGTATCAGTTCCAAGCGTGTAGACAGAGAAGGCAAAGCCAACCAGCTCCTGGCATTGCTTTGGTGCTGTTATTGGTCCAGGGATGACCCTAGGACACAGCTTGTCCAGTCAGACTGAAGGGAAGAACTTAGATGTCTGGTTTAGGGGCACAGCCTCTTCCTTTCGCTGGGGACAAGTAAGGATGCTTGACGGTCTACATGTTGATGGCAGCCATCTTGCCACCAAGAGGGTAGTGGACCTTAGACTGGATCCAATGTGCAGAGCAGGACACAGAAAGCTCCTGAGTCCTTTTTTATTTTTTTTAAAGATTTTATTTATTTATTTGACAGAGAGAGAGCACAAGTAGGCAGAGAGGCAGGCAGAGAGAGAGGGGGAAGCAGGTTCCCTGCTGAGCAGAGAGCCTGATGCGGGGCTCAATCCCAGGACCCTAAGATCATGACCTAAGCCGAAGGCAGAGGCTTTAACCCACTGAGCCACCCAGGCGCCCCAGCTCCTGGGTCCTTATGCCATCATTAAACCACTGAATTGATCAATCCTGAGGCCAGGAATGTGTCAAGATTTCCTGTTGGTGAAATAATAAAGTGTCAGGTGTCCACACCACCGACCATAGCACAAGAGCTCATATTTAACTTTTTGAGCACTTCTTATGCTCCAGGCACTGTTCGGAGAGCTTTCTGTGCCTAAATTCACTTAACACTTACAACTACCTTCATGGGTAGATGTGATCCATGTCATAACTTATAGCACATTTTCTGGAGTGAGATCTCCTGGGTTTCCACAGCTCTGCTACCTACTGTGGAAACGTAGCCAGCTGCTTCCCCTTCCTCTGCCTCGGCGTCCTCCCCTGAAAATAGCACCTGCTTCATAGGGTTGTAGCAAGGATTAAAACAGGATAATCCACATAGAGTCCTTGTACCTTAGCCTTTACGTTATTATTCTGATTTTACAGACGAAACCAAGGCCCAGAAAGTCTAGGAGGGTCCAAGTTGACACATGCTGTAAGTGAGTCAAACCTGCACGATGGAGCTCTTCAGTCTGCAGTCTTGCCCACAGGATTCTTAGCCCTAGTGTCCACGTGGGGAGAAGCCCAGGAGATGGGCAAGTTATGGGTGGCCCATCTCATTGGCCTCCCAGGACCACATTCACTGAATTGGACGGGTCTCCAGACCTGTCTAGGGCCCCGTGTGTGGTGTCCACACCCCCACGTCCCGTCCCGGAATGTCACCGTCCAGAAGTGGTGGGAAGGCCTGGGTGTGGCCGGCGGTTGGTCTGGAAGGTTAGGGGCGACAGGGTGGGGAACTACCACTAAACAAATGAAATTTGATTATTAAATATCTTGCATCTTAAAAGTCTGGCAAACATTTCCACCTGGGGAACCCAGGACTGTGCACAGGCTACCTCTTTCTTCAGGCCCCATTATGCTGCTCCTGTCCTCTTTTCCTATTCGCGGTCACAAGTCTTCCCTTGTTTCCTTGCCCGAGGCCTTCCTGTAGGCTGTGGCCAGGGAGAGGGCGGTGGCCTTCACACCCGAGGGGGCCACCCATGTATTTGGCCACGCAAAGACCCTCCTCTTCCCGGAGGAATGCTGTGACCAGGTTTCAGTGTAACGTCCCTCCCCCGGCCAAGTCTCCAGCATCTTGAGGCGCTGGGTTGGGCGGATTCGGGCCTCTGGCTCGGAGCCCCAGCCTCATTCCAGTGAGTGTCCAAGAAAGGAAGAAGAAGTCAACACACACTGAGCCCTTCCCGACTCCGCGGCTCTCCCCACCTCCCCTCCGTGAGTCAGTACCGCAGCCAGGCCTCGGAGCCTTTCCTGTTCGCTTCCCAGGCTCCGGAAGAACGGCAGGATGGGAGCTGCGCCCAAGCCATTTTTGGACTTGGCCAAGTGGCAGGTGTTGGCCGGCTGCCCCCAGGGGCTGGGCGCACTGCTCAGCTCCCCACAGCCCACAGCCAACCCCCTCCTCCCAAAGATGGGAGAATCCCATCCCAGGTGAGTAAGGGATGCCCACGGATGGAAACACTGTGCACCCCGACTCCGGAACAGAGGGGACAGGGTCAGAGAAGTTCAGAAGATGAATCTGGAGCCAGAGGACCCGAGTTCAAATCCCCTAGCACATTCACTCTCTGCCTCGGCTGCCCCATCTGTTTAAAAAAAAAAAAAAATGGGGATACTAATAGTCCCTCCCTCCAAGATAGCGAGAAATAAATAAATTCGTATCTGTAAAGCACTCAGAAGAGTGCCTGGCACCAAAAAAAGACTAAGTTGGCGGCTGGCTGGCTCAGTGGGGAGGACGTGCGACTCTTGATCTCAGGGTCGTGAGTTCAAGCCCCACGTTGGGTGTCGAGCCTACTTAAAAAAAATAAAAATAGGGGCGCCTGGGTGGCTCAGTTTGTTAAGCGACTGCCTTCGGCTCAGGTCATGATCCCGGAGTCCCGGGATCGAGTCCCACATCGGGCTCCCAGCTCCATGGGGAGTCCGCTTCTCACTCTGACCTTCTCCCTTCTCATGCTCTCTCTCACTCTCTCTCTTTCCTAATAAATAAATAAAAATCTTTTTAAAAAAAATAAATACATGCCAAAAAAAAAAAGGAACTAAGTCAGCATTTGTTTAATGGAGAACATAGATTTGGTAACTATTTAGTGAGGACCCCCCGTGTGCCCGATCCAGGCCATGTTCTGAGGATACGCCAATGAGCAAGAACAAGAAGGACAGACCCATTCGGTAGGGTGGGTTGGAGCCCGGGAATCTGTTAGCACGTGGCGCCCACAGTCGAGTCTAAACTTCACTGAACTAGTGATGAAACTAAGGCAGAGGAAGAGACAGGCCGTGGCCAAGGTCCTGTAGCTGGGGAATAACAACAGAAGCACTAAAGCTTACAGAGCCCTTCTAATGGGCCAGATACATCGTTGTCTTGTTAGTGTCTTGTCCTTGTCCCCACGGTGTAAGCGAGGAACTGAGCCCAGAGAGGTTAAGTAACTTGCTCAAGGTCTCACTGCCTGGAAACAGTAGTCAGGACTGAACCTTAGGCCTTAGGCAGCCCAGCTGAGCAAACAGCCAAATAAAACTAATAATTGATTGTTGTCTATTGTGGGCCGACAAAGGTACAGCGAAACACATCACCTTTCGTCCTCACCCCACCCTATAAGGTGGGTACCATCACTGTCCCCATGTCACAGATGAAGGAACTGAGGCCCAGGGAGAGGACGCGATTTACCCAAGTTCTCACAACAAAGCTGTGGCACAGCTGGGGTTTCTAGAAACTAGGCTAATCCTGCCCCCAGACCTCTTAATTCCCCGCCACTCTCCCGGGCCTGGCTGGAGCCTGTCCGGTCGCCCTCCATCCCTTCGGGGCCCAGGGCAGCGCGTGCAGAGAATGCAGACGCCAATGAGCCAATGGATAAACGAGCATTATGAGCAGAGTCCTTCTGCCAAGCAGAGAGAGCCCTAGAATGCAGCCAGAGCCAAGGGGAGGCTGCTCCAACCCGGCCGCGGCCCCACTGCCGGCAGCCCGACCCCCAGATTCCGGATTCTCTGAGAAGCCTGGACTCCCCTGGGCTCAGAACACACCAGGGCTAACGGCGGGGCTCAGCTCTGCTGGGTCGTCCACAATTATGTGAGGGTTGGACTTCGCAACTACCTTATGAAGAAGGTTCTAATATTATGTCCGTTGTGCGGGGGGCAGGACAGTTGAGTGTGAAGAGCGTTGACTCTGGAGCCGGAGAGCCCGAGTTCCAGCCCCAGCTCGGCCACTTCCGGGTCATGAACTTAACCTCTCTGGGCCTCAGCTCTCTTGTCACTAGAATGAGGTCAATCACAGTACCTCCGCCTCACAGGGCGGGTAAGAAAACTCCGAGTGCTAGGACATGGAAAGCACTTAGAACAATGCCCAGCACATAAATAAGCACCATGTGTTTGCTATTTTAAGGAAACCGAGGCTCAAGGAAGTTCTGTGACTCGGCCCACATCACTCAAGCGCCATGGAGAAGAATCGGGGCTTGACCTCAAGTCTGTTTGCCTCTAAAACAGCCCTCTTGTCACTTGTGAGGGACAGAGTCCTCTGAAGGAGGAGCAGGGTATTTAGGCTGAGGGGAGACAGACATTCTAGGCTGAGGAAACGGCATTTGCACAGAGGTGGAAACAGGCCTCGGAGCTGCCTGGTACTAAGACCAACCCCATCTCCACAGCGCCGACGGCCAGCCACGAAGGTGAGTCCGAGGGCAAGTCGATCAGTCCAGAAGCACTTCTTGAGCACTTACTCTGTGCCGGGCCAGGCACCGGGTACTAGGAAAAGAACCAATACCAAAGGTCTTGCTCTCGAGAAGCTCAATAGTCTAGTGGAAGAGAGGGATATACTAGGAAGCAATCAAATCATGCTTCCAGAGGCGACAGAAGCGGAGAGCAAACTCTCCCCAGGGAGGTGTTGGGGAAGGAGGGAACTGCCATTTGAACTGAATATTTAAGATATGAGCAAGGACAGGGGCACCTGGGTGGCTTATTCGGTTGTCTGTCTTCAGCTCAAGTCATGATCCTTGGGTCCCAGGATCAAGCCCCTTATCGGGCTCTTTGCTCAGGGGGAAGTCTGCTTTTCTCTCTACTTCCCCCTACTTGTGCTCATGCTCTCTCTCTCTCACTCGCTCTCTCTCTCTCTCTGTGAAATAAGTCAATAAAATCTTAAGAAAAAAGCTGGGCAAGTACAAAAGGGGACGGCGAATCCACCCCAAGTAGAGTGCCCAGCAGAAGTCACCAAGCACATGTTTGTGTTTGGGGGAATGGCGAGTCCAGAGCAAGGCAGATGGGACTGCAGAAGTGGTTTGAGGACACAGGAGGGAGGGCCACTGTATTGGTCATAAGTCCTGAGTTGCAAGAGAGAGAAAAACACAATTCCAAGAGGCTTAAATGAAAAGGTAATGTACAGACTCAAGAAACAAACAAAAAATAATCCAGCTTATCTGCTTCAGGTACAGCTGGATCTAGGTGTTCAAACGATGCTACTAGGACTTGGTCTCCCATCTTTTTGTTTCCTTTGTTGGTTTCACTGTGGAGCAGATGCTTTCCAAATGAAGGCAGCTCCAGGCTGACACCCTCCCAGTTCCAAACCCTGTGGAAGGAAAGATTCATTTGTCCAAATGTTTAAACACAGATTCCGAAATTGAATCACCCTGGAGTGGGTCAAATGCCTATGCCTGAACCAGTCACTGTGTGGGGGTGGGAGAGAACACCCTCATTGGCCAAACTGGGGTCACATGCCTATCCCCAGGTGTGAGCCCCACCCAAACCACAGGGACTGAGAGTGGGGGAAAGATGGCTTCCTAGGAATAAAAAGATTTGGAGATCAGAGGAAGGAAACGATGCTGAGTGGGCAAAGATGGCGGTCTGGACCCCGAGGCCACGATCCTTTGGGCGGTGGGCAGCAGGTGAGGGCTTTAATTTACTGAGCAGCTTAGTTTAGATCTGTGCCTTGGGAGTGGAGAAGGGGGAGCAGACGGGGCAGATATATTTGTAGCAAGTCCCTTTAAGAGATCCTGGAAGCCTAGGCAGAAGGCATGGAGAAGAGGGGGAATGCGAAAGACGCCTGGCTGGGATGCCCCAGTTGTTACTGGAAGGGCTTTTCAAGGACCAGGACCACGTCACCCTCTTGCCATGGGCCCACAGATGCCAGCGAGAGCGTGGGCTGAGGGCCCAGCTTCCCTCCCCCCTCAGAACCCCATGACTAACTCTTTCCCTCCATCTGCTCCCACACTTATTCACCCCCCCCCCACAAAGGGTAGACTCCAGCCCCGGGCCCCAGAGACCCTGATGTCCTGTGGCCCCAGTTGTGGGGAGGTCAGCTTGACATCAGGTGGTCGTGGGGGGTGGCTCGGCACCTTTACCTCTCCCAGCCTTGGCGGCCCTCCTTCCTTAGTTTCTGATCTCCCACTCCACCCCCCGGGGCCTGGGACATCATCTCTCGGCAAGCCAGCTCCTCTCTCTGGTGAAAGGAGGCATTGTGAGATCAGCCTGAGAGCTGGCAGGCGCTGGGCTGGCCCACGTGGCTCTCCCAGAGGCCCTCTGCCTGCCATTCCTGTTTCTGGCCACTTGGCCTTTCCAGAGAGCAGGGAGGAGGCCGAAGGGGGTTTGGGCTGCTATGGGGGACTTCTGGGCCTGCAGTAGCTAGGCTCCCAGTATAGGCTACATCCTGGCTTCCCTCTGCCCGGGGTCTGAGGGAGGAGCCTGGAGGGCAGGGCTGGCTGCTGGAACCTTCAGAAACTTGGAACAGGAGGGTCTTGCCAGCGGGACCCCAGCGGATCTGGGGCCTTCGCCAGACTGAAAGCCGTGGTGTGCCAGACAAGGCCAGAACCCTGTGGCCCAGCAGCCCAGCCAAACTTGGAGAGCTGTGGAGGGAGAGGCAGGGCAGTGAGGCCGTCCAGGAAAGGTTATGAGGTTTGGGGGTGGGTGGTGAGAAAGGAAAGAGCTTCGGATTTACAGTGTCAGCACAGATTGCTGGAGACCTTCCAGACGGAGCCTGTGGTGCTGTGTCACAATACTTAGCTACTATTTATTGAGTACTTACTAAGTATTGGGCACTGTGCCAGAAACTTTATATACATTATCTCATTTATCCTCACACCAACCACATAAAGCCGATATTATATATCCATGGGGCTGTCTCATACGATTGTCCAGGTTGTTCACTGCACAAGGGTCCCCGTCCAGGAAGACATATGAAGGCCAAAATCCCCCCCAGGTCTCACTCACCAACAGTACCCTGCAGACCTGTGTCTATACCAAGGTCCTATTCGCCTTATGTTCCAGTCGAGGGAAGCAGGTGAAACGACTGGTCCAAGGCCCCAAAACTAACAGATCACAGATAGAGGTTTCAAACTCAGGTCTGTCTGACTCCAAAACCTCTCACTTACCCAGTACACTCTGCGTTCAGGCCTGTTTACCCGGACTCCTCTCTACCTTTCTCTTTCCTTCGCACTCAACTGCTCAGAGTCCGCAGGGTGGGGTGAGCAAGAGCCCAGGCTGGGAAGCAGGCCACTGGCTCAAAGTCCTGGCTCTGCCTGCCCTTCGCATTTCCTCTCCACGCCTCATTCTCCTCATCCGTGAAGTGGGTACGCCAAGTAGAGCTCTTCAGGAGAAAGCGACAGAGACCATCTTGGGCTTACTGAAACAGTATCAACGACAACAAAAAGTGCCCTGGAAGGATCTGGGGCTGCCCATAGAACAGAAGGAGGAAATAAACCAGGCCTGGGAAAGGCTGGAAACCAGGGCCACTCAGGGATGCACCAGCAGGGACCAGGGAATGGCCCCTTTAGGTTAGTTCCCGAAATAAAAAACCAGGCCCTACGATCAGCAGGGGGAATGGTTGCCGCAACCCCCACAGCTCATGCCCACCACAAGCAGAGGACAGCCTCCTGGGAGGGATGACCCAAATCCTGCGGACTCTGGGAGGGAAGCCCCTCGGTGGCCGCAAAGTGACCTAAGATGCGGGGAGCATCTCTCTGTCCCTCCCAGCCGGTGTGGGGAAGGAGGGCGAGCAGAGCTGCCTTCTCATCCTCGCTCTGCCACTGACTGGTCATATGTCCTTGGGCAAGTCACTTTTCCTTTGGAAGCAGACTTTCTTCATCCATAGAAGGAGAGTGGTCATCTTCAGAACCTTTAGTAACCCATCCCCGAGGAATTTGGGATGTTAAAAGATGTTTCTGGGAGCAATTGCTCAACCTGAAAGAATGAATCACGAATGGTGGAATTTCAGGCATCCGTGAAGATGGTATTGGGTGGGGTTTTGTGTGTCACACCCCGTGGAAAAACACCCACCTCACCTAGGAGGCTGAGCAGGGAGAGGGGCAACTCAGGCCCAGGGCCCCCACCTCATGCCTCTGGAACCTTCGGCATGAGAGGGCTGTGGGGCCCCTTGCTCGGGGGCAAGAGGTGGGTCACTGTGGAGATTTCATCCCCCGGAGGGGTTCCAGGCAGAAGAACTATGGCCAGCCAACAAGAGACATGTGACCTCTGGAGCCCTCATGTCCCAGAGCCTTTGTTGAAGGGACACACAGATATGGGACGGCACACGGAGGACATCAATTGTGCAAGGAGGACAGCAATTATCCTCTCTGGGCCTCAGTTTCCACCTCTGTCAAGCGGGGATAAGGTCACTGTTACAGTAACTTCCTGGGGCCCTTCTGAGGATCCAATGGGAGCATACATAGGAGCGAAGACCTAAGGAACTGTAGGGCCCCGGTGCTGAGTAAGGACTTGCTTGGAAGCTTCCCGGGGCAGGGCCTGTGTCTGCCCCCTTCCCTGCTGTGCCCTCCGTGCCGCACAGGGTCCAGCCTGCCGTAGGGGGCCCCAAGATTGTTGGTTGAACATTAGTAGCTCACAGGTCATATGTACTTGTGTTCCAAGCACCACTCTAAGAATTTTCCATGTATGCACTCTTTCAATCTTTGAAGTCATATGGATGCTGTTCTCTTCTCTATTTGGAGATAAAGAATCGGAAGCACAGAGCCTGGGTCGCCTGCCCGGGGCCCCGCCACTAGGAGGAGGTCGAGCTGGGCTTTGAACCCAGGCGGTCTGGCTGCGGGGTCTGCACTCTCAGACGTAACTCGACCTGCCTGAATGGCTGGGCAAGCCAGGGAAAACATAAATGAACACTCACGGGCATTTACGGATGAGTTCTGGGTTCAGACTTCTCAGATCTCTGCACTGGGGACACAAGCCGAAACTTCTCTTTTTTTATTCATCTATCAGCAGGTGCTGGTATTTCCAGAAGGTTCATCGCAAATGCAGCAGCGCGACCCAAACTGGTCTTCTGCCCTTCCTCCCAACCCGCTCACCCATCCTCTTCCTCCTCTCCCCCATCCCCCCAATTTCAGCTCATGCTGTCCTTGAGGATAGTTGCCCAAGACAGAAACTTTCAAGTCACCGTGGACACCTTTCCATCTCTCACCTGGACAGTCTCCGGGCCCTTCCTCAAGGTCACAGCAGACACTTTATCTCGTACCAAGTTCATCCAGATGTCACCCCGTCGGCCTCCCGGTGGGCCCCTCTGTGCTCTAAGATTTCCTGCAGTTGGCACCCCTATCCCCTCCCGCTGGGATGGGATCCATGGTTTGTCCCCCAGTCCAGAGACTATTGTGGTGAAACGGATGGACCAAAACTCCGTAGCTTAGAACAAAACCATTTTATTGGGTTTTTTTCTCACAGCTCTGGGGGTTCCCTGGGCCCAATGAGGCACTCTTGCTCAGGGTTTTTTGTGTGGTTGCAGTTGTGGTGAATGGCGTTGGGGCGATCTCGAGGCTTCCTCAGGCCCGCGGCTGGCAGCTGTCCCTGGTCGTCAGCTGGAATCTCGGTTGGGACTGGTTGGCCAGAGCACCTACACTTGACCTTTCAGTGTGCCCTGGGCACGGCGGGGCAGCTGGATGCCAAGACTAAGTGTCTCTAGAAACAGGAAGTGGAACCTACCAGTCTCTTAAGATTTAGGTCCTTTCTACCGTGTCCTATTGGTCAAGCAGTCACAGGACCAATACCTAAGAGGAGGGCATATAAAAGGAGGGTCAGAGCATTTGGGGGGCATGTTTTATTTTTTATTTATTTTTTTAAGAATGAGAAAGAGTGAGCATGAGCAGGGAAGAGGAAGAAGGAGAGAGAGAGCAGGGAGAGCTCCCCGCTGAGCAGGGAGCCCGATGTGAGGCTCGATCTCAGGACCCTGAGATCATGACCTGAGCCGAAGGCAGACGTTTAACCAAATGAGTCCCCCAGGTGCCCCATGGTGGAGGGGGCACGTCTTAGAGCCACCACACCTTCCCATCTCTCTGGGGACTCTTGTGGTGGGGATCCATTTCCCCTAGCTTGCCTGTGTAATTCTTCTTTTCCATGCGACCTTCTTCTGCTGAATTCGCCTTCTTCAGCCCTTGACTCACTGGAAGGCCCTTTCCTGGCAGCCCGAAGGTCAAAGCTCCCGTTTCTTGATTTTCCCCAATGTCACGTGTCTGGATGCGGGAGACAAGCACTGACTCCTGGGGGCCGGGTGAGGGGCGCTACATTGCCGTGGGGCCGCAAACAGATGTCTTCCCCCCCGCACATCAGACCTCTCTGCTCTCCGTGGTCCTTCAGCCGTCCTGGCTCCCCGTCCTCCCTCCTGCCTGGGCCCCATCTTCCCACCAGACTGCCAGACCCTCCCCGACCCTCAACCCACTCGCCTCTCCTCTTTCCTCTCCCTCTCCCAGTTCCACACCCTTTCATACCACGAACAACTACGTTTTCTCCCCCCTCCTTCCCAGTGCCTCCCAGCTGCGTCCACAATTACAATGTCTTTTTAGCCAAGAGAGCTGCTGCACACAGGCGGTTCCCTCCCCTAGGAGGCAGTTCCCTCCCCTAGGAGGAATTCAGTTACCAGAATGTTCCCCCTTCTCCACTCTCGGGAGCTGGAAGGGCCCCAAGAGATTCCTCTCGCTCAACATCTGACCATGCTCCTAGGAGCCGTATCACTTCTCACGTTGGTTGTGGATGTGCCCTAGGGGTAGTGTGGTCAGATGTGTGTGGGAGATCCCGGTTAAGTTGGGACAGGCCTCCTCTGACTGCAGCACCATCAACTAGCACTTTCTGTGAGCAAGGAAATTCTCTGGTTGCTTCTGTACTGCATGGTAACTACCAGTCGTACATGTCTATCAAGCCCTTGGATTTATGGCTGGTGAGGTGAAGGTAATAAATTTTAAATTTTAATTGATTTTAATTAATTGTAACTTAAGTCATCACATGTGACTAGTGGCTACCATATTGGACAGCCAAGCCTCAGTCAGAGTCTTTAATATTCGAATAGGTGTTAAATGGTTTTTCCCAACATGTTTGGCCAAAGATTCAGTCTCTCTCTCCCTCTCTTTTTGTGGTATGCCCTTAACCCTTTTTTTTTTTGCAGTTTGGGAAATGATCCTCTGGTCCAATCGTTATTTGACAGCTGAAGGAACTGATCCCTGGAAGGAGAAGGGACTTTCCTAAGGTCACACAGCAAGTCAGATGCCCAGCTGGGACTTGAACTCAGACCTCTTCTCTCTCCTTGTCCAGCTCTGCCCCTCTGGTCTTTGGACAGCTTTCAGGCCTGAAGCCAAGAGGAAGGACAGACATTGAGTTTGCTTAATGTTCAACTCTGTGGCAGGACCTCACACATGCATGGACTCCTTTCATCCTCTCAATAATCCTGTAAGGTGGGAATCAGTCCCCCAATATACACATGGGGAAACTGAGGCTTAAAGGGAGGAAGCGACTTACCCAAAGCCATATATGTGGCCATACTTGAAATGAGCAGAGCTGCGTCCAAAACGTGCAATCAGCAGGAAAAAGGTGGGGAAGCGCCAGGAAGGAGAAGAATAAGTCTCCATAAACAATGAACAAAGAATCGGGGTGGGGGTAGGAGCACAGGGACCTGGCCTAGGCCCAGAAGAAAATCAGGATAAGCAGAGCAAACGTTTGTGTAAACCAAAGCTAAAAATGACCCCAACGGACGCAGTCTGGGGATGGGCGGGCCTCTGGTCTTGGGCGGCCATTCTATAGGTTGGCTAGCGTCCAATGGGGAGGGTGGGGTGGGCAGCGGGTGTGAATGCTCTGACCAACGGGGGCAACCGTGACAAGCTGGCGAGTGGGAGAACCAATCAGATCCTCTCTTATATGGGTTTTGGATTACAAGATGTAAAAGTTGTTTATAGCCGCAGGAATGAGGGAACAGTTGGGTTACCTTGACCTAAGCTTGCGTAAATGAGCAATGGCTGGTTCGAGAGAAAGGATGACTTAAGAGCCTTCCACCAGTAATGAGTAATCAGGGACAATGGAAGATATTGTGCCGTGTGGGTTAGGAGCTCCATCATGGAGATATGCAAGACTTGTTGTCTGGAAAGATGGGGGCTGGGAGGCATCACTTCCTCCCCCCTCCACATTGGCTTAGAGAAGCCGCCCACACCCCCATTCTCGGCCTGTGCCCACAGTCCCCTGGTCGTGGGCAGTGGGCGGTGGCCCTGGCCCACGGGGTGGCTGCCAAGCCCAGCTGCTCAATCAGGTTCACTCTTCTAGAACTTGCGATAGAGACCTAGGTACCCGTCCCTAGACTGTTTGAACTGAGAGGACCCGAAAAGCTGGGCCGGAGGCAGCCAGGAGCCCTTCCAAAGCTAGCGCACAAGGGTGGGGGTGGCAGGTCATGGCATTTTTGACTTTCTGGTTTTGTTTCTGGCCCCTTGGGAGCTCTTGACCTTGCATTGCACAAGGATCCCGCCAGTATCCCCTCCCACCACACCCCCGCCTGGCATTGATGCCTCAGCAGGCTGGGCTGAGTGGGTCTGTCCTTGTAATCGAAGTGAGGCCAGTGTGTGCTCGTGTGTCTGGGCCGTGGGGGAGTCACGTGTTAGAGGTTGTGCCCAGGAGAGCCCGTGTGCTTTGTGAGGGACAGGCCACTTTTCTCTGACCCCCAGTCTTCCCACTTGTGTGGGGAGGCGCTGGAGGAGAAGAGGCGCTTCTGATGGCCAGCTTTCTGTCGCAATCCTAAGTGCCTCAGAAAAACCGCATTCGCTCAAGGAGTCAGTCATTCATTCTGCAAACGTTCCTTGAAACCCTCCTATACGCCAAGCATTGTTCTAGGCAATGGGAATGAAGCAGTGAATGACACAGACAAAAACAAACAGAACCCTTTATACGGATTGGCCTCAGTTTCCCTACCTGGAAAATGGGGCATTGAACCAAAAACTCCTTGAAGTTCCCCCAGACTGAAGTGTCCGTGGTTCACTGACCTGCCCCTAAAACGTGCTTGTCCGTAGCCCGGACAACAGGAGTCTGTACTTGAGGCTCCAGGAGGGGGCCGCGCAGGGGAGCTGGAACCCGAGAGCGAGGTAGGTGGGCCGTGATGGTTCGCAGGCTCGTGTTGCAGACTCGGCTGGGCCTGCCAGCTGGCCTGGCCGCAGCCCCATTCCCGGCCACCCTTCGCCTGTCACGCTCAGCGCTCCGGATTTAGCCTGGGGGCTGCCCCAGCCGCCCTGTGACTCAGCTGCCCGGGCTTCCCTCACCGTCCACCCTTCCCCTGTTGGCGTGGTGGATCCCCGAACACCAGGCAGAGGTCAGACACCAGGGCCACCACTTTCGGACTGTGTTACCCCAGCCCAGCTTCTTATTCTCTGTGTGCCTCTGTGTTTCCCTCTGTGCAATGGGGATAATGGCCGTATCCTACCTCATAGGTGATGCAATAATATATGGCTGGCACGTCAAGTGTTGCTATCTTATTACACACAGGTTCCTCATGGAGCAATGAGGCCAGGCTGGGTTCCACAACGGGAACCTCCGTTTTCTCCTCTGTGGAGTGAGGATAATAAAGATGTTGGAAGGGGGGCGCCTGGGTGGCTCAGTGGGTTAAAGTCTCTGCCTTTGGCTCAGGTCATGATCTCAGGTCCTGGGATCGAGCCCTGAATCGTGCTCTCTGCTCAGCAGGTAGCCTGCTCCCCCAACCCCCGCCTACTTGTGGTCTCTCTCTCTCTCTGTCAAATAAATAAATAAAATCTTAAAAAAAAAAAAGATGTTGGAAGGATAATGCGCAAGGCAAAATGTCTCTGCATGTGTTAGAATTCATCCATCAACAAATGGACGACCTTGAACAAATCTCTTCTCTGAGGCAGACCCCTCCTTCCTTGCAAGCAAACCCTGGATATTGTTCACCCTTCTCTTGGCACTTGGGGCCACCAGGAGGGCCCCCCTCACATCTACCCCTGCCCCAGAAGGGGTGTCGTTCCCTTACCTGCTGATCGGTTTAGGCAATCTTGGCCAATAGGAAGTGAGGGGAAGTCGGCAGGGATGCTGGGAGGGTCTCACCCCTCTTGAAATGGGTGACAGGGAGGAGAGTTTTCCCTGCTTGCCTCTGGGTGCCACTGTGGGTCCCTGACATCTGTGCAGCCATTTGGGGACTGTGTGGAAGAGATGGGCCAAGGCGCTGAGGAAGGAGCCCACAAAGAGGGAAAGAGCCCATGTCCTGATGGTCTGTGGCGTCCCTGGATTATCGAGCTGGAACTGGCCAAATCTAGAACTTTTGTTTTGTCAGATGAATGTTTATCATTTAAGCCACTCTGGGGTGGCCTTTCTTTTACTGGAGCCGACAGAACCCTAAGAGGTAGATAGACTTCCCTGCGCCTCCATTTTCTTGTCTATAAAATGGAGATGATCATTCCCACCTCCTGGTTACTGTGAACGGTGAAAAGTCCAGTGGCCTCCGCCTAACCGGGACTCCCTCTCGTTTCCTTCTGCCAGGCCCAGGACCAGGTGCCCCTGGGCTACGTGGCTGAGTCACTTCCTCCTGCTGGTGTGGCCCCAGCTCCCCGGTGTGCCTCCCAGGCTGACTGCGTGTTCCCAGCGGGTCAGCTTGGGGACCACCAGCGCCAATATCGACAGCCCCCCCCCCGAACACACACACACACACACACACACACACACACACACACACACAGAATCAAAGCAAGCCAAGGAACAGCACTGGGCCTCGTGCAGACAGGTGGTGGCTATGACCCTGGACACCGCGGCAGCCGGACCTCGGGTCTGAGTCACAGTGGGGCCACCACCTAGAAGTGTGTCATCGGTTACACTCACTGCCTTACGTCTCACCTGTTTGGTCTGTAAACGGGGAATCACAGCGGCACCTGCCTCACGGGCTGCGATCACACGGGCCAAGTGGTCAGGAGCTTGGCACCGGTACGCAGCCTGAAAGGGGCAGGTCCCTTCCATCCGTGAGTCCCCAACTTGGCCCACTGCGGCTTCTGGGTCCTTCAGAGCCCATCACTTCAGGGATCATCTTGCCCAGCTTGTTTTTGTTTTTTGTTTGTTTTTTAGTAGTCCAACTTCCTCAGATAGAGTCTCGTGTGAAGGAACATTGAAGGAACATTCACAGCGGCTTCACTTCCAACAGCTAAAAACCGAAATGATCCAAACTGCCCCCAGCAGGTCAATGAGCGAACAAATGATGGGGTTTCCATACAGCAGAGGACTGCCCAGCATTACAAAGGAACAGCCCACTGAGCCATGAGCCGGATGCAGAGGAATCTCACAATAATCACGCTGAGTAGGAGAAGCCGGTCGAAAGAGAGTACCTACTGTGGGCTCCCACTTACACAGAATTCTAGGAACGGCAACGAGAGAGGGAGATCAGTGGTTTCTGGATCGCGGAGGGTGGGGTGGAGGGCAGAATTAAAAAAGGGCAGGGGGAAACTCTTGAGTGGATGGATATGTTCACTCTCTTACGTTGATGGACAAGACTTACCCAATGGTACACTTTAAACATGTCAGTTTATTGTATATCCTTTTCCCTTAGTAAAGCTTTCAAAACAAAACCCAAAAATCTCATGTGAGAGCTGAATGTGTAAAAGTTATAAGAACAGAACAGCTCTGGGTGGTGGGGGTGAGGCCTGAAAGCCCCACGCACGCCCTTGGCCTCTCCTCTGCTCTGCCCCCCGGACTCAGGAATATCCATGGCCTGCCTGGCCTTGACTGAGCGCAGCTGGGAAAACCACAGATGCTTCTGAGCAAGGCAAAGGGCCTTGCCTAGAGTCACGCAGCCTGAGCGGAGTGCAGCCAGGGGCAGAAGTCGGGTTTCCTTCCCGTGTAGCCAGAACTCTTTCTGGTAGGTGCCGGGGATCGGGGATCTGGTGGGTGTTCATCAAAGACCTCGAGGGGTGAAGCCCACAGGCGAGTGGGACTGGTCTGAGGTTCGAGTGTGTGCACAGCCCTGGACTGGGCTCTGAGGGGAGCCCAGAAGCAAGCAGGCCCCAGGCTCTTGTTCTTTTTTTTTTTTTTTTTTTAAGATTTTATTTATTTATTTGACAGAGATAGAGAGCACAAGTAGGTAGAGAGGCAGACGGAGAGAGAGGGGGAAGCAGGCTCCCTGCTGAGCAGAGAGCCCCATGCGGGGCTCGATCCCAGGACCCTGAGATCATGACCTGAGCCGAAGGCAGAGGCTTTAACCCACTGAGCCACTCAGGCATCCCCCAGGCTCTTGTTCTTAAGGCTGCTCATTCTCGCTGGGAGCAAGACAGACCTGGGGTTCAGGAGGAATCAGGGACACAAAATCAGGGACACAGGGCTTGGTGTGGCATCCCCGGGTTGGAGTACTATCGATGGCCTCGGTAGGGCTCGGAAATGTCTTCCCTGATGGAGGCTGGTGTCCTCTTGGTAGGACAGGCTGTGAAGGCTGGTCGATGAGACCAGGGGACTGCAAAGACAGGGACTGAGAGGGGAGGAGTAGGGCCAACCCATCCAGGCCTTTCTATGGCTGATGCTGGGTTAGGTGACGACAGACTTCCTCACCAGTGAGCCCTCTGGAATGCTTGGAACTCAATGGTGACAGTCCAGAAGTTTCCCTTCCCCTACAGGGCCCTGGAATGGAGGGAAAGTTCTAGATAAGCACCCAGGGCTTTGGCCTTTCGCCTGCTCTGCCTCCTCTCTCGGGGACCTCTTGTGTGCAGGGGTGGAAACAGCCACTCCGGGAGGGCCGCCCTCATGAGCCTGCCTACTTCCTGCCCCAGCTCCCGCGCAGCTGGGATTAAGGAAAACAACGATCTGTTACATTTAGACGGCTCTCTGCAGCCTGCAAGAAATGCTCACACAGGGGTGCCTGGGTGGCTCAGTGGGTTGAGCCCTCTGCCTTCGGCTCAGGTCATGATCTCAGGGTCCTGGGATCGAGCCCCACATTGGGCTCTCTGCTTGGCGGGGAGCCTGCTTCCCCCTCTCTCTCTGCCTGCCTCTCTGCCTACTTGTGATCTCTCTCTCTCTCTGTCAAATGGATAGATAAGTAAAACTTAAAAAAAAAAAAAAAAGGAATGCTCACACAGGTCTTCACGAAAAATGTTTCTCCCCAGTCCTACAATTCAGGCAAGAATCCTTATCCCCATTTTACAGACACAGAAACAGAGGCCCGGAGAGACGTGTGGTTTACCAGGGCCATGGAGTAAGTGCTCAGAGTTTGCTCAGGAACCCAAGGCTCTGGCCTCCTGGCTTTGCACCAGCCTATTCCCACCTACCCTTGCGCTCCCGTAAATACCGAGACGCACCGTCATGTGACAGGCTTGGAGACATTCAAGCTGCATTCGAGCTTCCTTTTGCCGCATTTTCTGATTTTCTATATTTACTTTACCTCCCCCCACCCCCGGGTTTCGGTTTCCTTATCTGTAAAAGGGGGTAATAATAGTAACCACCCATCAGGGTTGGCGCGTGAAGGACCACGACGGTCACACATGAGGGGCTTGGCACACGGTGGGCGGAGTGCCCAGTAAATGACAGCGGCAGTTTTATGACAGGCCCTGGAGGGGAAGCCGTGTGGGCCCTGCAGCTCCGGCTCGTCCTGACTCCACCCTGCCCAGACACTCAAACGAGATGGCAGATGGCGAGGGGCGCGCTGTGGGTGCCTTTCTCTCCGCTGTGATGTGGATGGCCAACAAGACCCGGCTGTCTGAAGGCAGGCTTCTCCTGCAACTTCCGGTCTCCTTTGGACCGCAGGGAACTAAACATCCTAAAGCATCTCAGATACGCTGGTCCCAACTTCTGCTTTCCTCAGGGAAAACACCAAGGCCCAGAGAGGAGCGGGGACTCGCTCAAGGTCACACAGCAAGGCAGGGTGGAGACCGACCTAGAATTCTTCCCACTCGGCCTTGCAATTCCTTGGTTCCCCCTCCCCCCCAAAGCGGACTGACCAGGAGAATCCTGGAAATCGTTGATGATTCTTTAAGGGCAAGTCTAGGACATCAGAATCATATCTTAGTAGGAGCAGCAAGTGGAAAGACGAATAGGATAGGCAGGAGTCAAGAGAACAGGGTGGTTCTCCCACCATCCAACGGTGATGGAACCATGGCATCTACTTTGTTGTAGGAGGAAGGACCAGAGGCACAGAGGGCCTGTCCTTCCTCTCCTGGAGCCGGGCCCAGGAACCAGGGACCAATGGTGCCTGTCCCCGGCATTTCCGAGGGACATTTCTGAGGGACACAGTCAGACAAGATGGATCTGGAGAATATGAGCAAGAGAAAGGCACTTCCCACGAGGCACCGGGAGTATGAATTAGGGCGCTAGGATTTGCATGGATCAGAACACCCAGCTCAAATTAGCTTGAACAATAAGGGGAATTGAACACTAGTAAGTAATTAAATAACTAATAACATATCCAAGGGTTTAGAGATGGATCCTCAGGCACGAGCTGATCCAGCAGCTCAAGTGATCTCCCGCAATGACAACTGAAAACTAGTCCAGAGTCTTTGACACCTTCCTTGGAAGGGACCCTAATTAGGGGCGCCTGATTGGTGCAGTCAGCTGAGCGTCTGACTCTTGGCTTTGGCTCAGGTCCTGAGCTCAGGGTGGTGAGATCGAGTCCCACGTTGGGCTCCACACTCAGCAGGGAGTCTGTTTGAGATTCTCTCTCCCTCTGCCCTCCTCCCCCATAAAGAAATAAATCTTAAGGGCGCCTGGGTGGCTCAGTTGGTTAAGCGACTGCCTTCGGCTCAGGTCATGATCCCGGAGTCCCGGGATCGAGTCCCATATCGGACTCCCGGCTCTGCGGGAAGTCTGCTTCTCCCTCTGACCTTCTCTCCTCTCATTCTCAGTCTCTCTCTCTAATAAATAAAAATAAAAAAAAAGAAATAAATCTTAAAAAAAAAAAAAAGGAAGCCAAATCATCCTCCCCTTGAATGGTGGGTAGGACTTAGTTACTTGAGCTTAGAAAAGTGGAAATGACAGTACACAACTTGAGAGACCAGACCATAGAAGGCACCGTTGGTTCCTTTCCTCTGTCTTCATCACTCACTCTCGTGGAAGCCATTAGCCACGGAGAGGCCCTCTTGGTGAGGAATGGAGGCCTCCCACCTCTAGCCACTCAGGTGTGCCATTTTGGACGGGGATCCTCTGGCCCCAGTCAAGCCTTCAGATGGGTGCAGCCCTCACCAACATCTCTCTACGAACCCATGAGACCCTGCACCAGAACCACCCATCTGGGCCTTCTCCGAGTCCCGACCCTCAACCATGGGAATTATGGTTCACTGTTTTAAGCCGTTATGCTCAGAGTGATTCATTACCCAACAATGGTGACTAATAAAAACAGGGACCCACTTCTACCTTCTCTACGAAGTCTCTGGGCTCTGCCCTCCTCTCCGGGCACGAAGAGCTGCTGCGCTCCCGGCGCTCCCCTGCCCTCCCCGTGCTGTGCGGGGAAGCCCTCTCCCGGCCCTCCTGCAGAAGCCAGCAGCAGCTTCTCTCCCCCGCAGGCTCAACTACTCCTCTTGGCACCACTGGTTCTGATGAAGATGTGTCCGTTGCCGTGATGGGGGAGCGGGATGACGTGTGGCTCGGCCTAAGCCCCTTGAGCCCACCCCCACCCAAGCCCACGGGATTGCAATAGCGCCAAGTCCGGCTCTGATGGAGGGATGGGGAACCGATGCTGGGAGGCTGCACAATAGCCGTGAGGTCAGGCTCATGGTGGTGGAATGCTCAGGAACAGGAAAGTCCCCCCGGGCCCTGGAGAATCCCCCAGGGTACAGCAATAACTGGCTTAGAAGTTAAGGTGTGGGCTCTGCAGTCAGTCAGGAGTCAAATCCTGCTTCTACTGCTCACCAGCTGATGTGACCTTTCTGTGCCTCAGTTCCTTCACCTAGAAAATGGGATTGGGGTGCCCAGGAACACAGGTGGAAGAGTGAAATGAGGTGCAGTAAAGACCGGTAACCAAGTCCTACTATGCATCCCGAGTATTCACTGGGCACTCACTGCTGCTCAGTTGTCTCCTGCCCCGGCTGGGCCAAAAGGCACCCAAAGGAACAAACTATGGTCATGTCTTTGTCTTGGGGACCCCGGCGCTTGGCACACGGGTTGTACATGTGTGCTGAGCTGAGCAGAGTCCTTTGGAAAAGGCTAAAAATGTTCTTTGAGGCTCCAAGGGACAGAGCTAAGCCCAGGGCCAGTGTGTGTGAGTTTTAGGAATCAGGATGCAATTTGCTCTAAGTGAGAACTTTCAAGTAATAAGAGTAGAACCACCCCTAGGTATCAGTGGGAAAAAAACATAAACAATATTTGTTGTTGAAGACTTACTACGGGCCAGGCATGGGGCTAAACCTGTCTGCAAGACCCGTGTCGTTTAATCCTCATGACGTTGAGGTAAATACTATCATTAGCCCCATTTCCCAGGCGAGGAAACTGACGCACAGCACAACTGAGCTCGTTCACTAGGTCCTTCACCAAATGAACGCCTCGCCTGTGCCAGGCCCCGGGGATTCAGCCAGAAATGAAGTAGACACACCTGCTGGATGGACAAGGAGCAAAGTGGAGACGTGAGAACCCAGCTGGGGAGTCGTCAGAGACCCAGCGCCTAAGCATTACCTGGTTCCTTCCAGAAGAGGACCCTCAGAAAGCAGGGAGTCTCCAGTCACCGAAGGTGTGCAAGGAACTGGAGAGAGCTGGGGGCTGGCTGCGAAGGAATTCTGGTTTGGGAGGTACTGGAGCCAGGGGGCTGCAAGAGCCCTGTGACTGTCGAGCTCTGGAACCCTGCGGAGAGCCTCTGAGCACGGGGGGCCCTCTTGTGGCCAGGGAGAAAGGGATGGAGGGAAAGGGACAAAAGAGGTAAGTCGAAGCAGGAGGATTCACTTTCAGGGCCTCAGCTCCTGCCGCCAGCACCCAGGGCCGGGGCGCCACCTAGTGGAAGAGTGTGGGAACACCGCTGAAGCCCAAGCCACAGGAAAGAGCTAGCAGCAGGTGGAGAGGTTTAAAGTGACCCGAGTGTCGCTGGGCTGCGTCAGGAGCCCTTCCTCAGCGTTGCAGGCCCTTCTGGGCATACCATCGTATAGGATCTGAGACGAACATATTGGAAGATGGAACCTAAGACGCTTCTTTCCTCTCCACATTGTAAATTCCCTAAAAGGGGATGCAGTTTAAATAGACGACAATGCATCTTCCAATTGCCACCATCGCAGATGTGATGACGCATGGTCCTGACTCCCACTGGTGGAGCCCTCCTGGTGGGCCGTGCACAGGCCAGGCCCTTCACATGATGGTCTTCCTCAACTTACAGAAGAGGAAACAGGCCGAGGGAGGTGAAGTTACCTGCCTAGCCTTACAGCCGGTCTATGATAAGCTGGCTGCAGAACATTATTCTTGTCCGTGGATGCAGTGCCCTGCTGTCTTGATCGCCTGTCCCCAGTCACATGGTTTTATCGCCACTGATGCCCTTCTGTCCCATCCCACTTCCCCGACAAATGCCATGAGCTCCTGGGGCAGCGCCTGGGTTTGGCTCATCCGTTAATCCTCCCTCAAGCCCTGGGAGAGGCGTACTGTTGTTACCAATTTACTTGTAGAGCTGAGAGTTTAGAGAGGCATCTAAAAATCTTGTAAAATGACTAGGTAAGAAGTATACGCCAGGGAGAACTGTAGCTGTGTTTTGCTGTTGGCATGGAGTGATTCAGCTAATTTCCAAATGTCCTGGTTAAACATTTAAAATGTATTCTGCAATTTTAGTTCACGATCTGCCCAATGGGGGAAAAAAAAAAAAGATGTGTATATGGTAGACCTTGATATATAAACAGGTAAGAAAAAAACCTGGTTTGCTCTGTATGTAAGAGGGGAGCTCGGTGTCACCTGGGTGCAGTCAGGTAGAGAACCTGACCTGAGACAGGTGGCCTTGGTTGTATTTGGATGGTGGGGATGGCCAACTTTTTTCTGTTTTTGTTTTCCCAATTCTCTAAAAGTCAGGATGCATTTTCTTTATAATTGGAAAACCAAGTCCAAAAAGGATTCGGACATTAGGAGACAAGGACATTCCAGGCAGAGACTAGCAACAGAAAAAAGAGAATGGAAGTGGGGGATCACAGGCTATGAGCCTTGACCCGGCCTTGGGCACCTGGCACCCGGCAGGAGCTCAGTACATCCTTGCTGCTTGGGGAGGTCCTGCTGGTCTGGTGGGCTTCCCCCTCCAGCTGGGGCTGAGACCAGTCAGACTCGCTTCCCGTAAGTCCTGTCGGTTATGTAGGCCAAAGCCTCCACACTTAAAATGCCAGAAGGGTCCCTGCCTGGTTGTGTACAAAGAACAGATGACAGACTCTTGGATTCACAAAGGCCATTCTTGCATATGTGCCTAAACGGGGGTTTTTCCTTCCCGTTACCGAGACCCGCTGAAAGCCACCCTCCACCCCTTGCTTCTGAGGCTGCTGGCTAACCTGGGTCCACGTCCTCTCAGCACAGCACAATTAGAAGCTGGGAGACATTAACAGCCCCCGGCCGAGACAGTGAGATGAAGCAGGAAAGTACACGGGGGAGCGTTTACCATGGTGTGTGGGACCGTGGGGCAGTCTGTTCTCCTTTGGACTTTCTGTAGACAAGGGCTAGGCTAGATCAGTGGTTTTCACACAGTCTGGGGTTGTGGATCCCTTTATTCAAACAGAACACAAGGGGAAAAGCCCAAAGTTAAAAAAAAAAAAGATGCATCTGTATGTACCTCTAGATTGATCTCTAGGTCTACGTATCAAAGCAAAGTCAAGCACTTGCAAGGCTTACGTTTTGAGGCACCTGGATGGCTCAGTGGGTTAAAGCCTCTGCCTTTGGCTCAGGTCATGATCTCAGGGTCCTGGGATCGAGCCCCGCATTGGGCTCTCTGCTCAGCGGGGAGTCTGCTTCTCCCCCCTCTCTCTGCCTACTTGTGATCTCTGTCAAATAAGTAAATAAAATCTTAAAAAAAAAAAGGCTTACGTTTCTCATCCCTGTCCTTTCACAAAGGTGGGTACACACACTGTACCTTTCTCTCAGAGAAAATCTGAACTGTAACTCGCCCCACTTAGGGCACTTGCGGGGCAGTTTAGAAACTGGTGGGACCAGATATGTGAGGTAGTGGCTTTCCATTTTGCTATGAATGAGACTACATTTTACACTGCAGCCCAGGACACAAACACACACATGCACACACGGGCAGAGACACACGAGGCAGCAAACAATACTTAACCTACTGCAATTCACCCTCAAATTACTATTTTTTTTTTCCTTTTAATGCTGGTTGTGATTCAGTCCATTTTACAATCCCTACTGCCTTTCAACCTGCGGTCTCGCAAAGAACTTCTTCAAGCTAGTTTCCACCTGAAGAGTACGACTCCTCCCTCTGGTTAGAGGAATCCACAGCCCTCTGCCCCTTGGCTGTCACTCTTGGGAATCTTGGGAGCATATCAGCTCCTCCTCCCCTCTGATATAGCTGAAATAAAAGGACATCTCGGCATGTATTCAGAAAAACATGGTTTGGGGCGTCTATGTGGCCCAGTCAGTTAAGCCTCCGACTTTAGCTCAGTTCATGATCCTGGGGTCCTGGGATCAGGCCCCACGCTGGACTCTGCTCAGTGGGGAGAATCTGCTTGAGGATTCTCTCTCTCCCTCTGTTCCTCCCCCAACTCACACACTCACTCGAATAGATAAATCTATTTTAAAAGAGGGGCTGCCTGGGTGGCTCAGTTGGTTAAGCGACTGCTTTCAGCTCAGGTCATGATCCTGGAGTCCCAGGATTGAGTTCCCTCTGACCCCACCCCCCATCATGCTATCAAATAAATAAAATCTGATAAGAAAATAAATAAAATGTAAAAAAAAGCTAAAGAATGGGGCCCCTGGGTGGCTCATCGTTTTAAGCATTTACCTTCAGCTCAGGTCATGATCCCAGGGTCCTAGAATTGAGCTCCACATAGGGGTGCCCTGCTCTGCGGGGAGCCTGCTTCTTCCTCTGCCTATGCTATCAAATAAATAAATAAAATCTTTAAAAAAAAGAAAAAGGAAAATACTGAGTTCTTTGTCAGATGGTAGGAGGGATAATATTAACTAGACCTGCATCTACCCCTTACCTTAGGTAAGGCACACTCTCCCTAATCTCCTGATATTCTTTATAAAAGGGGACAAATTCTGTTTGGTCACAGCCCTCCAGGCCCAACCCCCGAAGTGGGTATGAGAGCACCACGAATCACTCGACAAATGAATCATTAGCTCTACTCTATAGACCCTGAGAGTTCTGGATCAACTTATGGGAATTCTGAAAAATTTCCATGCAGATATAAATCAGCCTCAAAGGATATTGTGGTTTATCGACAGATGAAGAGGTGCTCAACATCATTAGCCATCAGGGAAATGCAGATCAAGCCCCAATGAGATACCACTTCACACCCACTAGGATGGTTATAATCAAATGACAGATAAGCAGTGCTGGTAAGGACGTGCAAACACGGGAACCGTCATATACACGGCTGGTGGGAAAGCAGGAGGGTACATCTGCTTTGGAATGGTCTACCAGTTTCTAAAAAAGTTAAGTCACCACGTGAACCAGCAATTCCACTCCTAGGCATATATACCCAAGAGAAAACATGTCTACAAAACCTTAGGTGCCAATGATCTTAGCAGCTTTATTCCTAAGAACCTCGAAGTGGAAACAGCCCAAATGCTCAACTGATGAATGGATAAACAAGATGTGACAGATCCATACAAGGGAATATCATTTGGCAGTTAAAAAAAATGAGATACTATTGGGGTGCCTGGGTGGCTTAGTCGTTAAGCGTCTGCCTTCGGCTCAGGTCATGATCCCAGCGTCCTGGGAGTGAGCCCTGCATTGGGCTCCCTGCTTGGCTGGAAGCCTGCTTCTCCCTCTCCCACTCCCTCTGCTTGTGTTCCTTCTCTGGCTGTGTCTCTGCCAAATAGATAAAATCTTAAAAAAAAAAAAAAAATTGAGGTACTATGGTTGAACCTTGAAACATTATGCTAAATGAAAGAAACCAGATACAAAAGGCCACATCTTGTATGATGCCAATGACATGTCCAGAATAGATCTGTAGACAGGAAGTAGTTGGCCAGGGGGCTGGGGCTGGGGGGACTGTCAGGAGAATGGGAAGGTACTGCTTATGGGCACAGAGTTTCTTTCTAGGACAATGAAAATGTTCTGGAATAGATAGTGGTGGCGGTTGAGCCTCACGAATGTATTAAATACCACGGATTCGCACACTTTAAAATAGGAAATTTTATGCTGAGTTATATCTAAAAAGCAAAAGAAAAGAAAATTGCACTGAATAGGGCTGTGATCGGTTAACATCTTTCACAGGCACATAAACTGAAATTTTCATCACTAGAACGGATGCATGTAATAGAGCTGAAAAAATGGGAATCTCTGTGCTATCACTGAATGGTAAGTACCAATTAATATATTAAAAAAAACTCCTGAAGCCACTTTGAGGTGGTCTCCACCATTATTTCCCTCATTCAGAAAGAGGAGATGGTAGCAATTAGCTCAAGTGTAACCTGACCAAGGTTATACAGAAAGCTAGGGTAGAAACCCATCCACACAATGTTCTGTCCACTCCAAATTGTTGTTTGTCCTGTTTATATCCCTTATAGGCAAATACTCCTTGGGGGCAGTAATCATTGTCTTTTTTTTTTTTTTTTTTAAAGAGAACGAGCAGATGGAGAGGCAGGGGTAAAGAGCAGAGGGAGAGGGAAGGAGAGAATACCAACTGCGCTCCACACCTGACACCTGACGCAGGGCTCGATCCCATGACCGTGACATCACGACCTGGGCTGAAACCAAGAGTCAGACGCTCAAATGAATGAGCCACCCAGGTGCCCCTGTTTTTTCATTTTCTTTACCTCAAACCCTATCTAGTAGCATTTGGCAAGTATAGTGACAAGTCAATTAAATTCATTCATCCATTCATCAAGTATCTGTGCTTCTACTACGTATCAGGCACTGGCAAGAGTCACGGAACAAGACCAAGTTCCTAGGGACCCAAAATGCACCATTCCAGGTACTAAGTAATTGCTATATGTGAGAACGAGAGAAGAGGGCGTTCAGGAAGATTGCCTGAGGAAATCAAGTAAGGAAATAAGCCACAAGATCAGGAGGTGGTGTCTTCCAGGATGAAGAAACAGTGGGAAGGAAGGTCTTGAGAGAGAATCAACTTCGATGGGTCAAAGGAGGAGCAAGGTAGCAGGTATGGTGCGAGCCGACTGAGGGGTGGTGATGAGGTTGTCAAAGCAGATCGAACCCAGTGCTGTCAGGCCTTGCCGGCCACAGTAAGAAGTTTTTTACTGGATTTTACTGAGGCAGAAAGCTACTGGAGGGCTTTGAGCAGTACCAGGACCCGGCTCAGGCCACTGGGAATGGAATGGCCTTTGTGTGCCCAAGTGTTGGAGGGCAGACGATACTGCCAACAGTACTAACTCAATTTTGAGTAAATGAGGATGACAGGACTAAAATAAGATGGGGATAAGATCAGAGGATGGCATTTAAAAATTCTATTTTGGACCTGTTCAATTTGGTATCTCTTTTAGACATCCAAACTGAGTTATCAGGTAAGTAGCTGGATAGGGTCTAGGTCAGGGGTTAAGTTTCGACTGCAGAGAAACTTGACAAACCAACAAAATGATGACATTTAAAGTCAAGGGAGTAAGGATTAAATGTAGAGAAAGCCACCAAGGACAAAGACAAACTCCATCACTTTGTGTTTGAAAGGAGCCAGTAGATAAAAATAAACCAGCTGGTGAAATGGGAAGAAAACCAGTTCTGGAAGGTTCCACAGTGTTGTTTCCTAGAACCCAAGTGAAGAAAGAGTTTCAACAAAGGAGTCAACAACTGAGCCAAATCCAGTCAAGGACCAGTAAAGGATCAAGAATTGATCATTCAGTTTGGCACAACGGGGGCTACTGCTAACCTTAAGGGGCAGTTCGTCAAGTGGAGGAAAAAAGGCATATTGAAGGAATGGGATGAGTGAACACATGGAGTGAATGAATGAATGGCAGGCTAGACAGGTACAAGGACTCCAGTGATGTTCACTGGTTTGCTCGCATTGGAAGGGATAAATCATCAACACAACCATTTTAGAAACATTCTGTGCTTTTCCTAAATCACAAAATTAAAAAAAAAATCCCAAGGAAGTCACACGGAAGATCTTGAAGCCTTCCGTTGCGGCACACAGGTTAGATACAGTTATCGACCAGACTACTTTAGTTCACTTACAGATGAAGCTCCATTTAAAGTTTTGCTTCCTTACAAACCACTCTAAAACTCACCTGCAAAAAAAAGTCCCTTTATGTCCACATCCCTCAGGTAAAAACCATTCCACTGAGTCTTAAAACGTGTAGACATCTTCTGTTGGTTTCAACTGCCAGAAATTACCATTACGTTGACTGCCACGTATCACCCTGCTCAGCTCAGATTCATGACGTCAAAGATTCCCTTTCAACTTTTTTTTAAATCACAGAGGGAGAATACAGAAGCAGGGGGAGTGTCGGGCAGAGGGAGAAGCAGGCTCCCCGCTGAGCAAGGAGCCCGATGCGGGACTCGATCCCAGAATCCTAGGATTAGGACTCGAGTCGAAGGCAGCCGCTTAACTGGCTGAGCCACCTAGGCGTCCCTACACTTACCTTCTTTCTTATGTTGCTATTTTACCTTCTACAAACCAATTCCAAGTTTCCTCAAGTCACTCTGCTCTGCTAAATAGTAAGTGCAAAAATGACTTGCTTGTCATTAAACACAACCTAAGAGGGAGGTTGCTCCAGTCATTAGCCTTCCTTCACTTCCTCGAGTGTACCAAGCTCCTTCTGCCTCTCAGGCTGTACAGATACCTCTCTGCTTGACCTGCTTGGTTGACTTTGCCCTATCATGCATGTCCCAATACC
>CM052798.1:16024325-16074893 GCA_028533885.1 Nasua narica | reverse complement strand
GTTAAGCCTCTCTGCCTTCGGCTCAGGTCATGATCTCAGAGTCCTGGGATCGAGCCCCATATGGGGCTCTCTGCTCAGCAGGGAGCCTGCTTCCCCCTCTCTCTCTGCCTGCCTCTCTGCCTACTTGTGCTCTCTTTCTGTTAAATAGATAAGTAAAATCTTAAAAAAAAAAAAAAGTTTATTTATTTTAGAGAAAGAAAGCAGGCTTGCCCACTGGGAGGGGAAAGGGCAGAGTGAGATAGTGAGGGAGAGAGGCAGACACCCTGCTGCACATGGAGCCCCATGGGGCTGGATCCCACGACTCATGACCTGAGCCAAAACCAAGAGTTGGGACGCTCAACCAACTGAGCCTCCCAGGAGCCCTGGAAAATGACATTTCAACTCAATGTTTGAGTTGGGGTTCGGGGGAAGGAGTGGAGAATCAAACTGAATGTTTGAATATATTACAGCAAAGCAAAACAACATGCTAATCCTAGCTCTAAGTCACGTATAATTTAAAGTGTCTTAGCAGTCTGGATATTACACTGTCAAATCAACATTACAGAAAAGTGAAAAGGCTATTACTTGTCTCTGTTTTATTTCTTCTTTCTTCAGTTCTAGAAAAGCAGAAGGGATTCCAGCGATGTTTTCTTGTGCACTTAAGAGCAGGGGCCACAGTTCTCCCATAAATTCTCTAGCATTTTTTCCATTCAAAAACCCAGTCAGGTTGATTTGCATCATTTTGGAGTCTGGATTCTGCAAAAAGACATGACATGAAGACAAACAGGTTACTTCAAAACAAGCCAACCAACCAACCTAAAACTCATTAAATTAGTATTTTTTAAGTCTACCATAGGGGCTTAAATACATATATATTCTTTACTACTTAAAAAATAGTTTTCCCTAACAGTTTCTCAGCAATATAATCTCTAGCACAGATTACCAAATTCTCTCTCACTCTACCAAAAGCATCAGAGTAGCCTGTTAATCCTTTGTGGATTTCCTAAGTATTTTTAGACTATGTGGCTGTTAGTGGGCCTTACATCTACTAACTAACTTTAAAAACCATCATGAACATCCACAAATTCCTGCATTTACTAACAAGGAAAATGTTTACTTGCCTGGAAATTTTCCCCCAATGAGAAATTGAAAAAGTACATAAACTGTTCACTCCTCTAACACTATAAAATAGCTTTCTATAGCATATCTACTGTCCAGTTATGAAAATTAACAAGTTATGCATGCACTCTGTAACTTTTGAAGACTAAGCTGAAAGCCTAAATTCTACATAAGGAAAATCTATTATAACAATGCCTGAAATTCTCAACTGTCCACAAAGGGCTAAGAGGTCAAGTTTTCTCAAAAGTAACTGGGTTTTTAAAAGCTAAATCTGTTGGTCAAGCAACAAGGTCCATATAACAAGCACAGCTCAATAGCACAAAGCAAGTACAGATTCCAGGTGTCTTCAGTTTCTTCTTGGAACCTTGGGGGTTTGGAATCGCCAAGTCCCCTGTAGAGAAAGATGTTCCCTTGGCTTGCTTCCGACTCCCTACTGCAACTCAACCACCTTGAGTTTAATGTTATATCATTTATCTAAATTGCAAAAGACGAACAAGCAATAATGAGTACACAACCACAAAAAAAGAAAAGATTGTTTAAAAAAGTTCTAAACTTTAATCTCATGCTCACTACAAGGGGAATACTACCAGATACTTAGGTTTTAAAAAAGCACTAAAATACAAATCAGTAAAGCATTTCTCCAATAAAATCTATCTTTAATCATCATTTTAAAAACGGTTTCCCACGTTCCTGGTTTTCTAAGTAAAATGTATATACACTTTAAAGGAAGTGCTTTCTTAAAATTAATCTTTAAAACTACTCAAAACAAATGTAATTACCAAATTATTTTAAAAATAGAAATACCTTATCAGTTGAAATGCCAACTGTTCTGTCAAAACACAAGGGCGAACTCTTTGGGAAAAGGATTAACGTAGAGGTAAATTCACATTGGTATATTTGCCAAAAGGTCATATGGTACATCTTACTATCCTTTGGGTTGTTGTGGCAAAATAACAAACTATCTCATAATAAAACTGTTTTTAAACATTAATCCTATCATCATCTCATATTATCTCATGAATGAAGAAAGGAATAACTATATTAACTGGTTCCAATAATTCTGCCAATTTATTTCAGTCTGAAGTTTAAGCATAATGTAAACAAAAAGAATCTGTGCCTAAAATGTTAATTGTGACTAGCTGACATGCAGCTACAACTAAAGACTTCAGTTACTTGATTATTTTAAAAACAATATCCAATCAAATCAGAATTGCCCCTCATGCTTCACATAAACGTCCATCTCATAATAGTATTTTCAAAGAGCAGTGCATAGATTTACCCAATTGCTCTTTCCTGTTTGTGTTTTTTGTTGTTGTTGTTGTTGATGTTCGGCCACTTTACACAACTCACCTCCAAACACACACTGCATCATCAAGGGAGTTGGGTCAGAGCGACATTGGGACACTCACTCTGCTGTGACCTAATAAGGTGATGGTGCTATACTTCAGACGCAAGGAATAACTTCCATTTTGGTTCAGGCCTTTTAAATCATAAATCACATTATCATTAGAAAATTGCTGTCAAAGTAACTTAACATGTAACAGCAAAATTACAAACAATAAGTTTGATTTTTCACCTGTGTAGCTTTCAAAACTATGTACCTCCACTAAACTTCCAGGCTTAATAGTTGTTTACAAAGTGAATTCTTTTCACAACAAACATTGTAAAATAACCCTCCTATATTTGTATTCCATAGAAAAATTCAGTTTCCATAGATTCACAAAATTATGTCACATATTCAGAAATAAGAGCCATTTGTGTATTATTACCTTCACTTCCAGCTGGTTGAATATAAACTCAATCACAACATCATCTTCAAACCCAAGGATTTCCGTTACTCGTTTTGTTATCCAAGGCTTTATAACCTCCAAATTTACTTTGCTCATGTCCACCTGATAAAACATGCAAGAAATTCTTGAGTACAAGGTTCATAATCCTAAAAGAAAGCAAGAGTTTTGTCCAACCAAATTCCTTTTAACTTAATGAAATTTTTTGACGTAGTATGGTATGATATGGCTCATTCTTGTGTGTTATGCTAGTCTGTGTGCGTTGTTGCTAAAAGGTGGAAAATGTTTAAAACAATCCCAAAATGTTTGAATCAACTGTGCTATAAAAGGTGAAAAAAGTTTTGTCCAGAATACCTTTTTTTCTAGGCATTCTGCAAATTTCAGCTGCTTCAGTAGCTTCTTCTGTTTGTTGCTGAACCGATTATCCTGTTCTGCACTTGTTCCCTACAAGAAACGAAACACATTTTAATTAAGAGTTCAAAGTTAAATGCTTACTTTTTATCAGCTAATAATGGCTATGACCTTTACAATAGAAAACAGAGAGATCAAGTAAATAGAAAATGCCACAGCTAACAACCATAGTAGAATGTATACTCTTTTCCCAATGAAGCTGACATTTAAAAAACTTGACTGTATTTTAAAATATAAGCTCATTTTAACAAATCAACCAATATAGCTGTATATTACATAAAGCTAGCACCTCCACCACAACCAAATTTGATGTGTATCTTTTTATACCTTTTTCTTTGTTAAAAAGACTTTTAAGGTTTTTTGTATAAATGAGAACACACTGAATTACTATATTTAATATATACTTCCAAACAAGACCATTAATTTCATCTTCTTGTGACAACCAGTAGCATGATTACACAATTACTGTAGCAATGCATATTAACAGGACGAAAAGGAAAAAGAAAACACCCTAGGACTCTGTTAGTTTTCACAACTTTAAGAACCCGGAATGCATGAAAAATATAGGTTTACCTTAATTAACTCAATTTCAGCAATAACTTTGGAAAAATGAGAGCTTACAAATACTATTTGAGACCATTAAGTGATCACTAACTAGTCTACATTTGGTCATTCCAACTGGACCAAATAACCAAACTAACTGGCTACATGATGTGAAATCTACTGATTGCACTAAATTGGTCACTGTACGTTGGCAAGTGACCAAGAAAATTATATTTAGGAAGGTAAAGAAACTGGATTAAAACCCCAATTCTGCCACTACTTCAGCCATATGACTCAAAGGAAGTTCCTTAACCTCTGAGAATGTTTCCTTATTTGCCAAAATCTACTTTGCAAGGGCTGTGTATCTCAAAAACAACATATGTAAAGTAACATACTTTATGTGTATGTGTATGTGGCAGAAATTGAGCAAATGAAAACTATCATTTATATCGGAATTGAAAACTTCAGTTTACTATCTGGTCGGCTGTACTAACAAGGTAATTCCCTAAATTCTTTTAACTCTGGAGTTTAAATCCAGCCAACTCCTCTAAACAATTATAGATAGTATAAAAAAAAACCCCGCACCCCTTTCTTCCAGATTTTTACTAACACCAAAAGCAAACGTTGTTATAAAATTTCATCAATCACCTTTTTTTCTATTGGAACTCCTATTGGAAATAACAACCAACAAAAATCATAAGAATAGGCTTTTGTGTCAAAATATTACATTTGGATCATGGGAATATTGAGTACTGACTACAAAATACTTTGATAGAAATTAGAAAACAAATTCATCAACAGAATGGAAATCTGATAAACTCTCTCAATTGAAACTATCATTACAGAAATAACTACAGTATCATTTGCACAGCATAGGAACAGCCGGCTATTTTAAGTAGGTGCTTGGAATAATCCTGCAACTTTTGATGAAAAATTAGGTGGCACAATTAAAGCCAATTAAAGAATTTCAATGTCGGCTTTAGAATGGCAAGAGTTATGTTCTTTAAGGTCTTGGTCTTCCCCCTCTTCCAACTTGCCCTTGAAAAACACGCAAACTGAGAATTATACGCTCCAGGGAGTGGAAAGAGCCGACCTACGTGACGTTACCTAAAGTATAAATTTTTACCAAAACCACTGGTCTCTATAAGGTTCGTCTGCATCAAAAGCATTTGCAAACTCTAGTCCTTTTAGTGTCACTTCCCACCCATCTAGATCTCTACTAGGTAATCATTTCCTACAGGAGTGGAAAATGGGACAAACAGGTTCCAGCAGTACCAGCCTGAGAAAGTCTGGGCCCTGAGCACCAACTTCAACGAGATAGCTTCCCAGCTTCCAGGTGTTGGGCGCGCGACACGGGGAGAACCTAGGTAAGAAGCCCTTTTTCTGCAGCGGACTTCAAAAGAGTAAAACAAGCGCCGGGGGCGGGGGGGGGGGGTTCTGTGCGGGAAGGAGAGTTGATCCACCCCCTGCCCCTGCCCCCATACACGTGCACACTTTTTGTTGCATCCGTTGCCCTTAGAGAGTCTCAGATTCAAACGTTCCAACTACCTATTATCCGAGTTCCCCTCCCTAAAGGAATATTAAATTGGGCGGGAGTTCCCGCGAACTCTGACCCCGCGCCTTCGCGGAGACTTGGGACCAGAAGAGAGAACGGGGGAGGAGGGGAGTCGGCGCTGCTCTCTCAAGAAAGGCCGCTAAACGCCGTTTCCGGTTCTCCCTCATACGCTCTCCTGGGGCGGTACCCCCAAAACCGTACTCTCCAGGATCCTCCCGCCGCCAGTCACCTCAGGGCTTCCCTCCAGCCTCCCCCCAGGGACTTCCTCCTCGCGGCCCAACTAGGCCCCAGGACCCGGCGGCGCGCGCAGCTCGGCCTGCAGGCCCCATCAGGGAGGCGGGCGGCGGGGTACCGCTCCGGCCCATTCCCGCCGCCATTTTCCGGCGACCGTCGCTGCCGCGTAGGGGGGACGATCCCGGAGGAGGAGACTGCGCAGGGGCGCACCGGTCTCCGCCGCAGGGCAGGGGGGAGCGTCCGCTGGCACGAAGATCATCGGGATATTCGAAGCCTCCCCTCGCTGGCCACACCGTCCCAAGTTTAGACCCCCTGCCGGGCCTGACCGATGAGCCCCTCACCTCACCCCAGATCCCCGCGCTTCTACTTACGCGGAAGAATCCCGCGTCCATCTTGCTGCCTCGCTCGGAGATCGCTCCCTATCCCAAGATACACCGCGCCGCCGCGACGGAGGGCGGGACCGGCAGGGAAAGCCGAGCGCCGGAACGCAGCGCGCGCCGCTCCACCCGCCCCTTCAGCCGACACGAGGCCGCGCCTGCTCAGTGAGGTGAGCACCCGCCACGCGTGCGCACGCGCGCCCACGGGGGCGGGCCGCTGCCGTCTCCGAGGCTCCCAAGTAGCCAGTCCGGGAGGAGAGTCTCGCGATCACAGCCAATGAAAACAAGAGGGAGTGTCGTCGGGTCGCCCCGCCCTGCGAATCGTTTTGTGGCGCTGGCTCAGCCTTGTTCGCGCAGCGTGCCTTGACCCATCCTTCGACCCGTAGTGGAGGAGGCCTCCCGCCCTGGGGGTTCCATGGAGCGATTGCAGAAAAGGCTGTTACCTCAGAGTGACGCGGGCGAGCAGGCTCGCGCGCGCGGAAGAGAGGCCTGCTGGCCTCTCGTGTCATCGTAAAAGTTGTGGTTGTGTTGCTTTTACGAGTTATTAAGATCGACTATAAAGCAGGCGAACTGTATAGTATGAATGAAGTCTGCACTGTGGCTGTTTCCTGGGCAGGCCCCTATCTTCACACAGCTCACTTGTTTTGGGGAGGAAGCTGAAAAGGCCGGGGAGAGGAGTTTCGGCGTCGCCCGAGGGGCAGGAAGCGGGCGAGAGAGCGTTGGCCCGGAGCCTGGGCGTGGGCCTGATGGGCCGCCCCGCCGCCCCGGCGCCCAGCCCTGGCCCAGACGGCCTCCGGCAGCGCGTGCGTGGCGCCCCATTGCCGCCCAGCGCCCGAAGGCTGGTGTCCCTCCGGCCGTTTTTCATAAAGTTACCACCTCACCCCCCCGCATACAGACACACGCGCAGGCACTCCGGCTCCCTCCTCCCTTTCCTGCTCTTTTTGGGCAGCACGCATCCCACTCCATACTGTGTATTTGTTCATCCCTGCGGCTTTAAATACCAGTTCTGTGCTGACAAGTTCATGGACCTCTAGCTCAGACTTCTTTCGCATCTTTAAACTCGTACAGGCAGCGTCCTGCTGGACATTTCCACTTGGATTGACATCACAAATTTGACCAGTCCAGGGACTGAGCTGATTGCTTCTCCCTCACTCCTCACACACCCTAGATTACCCATCTGCTCCTCCCGGAGTCTCCTAAGTTGATGGTTGCTGCTTTACCTTTGTTTAGGACACAAGCCTTGGTGTCATTCTAGCCTTTTCTTTCCCTTTCATCCCACTTCCAGACTGTCAGGAAACCCACACAGCTATAGTCCTGACTCGGTCTTTTGCCTCAATGTCTGCACTGGCTTCCTAGCTGGCCTCCCTGCTTCTGCCCATGCCACTCAGTATCTATTCTAAAAGCAGACTGACCCTATTAGAAAACCTTAGACGTGTCAATCTTAAACTCAAAACCCAAATCCCTCTTTTTTCTCAGGACATAGGCTAAAATCCTACCTGATGCTCCTCTATTTCTTCTTTTATCTCCTCCCTAGCACCCTAACACTCCTCACTGCTTGGGCTTCCTAAGCTTGCTCTTGCCTCAAGACCTTTGTACTGATTGTAATTTCTGCCTAGAATGCTCGACCCCCAGATATGTAGTTGGCAAATTTCAAGGTTTTGCTTAGGTATCAACGAGTCAATGGGGTCTACTCTGACTGTCCCACTGGAAATTGCTTAGACACCCTCTCTATACTCCTGATGCCTCTTAATCTACTTTGTTTTTTTCCATAGCATTTACCACCCTGTAATATTTACCCATTTTTAATGTTTGTTTCTTATATGTTCCCCACACTACAATGTAAACTCCTTAAAGTCAGGGTATTTGCCTTTTTTTGCTCACTGATGTGTCTTAGCACCACAAACAGTGTCTGGCACATAGTAGAGGCTCAATGAAATTTGTTGAATGAACAACAGCTTTGTCAGGGGATCAAAGATGGGGAAGTGACTGGCTTCCACAGAACAAGCCACTTGACCAGATGGAACTATGAAATCACAATGCCCCACATCTCACTGATGTTTCTCACATTGTGTCTTTTTTCTTTGCTTTGCTGTCTCTGCCCTTTTGCTGCCAATCCCATAAATGTTGGCTTTCCTTGCAGTTCTGTCACTGACCCCTTTTACTTTTCACTCAAAAAAGATGACCTATCTGTCCTCTCCTGTTTTCAATGACCAGCTCATCTCCCAAAGCTATTTATCTCAGACACAGCTCTGCCCCAGACCTTTATGTCCAACTTCTTATTACAGTCACTTGGGATGTCCTGTAGACCCTCACACTCAACACGTCCCAAACTGAATTCATCTTCTTTCACTTGCCTCAAATCTCTGTTTCCCCATTCTCAATAAATGAGCCTACCTTTCTCCCTGTCATCATTTTTCTGTCTTCTTCATACTCTACAACCACCAGATCTTGCCTTTCATTTCTGTTGCCTTCCTTCTAGCCCCACTGCCTCTTTAATTTAATTTGGATTGCTGTCCGGGTCATTGCAGCAACAACCTATTAACTATTTCCCCCTCCCTTCAGGGTTGATGTCTCTGCCCTATACCGAAAGTAATTTTCTTTTAAAAAAAAAAGGTTTTAGGGACGCCTGGGTGGCTCAGTTGGTTAAGCAGCTGCCTTCGGCTCAGGTCATGATCCCGGTGTCCTGGGATCGAGTCCCGCATCGGGTTCCTTGCTCGGCGGGGAGCCTGCTTCTCTCTCTGCCTCTCTCTGCCTCTGCCTGCCTCTGCCTGCCTCTCTGCCTGCTTGTGTTCTCTCTCTGTTAAATAAATAAATAAAATTTTTAAAAAAAAGGTTTTATTTGGGCACCTGGGTGGCTCCATTGGTTGGGCGACTGCCTTCAGCTCAGGTCATAATCCTGGAGTCCCAGGATCAAGTCCCACATCGGGCTTCCTGCTCAGCAGGGAGTCTGCTTCTCCCTCTGACCTCTCCTTCTCATTCTCTCTCTCTCTCAAAGAAATAAATAAAATCTTTAAAAAAAAAGTTTTATTTATTTGACAGAGATAGTGAGAGATCGGGAGCACGAGCAGGGGGAGGGACAGAGGGAGAGAGATAGCAGACTCGCCACTGAGGGTGGAGCTCCATCCCAGGACCCTGAGATCATGACCTGAGCCAAAGTCAGATGCTTAACAGACTGAGCCACCCAGGCGCCCCTCAAGAGTGATTTTCTAAGATAATAATCTTGATCCTTTCACGCCTCAACTTAAAAGCTTTCTGTGGCTCCCCGTTGTCCTCTAGATAAAGCCTAAGCTAGTTACTGTGGCTTATAAATCCCTTAAGATTTGTTTACTGCTCCCTCCTTCGGACTCTTCTCATGGACCAATCCTCTCCCTGCACACATCCTCCACTTCTAAACTACAGCCACACTGAATTACAGATGCGGTTTAGTTATGAACAGGTTAGGTTTCAAAGTCAGTTTCTTGTCTGTATGTTGTAAACATACAGTTACTAAGAAGTGACTCAAATATCACTTCCTGAAACAAGGCTTTTCTGACCAGCCTTCTGAAAACAGCAGAACACTCTCCCCACTCACTCTATCATACCTTACTTTATTTTTGCTTCATAGCACTCAATAGTAGTTGACATTGTTATCTGTTTTGTTTACATGCGTACTGTTTTTGCTCCCATTAAAAATAAAAATGAAACTTCATGAATTTCTTGTTTACCATTAAAGCCTTAGTGTCTAGAACAGTATCTAGCACATTCTTGGAGCTCAATAAATATTTTTTGAATGAATGTATGAGTAAGAGTCAGGATCAGTCACCAAAGGCATTTCTACTAATGAGTGAGTCTGTTTTTTGAAATAGTAGAACCATTTATTCTATCAGGAAGTGTCCACATTGAAAAATCTGCTGAGCAGATAAGCCTTCTCCCTAGAGGTGCAGTGGAGAATCCTTGGCAGTGAAGATATTTGCATCTCCTGCTCATTTTGACATTGTGGGGGATCAAAATGGGTCTTAAAGCCAAGGAGCCATCCCCAGGAGCCACTGGTGGCTCTTTGCTAGGTCTGGTCGTTAAGTCCTCAAATAAGTCCTGAGACTCAAAAAGTTAATGGGCAGCCAACCTTGGTGCGGACCCTTTAGGCACAGATTCTAAGATCTCCCTATGTCATCAAGTGCTTTTCCTCATCGCTTGTTGGTTGCTGTTGATGGTGGATGAGTTCCACCTGCTGCCACTATCCTCTGTCCTTCAGAATCACGGTGACTGAACATAACTGTCCCTTAGGCATGTGCACTTTTTGTAGTTCTCTCTCCACTTTCAGCTTTTGTTCGCATCCCTATTTCCATCTCTGTCTTTTGCTTCTTTCAGCTCTGCTTGCTTTTGTGTTTCCTAGATAGAACAGAATAATAGTCTTCATAACATATATCAAAAACCCAGCACAAATTTACCGAACAAGCTACGGACTCAAATAATCCCGTAACTAAAATGGAAATGCCTGATGGATAAAAGCTGCTGCATTTTGCTCTGGAAGGTATTTTTGAGCACATCAGTGAGCATATTCGTTATCTATTGCCGAAATACCCCCCAAATTTAGCAGCTTGAAACAATAAACATTAGTTATCTATCACCCACTCTTTCTCTGCATCAACAATCTGGAATGGCCTTTTTGGATGGTTCTGGTTCAAGGTCTTTCAAGAGAATGTAGTCAAGATATTGACCTAGGGGCGCCTGGGTGGCTCAGTCGTTAAGTGGCTGCCTTCGGCTGAGGTCATGATCCTGGGGTCCTGGGATCGAGTCCCACGTCGGGCTCCCTCTCCTCGGGAAGCCTGCTTCTCCCTCTGCCACTCCCCCTGCTTGTGTTCCCTCTCTCACTGTCTCTCTCTCTCTGTCAAATAAATAAATAAAATCCTTAAAAAATATATTTTAATGCTGTGAAATGTGTAAGCCTGATGATTCACAGACCTGTACCCTGGGGTAAATAATACATTATATGTTAATAAAAAAATTAAAAAATATGTATATATTTTTAAAAAAGATATTGGCTTAGATTATAGTCAACTGGCTCTGGAAGATGTGTTTCCAAGAAGGTCCACTCACATGGCTATTGGCATAAGGCCTCAGGCTCTTGCCACACTGACCCCTCCATAGGCTGCTTGGGTGTCTTCATGGCATGGCAGCTGGCTTCCCCCAGAGCAAATGGTCCAAAAGAGAGCAAGACAGAACGATGGTTTCAAGACCTGACTTCAGAAGCCATACACCATAGTCTCCACACTATCTTGTTGGTTACACAGGTTACCCGTATTCAGTGTTGGAGGGGACTGCACAAGAGTGTGAATACTACTTGGTGAGGACCACTGGGGGCCACCTTGGAGGCTGGCTACCAGCATAAGTATTTGTAAGTTGAAAATGTAAGGGCACCTGGCTGGCTCGGTCAGAAATGCATGTAACTCTTGATCTTGGGGTAATGAGTTCTGGCCTGTATTGGGTGTAGAGATTACTTAAAGAAATAAAATTAAAAAGGAACGAAAAGATGTAAGTACGAGTGTTTCTATACTTCCAGATTTAGAAGAGACTGTGTTCTTTCTCCCTTCTCAGAACCTCTGCACATATTCTGTCCACTTGCTCTAGAACCTCTGTTTCCTCCCCTCCAGACTTTGCTTTGCCCTCCCCACCTTGTCTCTCTACTTTTAATCCTTTTAACTGACCAGCTCTGATTCTTCCTTGAGAGTTTAGCTTAGATGTTACCTCTTCCAGGAAGCATTTCTGGTTAGTGGGACCTAGTACTTACCATCTGACTATCTTTTAGGGGACTGGCGAGCCCCAGATCTTAGCAAACAGGTTCCTCATATTCTACCTATTGGCATATTTCCACTATATTCTAATTATCTACATGTTCATCTCCCCTCCTGTGTCCCTTCCCCCATCCCAACACACACAAAACTCTTTGAAGGCAGGAGCTATGTCTCCTCTTTTGATCATCAGCACCCAAACCAGAGTTTGGCACATAGTAAGTTCCAAGTATATGTGCAACAAACACACACTTTGACCAAGGGCACGATAGTTGAGGGTTAAGAACAATATTCTGCCAAAGCTGAAGATTTCCATTATAGAATAAACTTTTGGGTAAAAGAATAAACTTTTATCGTGGTCTCTCTCTCTCTCTCTCAAATAAATAAAGTCTTAAAGAATTTTTAATAGTCAAATTTTTAGTAAATTAAGTCTGGCATTATAGTACAGGAATAATAACTCTTGGTGCTACGATGTTCCTACATTCACATTTTTAATACTAACTGGACACTTTATGATTCCTGACTTTCTCAGGGCCTTCTCCATATTTATTTTACAGTCACTAATAGTTGCATGACACTTTACTGCTTTTCCATTCTATCAACAATCAGATTCACTATGAGGTCAACAATAGGAAGGCCAGAAATCTTTTGGCAATAAAGGAAAATAAAAGCTTAGTTGAATTGGTCACTAATATAAAGAGCTGTCAAAGTATAAGAAGATTTCTAGTTGCTTTTGCATATACAAATATCAAATATGTAAGACAGGGAGCCGCAGTCTGGGATTTTCTGAATCCCCCACCCCCCAGTCTTATAGCAAGATTCACTAGATGGCGACCTATCCTCTCAGAAGGAAGTAAACAATGCCAAAGACACCGTACAGTGATTTGATTGGTTGGTTTTTACTGAGCCCTGACTCTGTGCTCACTATCCGGGTTCCCAGATAGAGTAGGGGATAAAGGGATGTTTAAGACAATCCTCAGGGAGCTTATAATATTGTCAGAAAGATAATAGCATTAGGCAAATGTAACAAGAGAAAAATGTAGCTGCCTGCTTTGCTTTTCATCCTGTAGAATAAAGTTCTCCCACAGATGTTACAGGCACTGTGTGGGCATATTTTTAGAAAAGCTGGAAGAACAGAGGTATCTATCAGATGGGAAACAAGGAACCATAATTGGCAGAATTAACTTTTCCTATTCCTATCTATATTCCCTTGTATTTAAGTGACAGTATCTTTCTTTTTTATGTAGGACCTCATAATAATAGTATTTTCCATATCAGAGAATATATTATGCCAACCGTTACATTAGTGCTTTAAACACATTAGACAATTCAGTCCTCACAATAATACCTAGTGTTACAGAATTTTTTTGTCTGCTGTTGCCTGCGGTTCTTGGTCACGCCACTTGGAAGAAAGAATGAAGAAGTAGACGGGACAGCCTGGTGGGCAGCAAAGCAAGGTTTATTGAACATTAGCAAAGTGATAGTACCAAGCTGCCGAGGAGAGAGGGGACCCAAAAGGGTTGGCACTGGAGTTTCTAAGTGTAGGGGTTTTTGTGGGCTTGTTGACAGGATGTTTTAATCTGATTAACCCTCCCTTGTCATCCAATCAGGTTTTTGTCACCTATCTATCAAATGGGAAAGGGTGGAGGGCTCCTTCGAGGGTGGCATAAAGTCCTTTTAAGGCTGGTTTCTTCTTAGGGTGGGGGGCCCCTTGTCCCTGCTTGCCTGCCTTCCAACCATCCTTCAGCACTAGGAGGTTCTTATGGACTGAATTGTGTCCCCCGGGTTGAAGTCCTAACCACCCCCCGCCCCGGTACATTATAATGGAACTGTATTTGGAGACAGAGTCTTTAGAGAGGTAATTAAGTTAAAGCGAGGTCATTAGATGGACCTTAATCCAATATGACTGTGTCCTCATAAGAGGACATGAGAGCCCAGACACACACACACACACACACACACACACACACACACACACACACACAAAAGGAAGGGCACGTCAAGATGCAGGGAGAAGATGGCCATCTACAAGCCAAGGAGAGAAGCTCCAGAATAAACCCACCCTGCTAACACCTTGGTCTTGTACTTCTAGCCTCCAGAATTGTGGGGAAATAAATTTCTGTGGTTTAACTCACCCAGTCTGTGGTAGTCTGTTACAGCAGTTCTTGAAAATTAATACATAATTATCCCAATTTTTAAAATGAGCAAAATGAGGCCCAGGAAGGAGAAGTTAGTTTTCTAAAATCATATCGCCAGCTACAACAGAACTCACATTTAGGGTTTGGTCTATCTGCTGAGGGTTGAGACCACAACGTGATAAATGGCTTGACATTTATATAGGTGTTAAGCAAATAGCCAGAGGGGGGAGTGTAGACAAATCTTATCCTATTGGTGAAAGAGCAAATAAGCCTTCCTTAATCTGGCCAGTAAATAGCTTCCAGTTTGTGCCCAAACCCAGGTGAAAGAAAAGGAAAGCCAGAGGGGCTTGGGTGAGTTTTCTTTAACTCAGGCCCAGGACGATTCTGGCAATAGCACCCATAAGTCATGAGTGATTCAAATCATTCTTGACTTCATTTAGAATAAGCAACAACTTTTGTCACTCTAAATGATATTTTTGGCTTTATCTTCCACACCCAAATTCCCTAGCTGGGCAGGGTCCTTATGACCTTGTCTTGTAAAGCTAGAGACATTGTCTAACTGGCTAGACCAGATGGGAACCAATCAGTGAATATAAATTTGGATCACACACACTTGCCTTTCTTGGCCCCATGGAATTACTGAGGGGCTGTCACTCAGTAGCCTGTGAGCACGAGACGAATATCCTTAGGCCAGTTGTACAGTGCAAGAGTATATGAATTGTGCTTTGTCACCATAAGACCCTCGCCCCAAGGAATTCTGAACGGAGTTCTTTCTGTAGGCTGAAAGGAAATGATAGCATTTAGAAATTTGGATTTATAGGACAAAAGGAAGAACACTGGAATGGTAAATAAGTGATAAATATTTAAAAAGCCAACTTTGGGTTCTTTTCTTAAATTCTATAAATGTCAATTGACCATTTTTTTTTTAAGATTTACTTATTTATTCTGAGGGGAGGGGGAGAGAGAGATCAGAGGGAGGGCACAGAGGGAGAGGGAGAGAGAGAATCTCAAGCCAACTCCACACTGAGCACAGAGCCCTACGTGGGGCTCATCTCATGACCCCAAGGTTATGACCTGAGCCGAAGTCAATCAGGAGTAAGACGCTCGGGACACCTGGGTGGCTCAGGGGGTTAAAGCCTCTGCCTTCGGCTCAGGTCATAATCCCAGGGTCCTGGGATCGAGCCCCGTGTGGGCTCTCTGCTTGGCGGGGAGCCTGCTTCTTCCTCTCTCTCTGCCTGCTTCTCTGCCTACTTGTGATCCCTCTCCTCTCTGTCAAATAAATAAATAAAATCTTAAAAAAAAAAAAAAAGAGTAAGACGCTCAACGGAGTGAGCCACCCAGGCGCCCCAATGTCAATTGACTTTAAAGCAAAAATAATAACAATGTAATTTGGGGTCTTTTTAACATATGAAGATGTAATATATGTGCTAATTATGGCACAAAGGACAGTAAAAGTGTACATGGAATTGTGCCCTTGTGGACAAGTCAATCTTCTCCAAACGGAAGTTATTTTAAATTCCAGTAGAGTTAACATATCGTGTTATATTAGCTCCAGGCGTACAATATAGTCATTTGACAGTTCTGTACATTTCTCAATGCTCGGCGTGGTAAGTGTTCTGGATCCCCCTCAACTATTTCACCCATCCCCCACCAGCCTCCCCTCTGGTAACCACCAGTGTGCTCTCTATAGTTGAGAGTTTGTTTTTCAGGGGCACCTGGATGGCTCTGTCCGTTAAACGTCTGACTCTTAATTTTGGATTGGGTCATGATCTTGGGGTCCTGGGATTGGGCCCTGCTTTGGCTCCATGCTCAGCAGGGAGACTGCTTGAGAATTCTCTCTCCCTCTCCCCTTTCTCTACTTGCGCGCACACTAGTGTGCCCGTTTTTTCTCTCACCCTCTCTCGCTCTCACTCTCTTAAATAAATAAATTAATTATATCTTTAAAAAAGAGAGTCCGTTTTTCATATTGTTTCTCTTTTTCTTTGTTCATTTATTATGTTTCTCATATCCCACATATAAGTGAAATCATATGGTGTTTATCTTTCTGACTTTTCACTTAAGCATTATACACTCTAGTGTCCAGGGATGGCATTGTGCTGCACTCTAGCCCTTTGCTTCAATTTAGGTTTAGAAATTACCAGCTTCAATAATAACTGAATCGCTGCTTTTCTCAACAGCTGTTCAAAATCTTTTGTTGCGTGGTAAAAACAACCACCAAACCAGGAAGGTTGCAGGTTTTTGCAAATGGCAAGATTTACTTTTCTGATGTATTTTTATGTACTTAAGATTTATTTTTATCTTTCATTAAATTCCAATAAAAATTCAAATGGAATTTTTGAGGAACATGCAAGCTGATGCCATAATTTTTATAGAGACTAATGTCCAAGAATAGCCAAGATACTGCTGAGGAGAAATTTAAGATAGGAGGCCTTGTCCCACTGTATTAATTAAGAAAATGTAGTGTCTGTGCAGGGATTGAAAAACTCACCAAAGAAGTACAACACCATAGAAAAAGACCCACATGTATACGAAAACTTGGTATAAGACAGGCGGCATCGCAGATCCTGGGGGGGTGGCACTGAGACAATTGGTTTACATGTGGGAAAAAAAGAAATTGGAGCCATACCTCACTCTACACACAAAAGTCAATTTCCAGTGATGAAACACTCACAAGCGAAACGTGAAACAGAAAGAAAGAAGAAAGAAAGAAAGAGAGGAAGAAAGAGAGGAAGAAAGAAAGAAAGAAAGAAAGAAAGAAAGAAAGAAAGAAGGAAGAAAAGAAAGGGAGAGAAAGAGAATGAAAGAAGAAAAAGAAAGAAAGAAGGAAGGATAAATAGAAGAAAGAAAGAAAGCTTTAAGAGAATATCTTCAAGGCCTAGGGATAAGGAAGACTTCCTTAGACAAGATATAAAGTTCTAACCATAAAAGAAAAAAAATCGTTAAATTTGACTATGTTAAAATAAAAGCATTTGCTCATGGAAAGATACCACAGAGAGAGTGAAAAAGACAACTTGCAAACGGGGAGAAGATATTTGTGACAATGTTACTATAACTGAGAAAAGATTAACATCTAGAACATACTCTTTCAAAACTATCACATACAAGTAAGAATAAAACAGACAACCCAAAGGACAGATGGGCAAAGTCTTGAACCAGCATTTCACACAAGAATCTATCAACCTCTTTAGCGATCTGGGAAATGCAAATTAAGATTATAAAATAACAATTTATATCTACTAGACTATTCCAAAGTAGGAAGTCTGGTAATCCAAACTGTTACTGAAGATGTAGATTAACCAGAACTCTCAAATTCTACTGGCAAGAGAGTAAATTGGTGCCAACACCTTGGAAAAACAATTTGTCATTATCAGATAAAAAGAAAAATGTGAAAAATGTTATGAGCGAGCATTTCCACTCCAAACAATGTGTATGTGTGCCAAGAGCCCTATATAAAATATAAATAGCAGAGTTTTTCTTACTGGGAAAAACTGGACATAGCCTAAATGTCTGTCACCTGAATCATGGATAAATAGATTGCACTATGTTTTTAAAATGGAATTTTAGGGGTGCCTTGGTGGCTCAGGCACTTGAGCATTTGACTTTGGATTTCAGCTCGGGTCATGATCGCTGGGACCTGGGATCAGCCCCAAATGGGGCTCCACGCTCAACATGGAATCTACTTGTCTCTCTCTCTGCCCCTCCCCCGCTCTCTTGTGCTCTCTCTCTCACAAATAAACAAGTAAAATCTTAAGACATAAATAAGTAAATAATTTTAAAAATGGAATTTTTGGGGGCCTGTGTGGCTCAGTTGGTTAAGCAACTGCCTTTGGCTCTGGTCATGATCCTGGAGTCCCGGAATCAAGTCCCACATCGGGCTCCTGGCTTCATGGGCAGTCTGCTTCTCCCTCTGACCTTCTCCCCTCTCATGCTCTCTCTCACTCTCTCTCTCTCTCAAATAAATAAATAAAAATATTTAAAAAAAGGAAAATGGAATTTTAAAGGAAACAGAATCGAGTATAGCTGAATGCCAGAAAACAGATAAAACTTTAAAACTGAGTGAAAAAAACAAGTTGCAGAAGACTGTGCACAGGGGCTCAGTGGGTTAAAGCTGCTGCCTTTGGCTCCGGTCATGATCTCAGGGTCCTGGGATTGAGCCCTGAGCCCTGCATCTGGGCTCTCTGCTCAGCAGGAAGCCTGCTTCTCCCTCTCTGCCTGCCTCTCTACCTACTTGTGATCTCTCTCTCTCTCTGTCAAATAAACAAAATCTTTTTTTTTTTAAAGATTTTATTTATTTATTTGACAGAGAGAGAGATCACAAGTAGGCAGAGAGGCAGGCAGAGAGGGGGAAGCAGGCTCCCTACTGAGCAGAGAGCCCAGTGCAGGGCTCGATCCCAGGACCTTGAGATCATGACCTGAGCTGAAGGCAGAGGTTTTAACCCACTGAGCCACACAGGCGCCCCTCAAATAAACAAAATCTTAAAAAAGAAGAAGAAGAAGACTGTGCACAGTATGAGCTTATTTATAAAAAACTGAAAAAAAAAACCCCAATGTATTGTTTTAGGGAAGCATGCACTAATGACAAAATTATTTTTAAGGTGAGAAACGTTCAGAAAAGTAGTTCCCCCTGGGGATCAGAATGGAGGTTGAGCTAGGGAAAGAGCACAGAGGTAAATTATTAAACAGGATTGGTAACGCTCCAAATCTTAAGTTGAGTGGAGTGTGTGCAGAGCCATTTTTAAAAATGTGACATATTTTATCTGATATTTTACAAATATAACGCAGTATGGGGGGAAAGAAAAACTCCTGGCAATATGGTTAGATTGTAGACAAAAGAACTTCTTAATGGCCGGTATGCAAAAAGACAATCCAAAGTGTTGTAGGAAAAGAACTTTGAAACCAGAATTTTATCTCTAGTTACACTGTCATTTAAATGCTAGAGTGAAGTAAATATTTATTCAAAGCCTCAGAAATACTGCCACATAAAGACCTTTGTAATCACTCCTAAAGAAGAGAACTGAACCCAGAAGAAAGCAATGAAATATGGAGATTAAAGGTGAATAAATGACTTAATAAATTTTATTGATGTCTAAAAAACTGTGATTTACCGTCCCCCCAAAAAAAACCCCCTTACATGTTACAGATTCTAGTACTAAAACTCTTTAAGTGTTCTTTCTTGGCAATCAGAGAAATCCAAACTCAAGCAACAGTTAGATAATATTTTATATTCATAATACTGCCAAAAATTAGAAACTCTAGGTAATTCAAAGGGCTAGTAAGGGTATGGAGAAAGCAGGATTTTCCACCAATTGCTGATAGAGGTATAAATTATGTGTGTTATTTCCCTGGAAGGCCTTTCCGCTGTACTTAGTCAAATTAGCTACATCAATGTCCTATGACTCAGCAATTTTACTCCAGGGCATATAAACCTTCCTCCTCGGCCCCCTCCCCCCAAAATACCCAAAGACCTCACATATAGATCAGCAAGGGTATATATTTAAGAGTTTCTTTCTTTCTCTTTTCTTTTTCTTCCTTCCTTCCTTCCTTTCTTCCTTTCTTTCTTCCTTTCTTTCCTTTCTTTCTTTCCTTTCCTTTTTAAGATTTTATTTATTTATTTTGAGTGAGAAGGAGAGAGTGAGTACAAACGGGGGAGCAGCGGAGAGAGAGAGGGAGAAGCAGACTCCGTGCCAGACAGGGAGCTAGATGCGGGGCTTGATCCCAGGACCCTGAGATCAGGACCTGAGCCGAAGGCAGACATTTAACTGTCTGAGCTACCCAGGCGTCCCTTCAGAGTTCCTTTCATTTTGTGCATGTAGTTGGAGCTGGAGGCAAACTGTTTATCTGCCATTAAGGAGTTGGGTGAGAAGAATATGGCACGTGATGAACACTAGGCAGTAGTCAGAAATAATAAACTGGATTTATATTCAGCAATATGGCTGGATCTTAAAAAAAATACACTTAGTGATAAAAAAACCAGAATATCTATATCACGTTTACATAAAACTTATGTAAATTCAAAACATTTATCTTTAAAAGATGGTTGTGTGTTTTTCAAGACACATTCATTCATTCAATCATGTATTCATTGAGTATTTTTTTATTACTTATTATGCGAGGCGCCGCTCTTGACATTGGGAATACAGCAACCAACAAAACAGAATTCTGGTTTTTGTGGAACTTATATTCTGTTAGAAGAAGATGAATAATTAAACATAAATGAGGAACACAAGATGGAGACTGTTGATAAGCCAGCTGTACTGCTTTCCAAGGGGGGGGCATGGAAGTCCTCTCTAAGATGACCTTTGAGCCTACTTTAAGAGGAGGAGCAAGACTGTGGCTACGTGGAGGAGAATTCCAGGCAAAGAGAACAGCGGGTGCAAAGGTCCTGAGGCGGATGTGTGTTTGGCATGTTTTAGAAACATTAAGGAGATCAATGTGGGGCTAGAGTAGAGTGAGAGAGGGAGCTGCAGGAAGCGAGAGAAGCTCTGATGGCCGAGATTCCGCTTGGAATGAAATGAAAATCCATTAGAGGCTTTTTAGCGGGGGAGTGAAATGATCTGGTGTCTTTTCAAAGGATTGCCCTGGTTACTGTGCAGAAGCAAGACTAGAAGCTGGGAGAGTGGGGAGGAGGGATAGAGGACAGAGGTGGTGGTGGTGTAGAATAATGTGGAAAAGATGTCAAAGGCTAAAAGAGAAAAACAAAACAAAACAAAAGCTTCAGGAGAATATCTTTAAGAACTAGGGATAGAGAATACTTCTTTAAATGAGACAAACGATATATATATATATATACATATATATATTTTTTTTGGAAAACGATATTTTTTTAAAGTGTTAACCATAAAAGAAAGAAGTTGATAAATTTGACTACAGTTCATTCATCAAAAGATACCACAAAGAGAGGAAAAAGACAAGTTGCAAAGTGGGAAAAGATACACACTTTAAAAATAGAGCAGACTGGGGCGCCTGGGTGGCTCAGTGGATTAAAGCCTCTGCCTTTGGCTCAGGTCATGATCTCGGGGTCCTGGGATCGAGGCCCACATCGGGCTCTCTGCTCAGCAGGGAGCCTGCTTCCCCCTCTCTCTCTGCCTGCCTCTCTGCCTACTTGTGATCTCTCTCTCTGTATCAAATAAAAAATAAAATCTTTAAAAATTAAAAAAAAAAAAAATAGAGCAGACTGCGGTGCCTGGGTGGCTCAGTCGGTTAAGTGTCTGCCTTTGGCTCAGGTCATGATCCTGGGGTCCTGGGATCGAGCCCCGCATCACGCTCCCTGCTCAGCGGGGAGTCTGCTTCTCCCTCTCCCCCTGTCTGCCGCTCCCCCTGCTTGTGCTCTCTCTCTCTCTCTAATAAATAAATAAAATCTTTAAAAAAAAAAATAGAGCAGGGGCCCCTGGGTGGCGCAGTTGGTTGAGCGACTGCCTTCGGCTCAGGTCATGATCCCGCAGTCCCGGGATCGAGTCCCACATCGGGCTCCCAGCTCCATGGGGAGTCCGCTTCTCACTCTGACCTGCTCTCTCTCACTCTCTCTCTTTCCTAATAAATAAATAAATAAAATCTTTAAAAAAAAAATAGAGCAGACAGTTTACTGATGGGTGAGTGTGAGGGAAATAGAAGAATCAAGGATGGCTGAGGGTTTGGGCCTGAACAACTGGGAGAACAGAGCGGCTTGTCACTGGGTGGGAAAGGGAGGAGTAGCTTTAGGTGGAAAAAGCAAGAGTGTGCTTCAAGCTGTTTGGGATGCGCGTTAGATACCCAAGTGGAGCTATCAAGTGGTCTGTTGGCCATTTAGGTCTCCAATTTGGGGAGAGGTCCGATGATTGCCAATGGGGCAGCCCCTTCTCTGTCATTGAGTATGAATGCAAGTCCGATGATTCATTTGGGAGTTGTAGCATATGGATAGTACTGAAATCAAGGAATTAGATGAATTCACCAAGAGAGTGAGCAACGATGGCCAAGAAGTCTGAGACCAAACCCTGATATTTAGAGGCAGGGAAGGCGATGAGGAGTCAGAAAGGGGGCCAACGGGAAGGAGTGGTAGGCCATGCCTGGTCCTCCTGCACGAGGATGAGATGTGCAAGGAGGACGGAGCTGATCCGAAAAGGATAATTTTGTGCATTGATGGCGTTGAAGACGTCCCTGGAGAAGGTTCTAGAGAGACCAGGAAGAGAAGTGGGAGAGCAAGTAGAGACAGCACTTTTTTGTTTTGTTTAAATATTTTGTGGGCAGAAAATCTGTGGATTTGATTTCCACTCACCACTCCCTTGATTCAACTAGAGATCCGAAACACGGAAACAACAACAAAATCAGGCCGTGAGATTAGCAGCTAACTCCCCTCCTCCCAATCGCTCCCCAATCAGGACACATGGTTGAAGTTTAACTGATATTTATCCTCCCTCCTCTCCCCGCTCCCCCATCCAGGGCCCTGGTATTCCCGAACACTGCCACCAACCAGTGGGACAGGGGAAGTCTGTGAGTGGCAGCTCGGTCCTCTGAGAACAGAGGGGTGGGGACACGGGGTGCGCCTCCATCACCCCTCTCTTTCCCAGCCACTTCATGGTCCCTTGCCCCCCAAACACAACAGCACAGTCCCTCTGACCCCTCATTCTCACCTGTACAGCCCCTGTAAGACTGCCCAACATGGATGGTCCTTGTGCTGAAGTCACCCCTTCCCTGCCTCCTTCTTTTGGCAGATGTCCCTTTACAACCTTGATGTGCCCCTGACCTGGAGGAGTCAGAGGCTGGAGATTTGGGGCACCATCATGACAACTTGCCCCAGCACCCCCAGTACCTCCAGAAGTGACTGCAGTGGTGATGCCCCCTCCCCCTCTCCCTTGTATCCCACTTTCTTTTTCCTTGTTCCTCTGAGCTTTGCTTCTCCTTCGAAGGATGCTCCTGTCTTCCAACCCATGACTTCCACGTGTGACCCTGAGTGTGTGTCTATCCTCCTGTTACATATCTCTTGAATTTCTCTACTGCAAGAGAGGTGACAGTTCCGCCGAGCGCCCACAGTCCCACAGAGAGAACGGGGCCCTCCCATGTGCTCCAGAGAGAATAAGGTGAGAACCAAGTTCCAGGGCAGGAGGGATGAGGTGCAAGAAGGCATCTCCCAGGAATCCGCCCTAGGCGAAACTGAACTAGATCTGGAGGGGAGCGTGGCTCCAGGGATGTGGACTCCTCTGGGACAAGGAAGAGGCGTTGTGGACATGGGCACTGTGGCCCCAGTGCACAGGTCCAGACGGCCACGGTGTCCAGATCCTGCTTGATGGAACGGCAGACTCCCCATGGCTTATATAGCTGTGCTCAGGGCCATGTTCACGTGCTCCATGGTAAGGCTGTGATGGGAGTGGCCATGACTGTGGCCGTGGTGCAAATCCTGTTGAATGTCCATAGTTGCAGCTCTGGGTATGTCATGAGTATGGCCATGGCCAAGGCCATGTTCTTGGTGGAAATCCATCATGAGTGCCTATGATGGAAGTGCTCGTGCAGGTCACCATGCCCCCCGTGTCTGGTCACCAGTAGCCCAAGGCCACCCAGGTCAGCAGTCCCACTGGGGGCCCCCAGGCCTCTGGCCATCCAGCACGCCAGAGGGATGGAGACAGTGACTTCATTTGACACTTAGCTCTATCCCTCTGTGGGATCTGCTTCTCTCCACTCGTGCCGTCTGTCCACGTCTATGGGCTGCTCCTCCATTCCATTCTGTCCCTGGTCACATTGTTCCCAAGGCTGTTCCTGACACAACACTTTGGAAGAGTTTTGCTCTCCAGGAAAACAGCGGTGGCACAGTGCCTGAAGGGGACTGTGGTCAACGGAAGGCTTACCTTTGTTTGACTTTAATACGAGACAAATGAGATAAATTAGAAGAAGTGTCTATGGCAGAGAAGGAAAGTGGCAGCAGGGATTGAGGGTGGAATGGAAAAGACAAAATAAGAGTGAGCTGTTTGTGGTCGAAGATGACAGCATGCTGTGAACTGAAGAAAATGGCAGGACGATTTCTGCAGGGGGCCAGCCAGAGGGGAGAAGCAGACAGAACATCATCCTCTTCTCCCCTCCGATCTTTACTATGCAGAGCAAACTGCTCCATTCAAAGTCAAGAATACTTGGGGCGCCTGGCTGGCTCAGTCTTGGAGCATGAGGCTCTCGATCTCTGGGTTGTGAGTTCAAGCCCCATGCTGGGTACAGAGATTCCTTAAAAATAAAACCTTTAAAAACAAAACAAAACAAACCACACAAAGTTGGGAATGCTCAACATTTTTTTTTTATCTCTTTTACTCCCATGTGCCTCCCAAAGCAAGAACTGGAAAGGGGGAAAGAATGAGTAAATTGGCTGTTACAGGTCTTTGAGATCAATTAAGGTATCACAGCATTTTTAAGAGCCCGAGGGGCCCCGGTAAAATTCATTCAAGGGTTTTGAGCAGGGAAGGGACCGTCTCTGCTCACACCTGGGCTGTAATCAGACAGAGGGTTTCACTTCACTAGAGACCTGAAGGTCAGTCTTGTTTCTCCCTGCTTTCTAAGAGCCAGGGACATTAGTATCTGTTGAACTGCAGCGGTTTGCTTCTTTGCCAGGAAATTTTCTGTGCAGGGAATGGGTGTTGGGGGACAAAAGGCTACAGAGCGGATACAATGCCCCTGCTGTGTGCTCCCATCCCGTGGGCCTGAGGCAATTCCTGGAGACATTTTTGTTGGGTTACTGCACACCCACAAATAGCTACTTAAAAAAGGGGAAAGAACAAAACTTTACAATTAGAGGGCTATTTAGAAAAGGCATTTAAAAACTAACAGATAACAGATGCGCCTGTTACTTCTTGCAATGGACTCTAAATTGTTCTCCCAGCCTCCAGTCACTCCCACACCAATCCATTCCGCACACTGGAGCAGGATTAATCTGAAAGCACAGATCTGATCTTGTCACTTCCCCGCTCAAGCACCTTCAATGGCTCCCCACTGCCTTCAAAATAACCAAGCATTGACGATCCTTCATACCGGAGTCTCTCTTCTCTTCCCTCCTCTCCCTGCCCCTCATCTCCCACTGCTCCCTTGGACATGTGCTAAACTAAAGCTTCTCTCTCCAGCCGGATTCTCTTCTTGATCTTTTCTCCTCTCCTGTTACTCTTCCCCTGATTCACTCCAATTCAATCTTTCACTCTTAGTTTACTTGTTATTTCTTCTGGGGAGCTTTTTTCCCTACCTCCCAACCTCTGGGCTGAACTAGGCACTTCAGCAAGAGGCTTATATAAAACCCTGACGTTCCTTCTATCACAAACATAATTGCTGTGAATTGTAGTTGTTGGCTTAACCGTTTGTCTTCCCTGCTACACAATAAGTTTCCTGAAGTCAGGGATCATAGCCTTCTCGCTCAGTACTATCTCTCCAGGGCCTGGGACCCACTCATGAATGTAAGTAAGCAAGAAAGAACAAGTGAACTGGGGATTCGGCTTTGACTCCCAAGTTTTAGTCTTGGTTTTTTTTCCCCCACCTGACCTGTCTTTGCCACCATTCTTGGTCTATAAAATTTCTACCCAAACCACGCATACTCAGTCACTGGATTCATAAGAAAGTTGACATTGCAGGAGAGAATAGTCTTTTCAAAAAATGGTTCTGGGTCAATAGGATGTCTATATGGAAGAAAGGAATCTTGACCCTACCTTGCACACACACCAAAATCAATTTCAGATGGATTGTATATTTAAATACAAAAAGTAAAATAAGACTTTGGGGAAAAAAACTTGTGAGAAAAATCTTCAAAACCTTGAGGTAGACAAAGATTTCTTAAACAGGATACAAAAAGCACTAATTATAAAAGAAAACATCGGTAAATTACCATTCAGGTTAAAAAGTTATTTTCATTAAAGCACACCATTAAGAGACTTAGAAAGGCAGACACAATGGAGAAATAGTAGAAAAAATCAATGAAACCAAAAGTTGGTTCTTTATAACAATTAATAAACTTAACAAACCTTTAACTGAACTGATCAAGAAAATAAGAGAGAGATACTCAAATTACTAAATCAGAAATGAAGGCGGAAACATCATTATTGATCTTTTAAAAATTTTTAAAAATTATTTTATTATTTATTTATTTAAAAATATTTTTCTTTATTTATTTGACAGAGAGAGAGAGATCACAAGAAGGCAGAGAGAGAGGGGGGAAAGCAGGCTCCCTGCCAAGCAGAGAGCCCGATGTGGGGCTCAATCCCAGGACCCTGAGATCATGACCTGAGCCAAAGGCAGACGCTTTAACCCATGGAGCCACTCCGGTGCCCCTAATTATTGATCTTCCGGAAATAAAAAGAATTATAATAATACAAAAAATTGTATGCCAACAAACTAGCTAACCTACCCAGAATGGACAAATTCCCAAAAAGCCACAAGTTACCAAAACTGACTGAAGAAGAAATATAAAAGCCGATGAGACCTACAACAAGTAAAGTGATTGAATTAGTAATAGTAATTAAAAAAAAAATCTTTCAACAAAGAAAAGGCCAGACCCAAATAACCAGATGGTTTTACTGGTGAATTCTACCAAATGTTTAAAGAATTAACACCAAGCCTTTCAAAAAATAGAAGAGGAAACACTTGCCAACTCGTTCTCTGAGGTTAGTATTACTCTGATACCAAAACAAAGACATCACAAGAAAATTATAGACGAATATCTTTTGAGAGTATAGATGCAAAAATTCTCAATAAAATACTGCAAAAAAAAATTTTAGCCACATATAAAAAGGATCTTATACTAGGACTGAAATTTATTCCAGCAATGGGAGGGGAGGTTAGTTTAACACATGAAAATCTATCAATGTAGTATATATACCATATTAATAAAGTACAAAAACAATATGATCATTTCATAGACGCAAAAAATCTTTTCACAAAATTCAATTCCCTTTCTTTCTTTTTCTTTAATTATTTGACAGAGAAAGACACAGCGAGAGAGGGAACACAAGCAGGGGGAGTGGCAGAGGGAGGAGGAGGCCTCCCACCAAGCATGGAGCCCGATGAGGGGCTCAATCCCAGGACCCTGGGATCATGACCTAAGCGGAAGGCAGACGCTTAACAACTGAGCCACCCAGGCACTCCTCAATTCCTTTTCTTGATAAAAACACTTAAACTAGGAAAACAGCTAAATTTCCTCAATCTAACAAAGGCCATCTATCAACACAGCTAACATCAGACATAATGGGGAAAGGCTGGCTATTTTCCCCTTGAGGTCAGGAAGAGGACAAAGATGTCTGCTCCTAACACTTATATTCAAAATAGTACTGAAAGTTCTAACCAGAGCAGTTAGGCAAGAATAAGAGATAAAAAGCATCCAAATTGTAAAGGAAAATGTGAAATGGTCTTTAGTCACATGACATGATTTTATATGTAGAAACCCTAAAGATCTTATACAAAAAATCTATCAGAGCTAATAAAATAATTAGGCAAAGTTGAAAGATTGAAATGACACATAAAAATCACATTAGGAATTTGTAACCTAAAAAGGAAATTAAGAAAACAATTTCATCTATAATAGCATCAAAAAGAGTAAAATACTTGGGAATAAATTTTTTTAAAAAGCTCAAGACTTAAACAATAAAAACTACAAAATTTCACTGAAAAAATTAAAGAAGACCAAAATAAATGGGAAGGCATTCCATGTTCATGGATCAGAAGACTTAATATTATTAAGATGGCAATACTCCCCCAAATGATCTATAAGTACAATGCAGTCTCTACCAAAATCTCAGCTTTCATTTTTGAAAAAGTGACGAGCTTGTATTAAAATTCATGTAGAGATGTAAGGGACCCAGAATAGCCAAAATATTTTGAGCAAGGAAAAAAAAAAAAAAAGAAAAGAAAAAGAAAAAAAGTAGTAGAAGAAGAAAGAAGACTAACTTGGAGGACTCACATGTCCAGTTTCCAAAACTTGCTACATATCAAGACAGTGTGAAATAAGAATAGAAATGTGGATCAATGAAATAGAATTCAGAGTCTGGAAATAAACCCTTGTATTTATGGTCAATTAATTTTTGATAAAGACACCAAGACATTTTAATGGGGTTAAAATAGTCTTTCAACAAATGATGCTGGGACAATAGGATATCCAAATGCAAAAGAGAAATCAGATCCCCATCTCGCACCATATACACAAATTAATTCAGACTGGCTCATATATGTTAATGTAAGAGCTAAAACTATAAAACTTTTACAAGAAAACATATGAGTAAATATTCATGATCTTGGATTAGGCAACGGTTTCTTAAATATGATACCAAAAGCACAAGTAAAAAAGGAAAAAAATAGATAAACTGAATTTCATCAAAATGAAAAACTTTTGTGCTGCAAAGGCGAAAGTGAATGAAAGTAAAAAGGCAACCCACAGAATGGGAGAAAATGTTTGCAGGTCTTATATCTGATAAAGGACTTGTAACCAGAATACATAAAGAATTTTTACAAGTCAACAACAATAATAATGGAAAAGAACCCAAATAACCCAATTTAAAAATGGGCAAAGGACTTGAATTGGCATTCCTTCAAAAGTGATCTAAAATGGCCAATATGCATATGCAAGGATACTCAACATCATTAGTCACTAGGCAAATTCAGATTGAAATCATAATGAGATACCATTCTATAACCACGAGCATGGCTGTGATAAAAACGATGGACAATGAAAGGTTAGCAAGGATGTGGAGCTGTTGGAACCCTCATAGATCGCTGGTGGAAAACGTACAATGGTGCGGCCACTTCAGAAAACAGTTTGGCATTTTCTCAAAAGATTACACAGAGGTATCATATAATGCAGAGCTTCTACTGCTAAGGTACATGCCCAAGAGAACTGAAATGTATGTCTACACCAAACTTGTACATTGATATTCACTGCAGCATTATCCATAATAGCAAAAAAAGTGGAAACAATCCAAATGTCCATCAGCTAGAGACTAGATAAATAAACTGTGGTATAGCCATAGAATGGCACAATATTCATCCACAAGAAGGAAAGGAGTACTATTTCAGGCTACAACATAGGTGAACCTTGAAAACATTACACTAAGTGAAGGGTGCCAGTCATAAAAGGCCACATACTGTTGACTCCATGGATAAGAAAGGTCCAGAATAGGAAAATGCATAGATAAAACATAAATTAGTGGTTGTTAAGATCTGGGGAGGGGGAGCTGTGGGAAACTTCTGCTAATGGATATGCAGTTTCTTTTGGGGGTGATGAAAATGTTCTGGAATTTGATCAGCGGTGATGCATCCGCTATATGGATGCAGTGATAGATGCATATACTAATAACCACTGGCTTGTATATTTCTAAAGGGTAAGCCTGATGGCATGTAAATTATATCTCAATAGAGCTGCTATTAAAATAAAGATAAGAGAAAGGCTAACAAAGACAAAGGACCTATCCAGAATGTACATAAAACTCCTACAAGTCAATAATGAAAAAGGAAGACAGTCAAAACCAAAAAAAAGAGACAAAAGGAAAAGTAACTTCACAAAAGATGAAGTCTAAAGGGCCAATAAACACACAAAAAAGGGACGGGAACGCCTGGGTGGCTCAGTCGGTTAAGCCTCTGCCTTCGGCTCAGGTCATGATCTCAGGGTCCTGGGATCGAGCCCCACATGGGGCTCTTTGCTCAGCGGGGAGCCTGCTTCCCCCCTCTCTCTGCCTGCCTCTCTGCCTACTTGTGATCTCTCTCTCGGTCAAATAAATAAGTAAAATCTTAAGAAAAAAAAAAAAAAAAGAACCAGTCTGGTACAGACACCGTGGCTGTCGCCGTCAAACTAAGCTTGCACAGCCAACTCCGCGGATACAGGCCTGAACTCGAGAGCGGGCCTGCGATGCTCTTAGAGCCGCCGCTGCTGCTGCCTCTTGAAAGGCAGCAAGCCAACCTACCTGCCACCAGAGCGTATTTTGCACGGTCCCTATCCCTTGATGTTACCAAGTTCTGGCTTTAAAGTCCACTTCGGGGGCGCCTGATCCGCAGGGCCCCGGTCCCGGGTCCCCGGTCCTTACCCTAGCAGCAAGGGACTCCTGGAAGATGAGAGTCTGTCCTTTTCAGTGTTAGTAGCAGGAGGTGGTCTTGCTTCTTAAAGTAGCAGACTCCCCAAACGCGAGAAATGGTCACCACAAGAATGCCACCTGTCCACTGCATCACCCAAGGACATGTGACCTTCCCATGCCTGTGTCCTCACCCCCAAAGTAGAAATAGTGACGGCTCCTACACATGGGGCTTGTAACGGTTAGAGGAGCTGGTAGGTATCCGAGACCCACCGTGAACCTGGAACACGCCAGGAGCTCCATTAACCGTGAGCTCCATCACTGGGGACTTGGGTTACATTCTGAGGTCTATTTCACTCCCAGGGGTCCCCAAACCTTGATGTATCAGCGAGTCTGGTGTTTAACAGTAGGCTGGGAAATGGGATTCCTTTTGTAACAGTTAATCAAGCTAACAAGTCTTCTCACTCACGGAAAGGCCGGTTGCTGGCAGCGTAGCTTCCCCATCACCCGTTAGCAGTGAGAGCGCAGTTTGCAATCGCTCAGGCTTTCCCGCAGGGCCCTATTTACCTTGTTAGGGAAAGGAAATTCTTAGAAAAGGTATTCACTAACTTTAACTTAAATTGAAGTCAACTCGACGAATGTTTGATTTAGGTATCTTTATTTTTAGACGTTTTTCTTTAGATGTTTAATATCTTTTATTGATTCAGTGGCCGAATTAGGCGGCATCAGTTAGGAAAGGCACCTGTCAGAAATGAAATACTCCACTGTCCCAGGAGACCGGCTGCAGGCTCCTTGAGAGCGGCGACTGTGACAATGTGCTTAGTAGCACCTCAACTTGCACATGGGGGCCCTTAAAGGATGCCTACTGAGTTATATTCATTAGCTAAAAACAAAATACTCAAACCCTTTTCTTGGCCTCCCCTTACCTCTCGGCCTCTCCTCCCTCCTCCACTTCCGCACTTTCATTTAGCAAAAGAACATATAACAAGGGATAATTCCTCCAGTAATTCCAGGAAGATTCCAGAATGGGCAGAAGAGTTTGCTTTTAGGGCCGGTACATTCCAAATGAACACTTTTGGGAAACATATCTATTTGAGATTTGAGTCCTTCAGGAAATGGCTTCCCCTCGTTGGATGGCATTCCATCCCTTGCTCCTTGGGCATAAGGGCTACAGGAAATGAAACAGGAAGCCTTACAGCTTTGATGGGCTCAGAAAGGGGTCCTTTGGCTCCAATCCTGGGAGCCCAAAGGAGGCTACCAAAGTGGCTTTGCTCCTAGTGTCAGTTTGGAAGCCAGACTCCTCACTTCTGCTCAGACATGAGCCTGTCCTCCTCCTGTTCGGCCCGTAGAAGAATTCATGTTCTCTGAGCCAGGATGTTAGGGAAGAATGTGCTACCACAGAGAGAGGAGGGACTTTGGAGTCAAAGACGCGGGTTTGCGTCTTATCTTTGCAACTTAACTAGCTGACTGTGGACAAGTACCTTTCTCTTGGAGTCTGCAATTCTCACCTGCAAACAGAACAAATAATTCCTCCCAAGGTTATTGGGAAAAATAAATTCGATGGGATAATTTATGTGAAAGCCTCCAGTCAAGTACCTGGCACTCGGTGGATATTTAAACACATTAAATGTGTTTTTTATTTAAAAAGGGGGAAAAATGTTTGGGGAGGAAGAATTTGCCAATATTTTTCCAGACATATCCAAGTGAGCATTTTTATAGTGGGAGGACATGACTCCATGACCCTGGGTCAGCCTTCTTACCTTCCTGCCCCTCAGAAGAGATTTTTGACTCCAAGAGGAAGAGAGGCCTAGAATTTGAGGTTAAAGGTCAGAGTGTGTCACTTTCTGCAACAGAGTAAAGATTTATTACCTTGTTTCCAAGATGCCTTCAATTGTAAGGTGCACAACTGATTAAATAACAGCTTTTGGAGAGAGGAAAAAAAATACTACATTAATGGACCCATAAATTTTAAGACATATTCTGATTTCAGAATCATTAGCATATGAACAAATTCATCTTGCAATTGGAGAAACACTGTAACAATAATGTTGGCTTGCATTTAAGTGTCTGCTGAATCCCAGGGACCACTTGAGCGGCTCTACCAAGTCCTTGACTAATTAAAGTAAGTCTGTGAGTCCTATGGTTAGCTAATCCAACATGGAGCGCTCATGTGACTCTTCCAAGGTCACACGACCAGGAGGTAGGGCTTGGAAGGCAAGCCTTAATTTCAAAATGCTTTTCCCTCTCAATAGATTGTTCTCCGGGTTAAGGAGTCAAAGAGATCAGTTCTGTACAGAGAAATGGTTCGCGAATGCGGGACTTTGAAGGTGCCCTCAATCTCTGCAAGGTGACTGGGACAGACGGACGTGGGTAACCTAAACAGGGTTGTAATCTTCTCAGTCTTTAGTACTGGTCCTTGGAGGGAAGGTGTAATCTGGAGAGAGAGGATTGCTCAGCATCCACACAGAAGGAAGCTAAGAAATGAGACTAAGTCAGGCTTAATCCAGCCCCAAAGGGAGAGGAGGGGCTCTGACCTACTCCAAGCTCATTCAAGGCCCACAGACACTATACTAAGCTTTTGCCCTAGAGGCCATCATTCCTCAAGGTCACCCTATTCCTTTTATGACTCTTTACTGATGAAGTAGAAACCCTTCCAGAATTGTCTTTCCCATAACCTTTCTTAAAGACGGAGAAATCGGCTAACTGGTTGTCATTGAGTTAGCTAGCGGTCATCTAGTCCTGGAGCAAGTTATAAATTAACAAGTTAGTTTTTTGGTTAATTAGCCCAAGTTAGTTCCCCTGTGCCTGATGAACGGCATGGAATATTTCGCTCTGCAAAGCTGTGGCTATAGCACTTATTCCTATAGGACCCCAGTGGCAGACCCTTGGGTGATACACTCGGGAGCATGCTCGGACCCCTGACTCCCAACCAGAAGACCCCTGGGCTGTCTGTCTTTCTAGCAACTGTGGGGAGAGCGCTACACCTACTTCAGTGGATCCCCACACAGCTGTACCTCATCAGAGCACAATAGAATGTTCCACAGCTTTTTGAGAGGGTGGCAGCAGGGATGTGGATACAGCGAGGGTGGGGAAGGGCAGGGTGGGATTGGGGGCTGCTTGAGCATCTGGATTTGCATGAGATGCCCCTGGTCGACCCAACCGGAACCGGAAGAAACTCATAGTGAAGCTGCCAGAGGAGAAGTGTGCTTCTGGGTCTTGAATGGAGAAGGCTCTTTGGACGGTGGCCAAGATAGCACCAAGGTGGGGGGCGGGTCATCAGGTCTCCATGTGGACGTCAAGGGGGCTGAAGGTCACAGTAGGAGGGTGTTGGCTGCTGTTGTTGTTTGAGCCCAAGGCAGAAGGGGAGGCTGGCTTGGGCCCCTTGGGCTCCAGCTCCCGCCTGGTCCTCATTTTCCTGGAATGAGATATACATGCATGCTTCAGTCCTCCACCTCGCATACCCTGTGATTCCGGTTCTGGCCAGGACATTAACGTAGATCATCATTAAATCATGTGGCTTGATTGCCAACCACAGAATTTTACAACTAACTGGAAGGTACCTTAGATATCAGCTAGCCTGACCCTTCCATTTTTTTGGTGTAACTTAGAGTAGATATTTAATTTTATTTTTTTTCCGGTTAAAGAATGAGTAAAGTATCATATATTTAAGACTATCTTAAAGACAAAACGAAAATACTATGATTTTATTTCTGTTCCAAGTTGTAGTGTGAGTTAAATTTCGCGGTTTCATTATGCTTGCCAAGTCAATTGCTGGAAATATTTAAGAAAATGGACTTAAAATATACATCCAATCTTTCATTTCATGTGCCAGAAAATTCAGTGACTACAACAACCATTAATTCTAATGTCTACATGAAATTTCATCTTGTTGACCTATCATAATACCTTTTTTTTTAAAAAAATTTCAAATGCTCAAAAAAGTTGCACAAATCGTACAATTAGTACCTGAGTACGCTTCACAGAACAATTCACTGATTACCAGCAGTTTGCCATATTTGTCTCTTTCTCTCTCTCGGTTCATTTACACATGTGGACACATATATCTACACAGAGTGTTTTTTAAACTCCTTAAGTATTTGAGTCTGTTACAGACGTCATGCCACTTCACCCCCCAAAATATTTCTCAAAACAAGGGCATTTTCGACGTAACCAGTACTCAGTTGTCCCACTTGGAGAGACTTCCATTTTAAAGATGACAAAATCAAGGCACAGGGAGGTTAAATGACTTGCCTGCCTTTGAGAGACCAAAGACTGAGCTCCAGTCTCTGAGTTGCAGCCCAGGCATCATTGTCAACAGGGTGGGATGGGTAGATCTCTATCCAAATTACAACCTAGGAAAGGGACTCAGAGCTCCAACAATGATGGCCAGGAATGAAGGGCAGACACTGTGGTTGGATGCCACTTCCTGGTCTGGGATGGATCCAAACTGTAATGCCCTCAAAATTTTAAAAATAACTAAGGGTTATTATTATTACATATAGCGGTAGGAGTATTTTCTTTGAAGCCACATTTCCTAGGTTTAAAATCCCAACTCTGCCAGCGAGGCTGAGTAACCTTGGGCTTGTCGGCTTATTTCCCAGTGCGTGTTTCACACCTACAAAATTGGGGGACATAGAATTACCCACCTACTGGGGTTGTAGTGAAGATTAAATGAGTTAATTCATACAAGGAGCTTAGAATCATGCCTGGCAAATAGTAAGAGATCAATATATGTATATAACATATGTGTACATTATATATACATTTTATACACATATATAATATAAAACATATGTTTTATAAATAACATTATCATAAAAACAATGCATGTTTGCACTTCCTCATAATGAAGAGGTATACTCCCCCCCCCGCCCCCGCAAAAACCAACCAACCAGCAATCCCATCATGCAGACACACTGGTTGTTAACACCTTGCCCTGTAGCATTTGAATCTTCCTTGGTTGTGTGTGTGTAACTCACGTGTATAATTATAATGTACACATTATCTTTGTAAACTTTGCCGATATGTTGTAAACAGCTTTCCTCATCAATAAACACATTTCTATGATATCTTTTTTTTTTAATGGCTTCCAAGTCTCCTACGATGTGGTTGTGTTTATAGCCTATTTTGATTTCTTGCCTGGGAAGAATAACCTTCTAGCCAAGTCGTGACTTTGAGGTGATTACACAACATTTATTCCTTATGCAATCACATGATGTTATTTCCTCCCATTTGGTCCCAGAAAGTACAGGAGCCAGGGGTACAGGCATTCTAGTATTTGTCACTTCAAATACTCAGGTGGACTGCTCAACACAACCTAGCAGAGGGCTCTCCGAGAGAAAAAGATTGGAACATATTCCTCTATTACCCTAAGTTACCCTACCACAGTGCTCAAGGCCATTAGCATAGTCATGATGATGATTATATTGAACAAATATTTCTGCAGGTACAAAAATATTTGGTTACCGTGAAGTTCCTACAGGAGATGTCAAAAAAGGACCTACAAAGGGTTAGAGCATTTGACGAAGGACTCATGGGTACTGCGGGGCACACGGCTGGCACCCACAAGCGTTAGTTCCCTTTCACTCTGACATCACCGAAGGGACAAGACCATCAGAGCCCAGGGCATCCTGTACCTGTTGTACATCTTCAGCAGGATCAGAACCGAAGTGAAGATGATGATGACAACTACCACAATGGCAGCAACAATGGCTCCAGAACCTACGAGGAGATGGGTGGAAATGGCAAACGGTGCAAACTGAAATAAAGGGAAGCATCCAGAGACGGGAAGGGAGACCTCCACCTGGCACCTTGAACCCTCACTGGATCAGGCGGGGAGAGAATGTGCTGTCCTGGCACCGTGACTGCGGACCCCAGGACAGAGACATATCCAGAGTAGCGGTGCACCTCCCCCCCGCCTCCCAGCTTCACCTGCCAAAATCCTGGTTCAGGCCATCCTGTTGTTATCAGTCCTAACCCAGCCTCCAACTTCCTTTGTGAAACAGGCAAGCAAAACACCATTCCCTCTTTTTGATAATACAAAAGTAACATATAATTTTGTAGTTAATTTTGAAGCTACAAATACAAGCCCCAACAGGGAACTCATTGCCCGGGAACCATCGATTATCTACACATATACACATTCAGCAATGCCATCATGTATGTGCATGTATGCATATTAAATACCTACCTATTCAACATTTTTTGAGTAATTGATTAATCCTATGTCTGAAAACCCACCTTAAGGAAATAGCCATAAAAGTGGGAAAATATGCACTTGATAAAAATGGAGCCATGTTCCACACACAGTTTTACTACCATAGTCTAATCATCTTTCCATGTATTTACATTGTTTTTCATGACTTTGATGGCTACGTAGTCCTCCATTGTTTGGATGTACCATAGTTTGTTTACCAATTCTGTACTGAGGATATTTATGTTGTTTTCAATTTTATACTATGGAAAACAAGGCTCTAATGAATGTCCTTGTGGCTTAATATCTCAGGTTTTAATTTTAATATCAGCACCCAGTCCTTGTGGCTACCTCTAATTTCACGTTCAAAATCAACGTCCTTGGGGCGCCTGGGTGGCTCAGCTGGCTGAGCGACTGCCTTCGGTTCAGGTCATGATCCTGGAGTCCTGGGATCGAGTTCCACATCGGGCTCCCTGCTCTGAGGGGAGCCTGCTTCTGCCTCTGACCTCTTCCCCTTTCATTCTCTCTCTCTCTCTCTGTCTCAATTAAATAGGATAAATCTTTTTTAAAAAAAATCAACGTCCTTGTGAGAACTGAAATTGAAAATACCAAAAACAAAACAAAACATAAAGGGGGGGGTCATACTTTAAGCCAAACTATTTGATTCTGGGGAGTTTATCTTAGGGAATAATCCTATATACAGAAAAAGCTGTATGAATGAAGATGTTAGTTACAACGTTATTTATATTCTAAATATGGGAATGGTTCAATAAGGTATGGTATGCCTAGCTCATGAAATATTATACTATAATTTGAATGATGTGTGGAGAAGATAATATGATATTTTGTACATACCCACTTATACACATTATGTAGCAACATTAAAATATGTGCATAGAAACATAAAGTTGAGTAAAAGAAGTCAGATATAAAAAGGTATGTACGTATGCTTCCATTTCCATAAAGCTCAAACCCAGGTAGAACTAACGGCTGGTGGGGGAAGTCAGAACCGTGGGTTCCCTTGACCAGGTGGGGACAGTGTGGCAAGGGGCGCTGGGACTCCTGGGACCCTAGTGACGGTCCTTTTCTTGATCTGTGGGCTGGTTATCCAAGTGTGTTCATTTTGTGAAAATTCACAGCTGTGCACTTAGAATTGGTGCTTTTTTTGGAATGTATGCAATGCTCTTACGAAAAGGTTTACTAAATAAACAAGAACAAAACTATGCCCAAATATTCACAGGAAGAAAGACTGGAAGGAAAGAAAAAAGGGGTGGGGTCGGGTGGGGTGGGGAATCCGTTATGAAATAATTTGTTTTTCGTTTGTTTTCGGGGGAGTCCTGTGATGCTACTTTAATCCATGGTTTTTCAACCTTGCCCTTGCTGTGATGACCCTCTCGTGCCGGTACGAGATCCAGCGGTATCTCTGGCCTCCACTCACTAGAGCTCATTAATACTGCTTCCTCCTCCCCACCAGCTGTGACAAGCAAAAGTGTCCAACCATTGTCAAATGCCCCCTGATAGTAAAGTGGCCAGATAAAGTACAGGATACCTATTTAAATTAGAATTTCTGACAAATAATGAATAACTTTGGGGATGTCTCAATTATTGCATGGCACGTCCTTATACGACACAAATACTGCTTCTCTTCAATTCAAATTTAACCGGGTGTTCTGTATCTTATTTTTGACATCCGGCCACCTTATTTAGAGGGCAGAATCGCCTAGTTGAGAACCACTGCTTTCAGTTAAATAAAAGCAGAATCATTCCCATCTTGCTGCCGGAGATTCGATCCACCCTGAATTTCCCTTCAGACCCGTTTTGAGCTACGTTAGCAGGCCTCCCCACCTGGCAAGGAGCAGGCTGACATGCGGGACCCTGTCCCAAGAGTGACCCTTTCTGGTCTCTGTGGAAGACAGACATCTTTTTTTTCTTTTTTTAATAAAGATTTTACTTATTTATTTGATACAGAGAGAGAGATCACAAGTAGGCAGGGAGGCAGGCAGAGAGAGAGGGGGAAGCAGGCTCCCCACTGAGCAGGGAGCCTGATGCGGGGCTCAATCCCAGGACCCTGAGATCATGACCTGAGCTGAAGGCAGAGGCCCACGGAGCCACCCAGGCACCCCAAAGACACACATCTTGCCAGTAATCGGTTTCCTGCCAGGACCACAGTCTGGAGCTGTCATCACTGGGGAAACACTCTGCGTGTGCTGGGAGGCCTGGTCCGTACGTGGGGGGGGGGGGCGGCGAGGAGGGGGGTACGTGCCACACCACCAGAAATGACGGAAACGGGCCCAACTTCCCCTAATACAATTAACTGGTTTTCTGAAGAGTGCTTGTTAAGTTTTTCCTTCCGGGGATCCCTTGTTCCTGCCAAATGTTTCCCCGGGACTACTCTGACCTACACTCATTTACTCCTTTGTGAATCGATGGGATGTTTTTGCCTTGCAAAAATAGTATGACATTTTAAGGTGACTCATTTAGGGACTTCTTACAGGAGACTCAACTGTCCATTGCCCTCTAAACCCCAAAACTCCCTGATGACAATAGCAGTCAGAGCAGTGATGATCACGATACTACTCATCGGGTAGGTTGTGCACATCGAGGATACTCTAACCTCCTTACGTGGATCATCCGGTTTAGTCCTCACACCATTAACATGTGTGATGCTAAGAGTAGCCTCATTAATGTCCCCACCTTACAGACGAGGAAACAGACACAGAGCAGTGAGGTCACGTGCTCACGGTCGCAGCGGGCATATGGCGGAAGTGCGACTGGCACCCAGGCAGTCTATCTCTGGAAGCCACGCTCTTGACCTCGACACCAGGAGCTAACCCCAGTCCCTGTCCCGCCATCCCTCCCCTGGCTGCCAAGCCAAGTTGGCCTTACTCTTGTACAGAAAGTCTTCTTCTCTGGTGGTCACGTTCAAGGAGAAGAAGGTAGTACCCCCCAAAGGGGTGGCCGTGGTCATCTCGATCCTGGGAAGAACAAAGACGAAATTTTGTTTAACACCAGAGTGAGCTTTAAAATGCCTGTGTGATGCCTCCTTTGGTGTTTACCTGGATGACCCGAGAAGAGTCGAGCAGGCGGTTCCTCTTAGCGGCAAGTAAATACAAGGTCTTTTACTGTCCTCTGTGGAGGATTAAAAATAATGTCTGACTTTCGTAAAGAACATTGTTCATGGCCATTTAGATTAATTCGACAATATTTATTAAATGTTTCCTGATTAGGTTTCACCCAGAATGTCTAAACTGATCTTCTAGAAACAGTGTGAGGGAGGCTACGATTGTCATTGTACTGATGAAATTGAAGTCCCCCAAGCTTCCTGGAGCCCTGAGTTTGAATTTAACCCAGGACACGGGGTGGAGGGGGGGGCTGTCAGCCTCTCACAGCGATGCCCGAAACGATGCTTCTGCTCTCAGACGCTTTGCAATTGAAGGAGGCAAACATAACTAAATAAGCAAGCAGATGGAAAATTTAACTACGCCATCAAGCAGTCAGTGACATGAGCCATCCCTGGGCTGTGAAGAATGGCTTCAAGGAACAGCTAAATTTGCATGGGACATGGGACGCCTGGGTGGCTCAGTCGGTTAGGCGGCTGCCTTCGGCTCAGGTCATAATCCCAGGGTCCTGGGATCGCATCCCACATTGGGCTCCTTGCTCGGCAGGGAGCCTGCTTCTCCCTCTGCTTGCTCTGCCTGCCTCTCCCCCAGCTTGTGCTTTCTCTCTCTCTGACCAACAAACAAAGAAACAAACAAACAAATAGATGAATAAATTTGCAGGGGCCTTGAGGGATGGACATGGTTTGGGATGGCGGGACAGAGAACAGCAAAGGCTAGGCTCCACAAAGCCCTCCGCCGGAGGACAGGCCATGCGGGAGGACAGGCCATGCATGCTGAGTGACCCCAGGCACCAGGCCCTGTCATACGCGCGTTCACGCCTGTATCAGCTCACTCGTTAATCTTCTTAATTGTCGCCTTTTGTGACTGAGCAAACTGAGGCTCAGAGTGGTTGAGTGAAGGGACGAAAGTCACACAGCACAAAAGACACAGAGCTTGGCCCCAAACAGACTCTCTTGAGGGCATAGTACACTTTCTTTCCCTGACGGCGGCAGGAATCTGAATTCACAGCCTGTAATCTTACACTTGAGGAGTGAGTCCGGAGGGACACCATTCATACAAGGTCATGCCGCCAGGAACAAGGGTCGAGATCTCCCCCAAGAAGCGTATTCTGAGCATATGGTGGTATCCATCTAGAAGAGGAGGGACAGGAACGAGGTTTCCCTACTTCAGAGCAGCACTTTTACTGTAGCGGCTGACAGTTTGGAGGCCTGTGAAGGATTGCCACCAAGAAAAGAATTATCCAGGCCTATTTGTAATGCTACGAAGCCATGGGCTTCACAGTGATCACTATATCTTCTGGAGAAGAGATATTCTTTACACCTAACACAATGTTTGTACACCAATTTGCTTTTTTTTCTTTTTTAAAAAAGATTTTATATATTTATTTGAGAGAAAGAGACAGCATGCACAAGCAGGGGGAGCAGAGAGAGAGGGGAAGCAGGCTCCCCCCTGAGCAGGGAGCCCAACGCGGGGCTCAATCCCAGGACACTGGGATCATGACCTGAGCCGAAGGCAGTTGCTCAACCGACTGAGCCACCCAGGCGCCCAATTTGTTTTCTTTTTAAAATAAATATTTTAAAATTATAAATAATAATGTAACGGGAGCCCATGTACCCAGCACTTAGACTGAACAAATGTTCGCAATCATATCCTCTTCAGTTCTTTATTAAGGAAGAAAAGCGAGACTCCGTTGAAATCCTTTTTCTGCTCTACTTCCACCTCATTTCCTCCCTCCCCCGAAGTAACCACTACCTTGGCCATTAGTGGGTATTTTTTCATTCAAGTTTTAAAATGTTTACCACATCTGTATATACAGATTGTGGTTCTACATATTTACTAAACAAATACTAACCGAGCACCTACTAAGTGACAGACGCTGTGCTAGGGGCTGGGAAGACCCTAGTGAAAGGCCAGGCAGACTCTTTGCCTCCAGACACTCACATTCTAGTGAGAGAGAGACAGAGCATTCACAATCGTCTCCCAGTGCCCACACCTGAACAGCGGGCAGCGAAAACCCTCCACTGGCTGTTTCCAGCCTCTCTTTCCGGTCTCTCTGCCCCTCACACCGACCTCTGCCAAGCTGCCCTGACAACGGAGCACTCCATCCTCCCCTGGCATTCCCGGGCCTGGCTGCCCAGGCTCCGGCCCCCCTCCGATCCCCACAGTGGACGTCTCCTGAGAGTTCCCACCTCTGCAACACAGCTCCCCACGTTAACGGGTCAGGGCCCCTCCCCTGGGGGCAGGTCATCAGGCTGGGGCCTCCGGTGGCTGTGGCCTGTCCCACCCCATGGGGGCCTCAGCCTCAGAATGGCTGTCTCTGCCTTCACTTTCTCTGCTCTCCTTTAAGCCATGGCGCCCTACTTACAAACCCGCAGGTCTTGTCGGTCCCTTCCTCCCGAAGATCAGATCCTCAGGACTCCCACGACTCGGGCTCTCCTGGGGAGCCCTGCGTGGCTCTGCTGGACCTCCTTATACTGGTCAGCCTTTCTTCCCGGCTGGGCTTCCTGGCTCCTGACCTTCGATAGGGCCCACTGGCCACGCTCCCCTGGCGGCTGCCTCTCCGAAATGGACACGTCCTTCAGGACTGAGCCCGGCCACCCCTGGGAGGGCTCCTCCGTCCCCTAGCCAGAATCAGCCCTCGGTCCTCCGCTCCCACAGCGGTGCTCCGCAAAGAAGCATGACCACAGGACCACATGACCACAGTTAACCTCTCATGTTCGTGGTTGGGTCTCGAAGGTAGAGGCTGTTCGGGATCTTTTTTGTATCCTCCTTCTACTCCTCCCAGATAGACTGTCTGCTTCTTCTCACCTTTGCCAGTAGAAGTACGGAAGCCAGTGACTGGACTCCCCACTTGGTTTGCCCATTTGTAAAATGAGGTAGCTTTTCCCAAGAGAGCTGAGGGTTCAAGGTTAAGTACGGAAAGTGCTTTCAGCGCTCGATAAATGGCAGCTCTGAGTATTTTGGAGGGTATTAGCAAGTATTTGCTGAACTCAGCTACAGCCAGGTGGCTCTGGAGCCCCAAACCAGAAAAAAACATTTCTATAAAAATAAATTGGGACGCATATGAGAACATGGAATGAAAGTCTCCCCCCACCCCCCCGCCCCCCACCGCTACTCCCAAGGAGAGGCACCTGCCCCCCACTGCCCACCATTTCCCCATCCGATCGTAAAGAGTTTTATGACGCATTTGCCTAAACTGCCTGCTTCTACCCCCACCAATATCAACCTGAGAAGACTCACCAATACTGTTTTCTTACAATTCCTTTTAAAAACAGAAAAAGGGAGACAAATAGCCACTAATCCAGGGTCACTTAGTGAGAGAGGTGTGGCATCATCACTGGATAAGGCTAAACCCTGCCTGGGGACACATCTCCTTCGGACCAACACACACAAAAACGACAGACGCCATTACTCAAGCGCCCACTATGTACCAAGACCTTGGGCCAGGCCTTTTCTTTTTTAATGCATGCTTTGATTTAATTAGCACATGCCATGTAACATAGGGTTTCCTCTCCCCTGGATGGAGAAGACCCTAAGGTTTGGGGCTCTAAAGCTCTCTTTCCCGGCTTACACAGTCTGGAAGACGCAGAGCAGGCCTATGTACCTGGGCCTGCAAACTTCAAAGCCAGTAGGACCCGCACCTCACCAACCTGCTGCTTGCACCTGTGCGTCTAGAGGGGCTCCTGACAGGTTAATATGGAAATGCGCATGTGTGTGCACACGCGCACGAGCACACACACACACACATACACACACACTGACCAGTAACGCAGCTGCCCAAGGCCACTGAGACACAGATTCCTCCGCGGACCCTTCAAGGTGACCTCAAGGGTGCCCAGTTCTGGGTGCAGACCTCCTTTCAGATGGGCGGGCTATTCCTCTTTCTGAGGGAGCAGTGAGTCACTTCAGTATATCTTGCCTTATGTCAGGCCCCAAGGCTCTCAATTACATCTCTGTTCCTACCACATCAGAGAAGGTGGGAGGGAGGGCGGTGGGACATTGATGGCCAAGGCTGTGGGTGTTTTCATGTGTGGGATCCAGCCATTCTTGTTAACCAAGTGAGGCCCAGCACGGGCATTTCAGTATCCAATGTGTCTGTGACCAGATCCATGGCCATAGAAAAGCAAGGAGGGTGCAGGGAGGGTGAGAGGGTTTTCACTAACAGAGGTTAATTTAATAATAATAAAAATAAATTATGTGCCAGCATGGGGCTCAGTGCCTTATGAAGGAGGTCTCATTCAAACCTCAAGCCTCTTGAGTAAGGAAGGTGGATTCACTGCCCCTTCTACAGATGAAGAAACCGAGGCTCACAGTAGAGAAGTGATCGATCTAAACTCACAAGGCTAGCAGGGAGCCGAGCTAGGATTCGAGCCAGGGTCTGTCCTATCCTGTGGCCCCTTCTCCACATACCCTCATCGGACCGCCTCCCAGGGAATGTGCAAGACACAAATGGCCCGGCACCTGGGGCCCTGAATCAACAAAGAGCTTCGATGAGAAAACCAACACAGGCTGGGGCTCACCCTTGCCCCAGACCCCCGACCAGTCCTGTCTGTCTGGTCCCTGCTCTTGGCCACACTCTGAACCTCTGTTTTCAGCGCAGCCTTAATCTCGTTTACAGAATCTACAAGGAACTGTTGTTCCCCTGGGTTGTTTACAAGTGGTCCTGTGTGGGAGGTCAGTCTGGGAAGTGATGGGAGGTCAGGACCATTTGCCCTCTGAGTCACTCCTCTCTGCCTGTCCCTTGGTCAGGTGTTCGAGCCATATCTGGAAGATAAACATTGCCAGGTCCCACCTGTCCCAAATATCTCCCCCACTGCTCTGCCCCCATGGTACCCTTCTTTCTGGCCCAGCCTAAAAGTTCCTCCCTGGATAAGACAACAAAGATGCTACCAACACTGGCAGACCACCACTCAACTGGCCATCTGTTACTCAGAGTAGGTAACCTGTGAATGCCCTAGACCCACCAAAACACTGGGATTGATTTCTCCCCATCACCCAAAATATGGGAGATTAAGCATGAATTGGTTTCTTCCACAGACATGAACCTCACTACTCCCAATCAGCCCCTCAAGTTTCGGGGATGTATTTTCCAGAAAACTAAACTTCACGTTAAAATCAAAATATTCTTCCTTATAATTTTCACCCATCGGTCCTAATTCTCTTGGCACAAGGGTAAACGTGCTGTCTCTTATACATGACAACCTGCCAGATTTAAAAGCACCTTCTGCGTAAGAAAGCTGAAACCAAACTTCGGGGATGGAACAGTGACAGTGGCGGCGCTCAGCACATCAATTTTACCTCCTGCCAGTAGGTGGCACTAGCAGCTGGCTACAGTTTATCCAGTTGAACCTAACCAACAAACAAACCAACAAATGGTAAACATCCTGTGAACCCAACCTGTTTCTAAGGAAAGGAGCTTTATGCCCTTGAAAACAGCAATGATATGTTCTCTGATTATTTTTCTGCCCAGGACAAATATTCTAAGCTCCTTCAAACCATCTTTACAATGATCGTGTCCTTTGTGGGATCATTTCTGTGTGTGTCAATATCCCCCTTAAATACAGCACCCCAAACCGGATGCCTAACTCCAGCGGGGGCCTGAAATGTCCAGAATGACATTTGTCTTGACACTTCTCAGACCTAAGCCTGAATTCTAGCTCCGTGACCTTGGTCAACTTTATTCACCTCTTGGTTTCTGATCTGTGAAACAGAGGTTACAAGCTCCAGAGGGTTGTTGGGAGAATAAATAGAGATAAATCACGTAATATATTTAGCACAGTGGCTGCGCACAAAGTCTACTGATATTATACTGGATTAATGCAAACAAATAGCTCTTTAGCCTTATAGGCAGTCACGGCACATGTACCCTGTTGATACACTCTCAAACCTTTTCCAGACTTATTCTTATGCTCGTTTATGGTCCATCAAAGCTCTGACGTTGGTAAGTGGAAGGGGTTTCTAAACTGCCAAGTGCTTTGGAAATACAGGTCACAGCAGCCACGTTATGATGGGACAATATTATGATCAGCTGCTGCCCAGAAACCAGGTCTCCAGTGTGCTCTTGTGCAAATGTCATTTTGAACTTAAGTGCAAGACTTTGCACTGGCCCCTGGTAGCCTTGACCTCATTGGTGTGAGCCCTCAGGAGAGAAAGTCCAGCTCCTCCTGGATGGCTCTCGAGACCTCTCGGCAATGTTGTGACAGAGCACATGGGCTATGTGCTCATGACCAATGAGGTCATGGTCATGGGTCATGGACTAGCTCATGACCCATTGAGGGCTCTGGGGTCAGGGAGATCTGGGTTTTGATCTTGGCCTCATCTCTGACCAGCTAGCTCTATGAGCCAAGGCACTTTTCAGGCTTCAGTGTTTTCCTCTGTAAGGATAATACCTGCTATCTTCTAAGGTTGTGACAATCAGGGAGCTAGAATTACCCAGCATGGTGCCTGGTGGATGGTGGGTGAGTGGCAAAAGTCAGTTCCTGGCCCCTCTTCTCTTTTCTTTTCTGTCCTCTGTCTATGCTCTCCCTGCTCTCCTTGGACCTTGAGCTCTTGGTGCTCTACCCAGTCAAGTGTTTGCTGCATATGGTCAAACTCAATATGAACAGGGAGATCAGAGAATCAGACCATGAAGTTATGTCCCACAGAGGGGATTTGAAGAGGGATTCACTAGAACTTCTGGAGGGTTCGACCTTCTCTTCCATTTCCACTGAGGAATAGTAAAACCTCTGCCAAGAAGACAAAAATCCTTATGGGACTGCTAGAGCACTGGGGTTGCTGGATGGAGAGGGGAAGAGCACGCCACCAATTCCTAACTGGTGGTGAGATCCAGGAGACCAGGGTTCCCACAGCCACTGAGTGGCCATGTGACTTTGGAAAGTCTTCTCCCTTCTCTGGACCTTGATTTTCATGCTATAAAATGGTCCAGTTTGGGGGTGATCACCAATGGGCTTTCAAATTTGTGATTCTATTGCATTGTAGCCATTCATGGCTTAAGAACCAGTGTTTTCCAAAAGCTCATCCTTCCTTGCAGATACTGACTCCGGCGACGTTAGGAGAGGGAAGACAGCATGTGTCGTTTAGACTGGAAGGAAGGAATCCTTCCTCAATGGCAGTTGAGGCTGGAACAAATCAGGGAGAACTCCACAGAGGGGATAATGCCTCGGCAGCAGTATATGGGACCCTTAGGAACAAACCTTCAAACATTCTGTTGGCTATGCAGTGACACAAGTCTGCCTGAATCCTAAATGGCCATTACCTGTACTCTCCATTCCTGTTGAGTTTCACATCGTCTCCCCCACCCCGTCTGCCTGCCTGCATGACTTTGTCCCACTGTATGTCACAGCTCCCAAAGATGGCGTCTGCATTGGCTTAATGCTCCCCTGAACTTGGGGCCATACGCAATTACATACCGAATACACATTCCTTATGGTTGGTTTCCCGGAAATCAGGAAGTACATTTCTTGTTTCATGTATTTATCCTTTCTTTTATCTACCCACCCATCTATTGTCTGCACATCCATCCTTCTATCTGTTCTTCTATCTGTCCATTTCCCCTGTCATTCACTTAACCAGAGCCCACCATGTACATAGCATTAAACAGATTCAAAGACCATGGGGATCACGTCCCGAAAGCTCAGATACTGAGGATGAGAATGGAATTGTTTCCTTTTTTAAAAGAAGATTTTATTTATTTATTTATTTATTTGAGAGAGAGAGCGAACGAGCATGGGGTGGGGGGGCGGCAGAGGGAGAGGGAGAAGCAGGCTCCCCACTGAGCAGGGAGCCCGACGTGGGACTCGATCCCGGGACCCTGGGATCATGACTTGAAGCAAAGGAAGACACTTAATTGACTGAGCCACCCAGGTGCCCCTGCAATTGTTTGCTTTAAGAATCTTTCTTCCAGTCAATGCTGAGTGGGGATCACTGCCCCCACCACGCCTTATCAATAGCACAGTGAAGTCCTCTGGAAAAAGCAGTGGCCTTTGGATCTGGAAGCCCAGGTTTCAGACCCACCGCATCGATCCAGTGTTATTGACCCGCCTCGTCCAATTTGGCTCGACCATCCTTTATTCCTGATTCTTGTGGCCCACACTCTAATGAAAGGTGCCCCCAAAGAGCGTCCGACCAAGATGCCAGCCTGATAAGTGCCATGTACTAAGAGTTATAAATAGAAATCCCAGATGAAAGCGGTCACAAGGCAGATTTGTGCCTGGTGCCAAAAGGGCAGCACAGGCTGTGCTAGGAGTCAGCAGGAGGGAGACCTGTGGGCGTTGTGGCAGAGACTGGCCGAGAGCTGGAATGTAACCCGCGGCTTCCATTCGCCCCTGGGTCGTGGGGTGCAAGCCAACGGCCAGCTCCCAAGAGTCCTCAAACTCCACCTGAGGCCTCACTTAAGCCTCCATGTGTCCCACTGGCCCCCAGGGGGAGAAAGGTTAAAAGGTTAAAGAGCTGATGCCCCTAAGGGAATAGGTCAGAGGGAAAGAATTCCCCCTGACGTGCTAGTCAGGACGGGGAGCGATCGATTTAAGGAGATGCCGACACAGCGCTAGGCACTGGGCTCCTACAAATTTTCTCTTAACACAAGGCAGGTCGTTTTACGGCCACTTTGCCGACAGGCAGCAGGCTCAGAGAGGTTAAGTGACTTGCCCTAGGTCTCACAGCCAGCGAGTGCAGGAGCTGAGGCTCAAACTCGGACCTTTTACCTTGAAACTGCTCAGGGCAGCCAGGCCTCTCAGGAGGTAAGGAATATTCCTAGGGACACTCTGCGGGTCTGCGACCCTGCTGGGCCAGGACTGTGCTCACCCTTCTTTCTCCTTGTCACTGTTGTGAGCCCAAGAGGTATGACAAACCTCCAGAGGGTGGCAGGGCTCCTTGGCCACGGCCCGGTTCGCATCTGGTAATTCTGTGCTGTGTGCTGTGTGGGCCATCCCAGGCTCGGCAGGACCCCCGGCCTCTGCCCACGAGCTGTCAGCGCACCCCCACATTGTGATAACCAGAAATGTCTCTAGACTTGCCGAGTGTCCTCTGGGAGGCAAACCGCCCCAGGTTGGAGTAGAGCTAGAGGCCTGTCAACAGTTCCCTATCCTGTCTACCCAAGAAAGTCTAGGCAACAAAGAAAATATCCAGTCTGTACTTACACCTGTGGACAGAAGGCCAGTAGGGACAGGGACAGTGACGGTGATGGTGACCGCAAACAGGACCGCGGCTTCCAGGGCTTGCTGAGTACCTGCTACCATGCTGAGTACTTCGTGTGTATTTCCTCACGTGCGTTCCCTCTATTTTCCCGAGGAGGGAAGTGAGGCTCAGGGAGGTTAGGTAACTGGCCCGCGGTCTCAGGGCTGACATACGGCAGAGCAAGGAGGTGCTCATTTCGTAGGGCTGCCGTAACAAATTACCACACACAAAGTGACTAAAAACAACAAAAAATGGATTTTCTTATAGTTCCAGAAATCAGAAGTCTAAAATCAGTCTCACTGGGCTAAAATCAAGGTGTTGGCAGGGCCATGTTCCTTTTGGAGCCTCTAGAAGAGAATCTGTTTCCTTGTCTGTTTTAGCTCCAGCGGGTTACCGGCATTCCTTGGCCCGCGCCCCGTCTTCCACCTTGACCTTCAAGCTCATGGTGTAGCATCTTCCTGTGTCTCTGTCTCTGACCTCTGCTTCCATCACGACGCCTCCTTCTCTCTGGCTCTCTGGCCTCCCTCTTCTAAGGATTTTCGCGATTACATTGGCCATACCTGGGTAACTCAGGATCATCTCCCCATCTCGTTACCCTTAATTTAATCACACCTGCAAACTCCTCTTTGCCATTAAGGGAGCGGGGTCCCAGGTTTGGGGGATTAGGATGCGGAGACTGCTGGGGGCCATCACTCGGCCTCACACATAGTAGATTTAGACTCTCATCTCTCTGACCCCAAGGTCTGTACTCAATCCACTCCCGCCTCCTCCGCCGCGCCTGAAGAGACACAGCCCGCCGCTGTGGGGGATTCGAAGGTAGATCACAAAGCCAGGGAGCCGTGGGCCCCAGCATGCACCGGGAGGGAGTACGGGACAAGTGCTGTGAGAGGAGCGGAGAAAGGGTCCTAGAGACCCTGGGCCAGCTATCGGGGGCACAGGTGTGGGTGTGAGCTCAGGGGGCGGGGGGACAACTGGGCGGGCCTGACTTTCCCCTGCTTCCAGCGCCACACGAGCTGATTTCCCATAAGCCTTAGCACGTACTTCCAACCTAAGCTTCGAATGCATCCATCTGTAGTTCCTCTGTCCCGAAGGGCCACCCCAGCCCCCCACCCAGCTGTGTGATTTATTAGTTAACTGATAACCATTCTCAATTTCCCATTTCCAAATCTCCTCCCTGCCAAGGGCTTAGAAACTCTTTGGTCTTATAAATGCTCTCCCTTCCCTGCTCTGCTGGGCGAGGAGGCCGGCAGTGGTCCGGCCCCAGTCCTTTCACGGAACAGAGAAACCACATTGAGTGGGTTAGCTAGGCCCTCTCTCCCCATAAGGGCAGAGCCTTCTGCTTCTTCCAGCAGGCCTCAGGCCTGGCAGTGACCTAGGGATGGTTTCTCCAGGCTCCAGGGCACGACAAATCTCTGGCCCCTAGGAAAATGACAGGTAAAAGGACTAATTCAGCACTGCATCATCCCGGGAGAAACAAAGTTTGGAAACTAATTTTTTTTAAATTAAGTTATTTATTTGAGAGAGAGAAAGAGAGAGAGAGATTGTGGCCATGAGCAGGGGGAGGAGCAGAGGGAGAGGGAGAGAATCTCAAGCTGATTCCATGCTGAGCAGATGTGGGGCTCGATCTCTTGATCCTGAGATCATGACCTGAGCTGAAATCACGACTTAGACGCTTAACCAACTGAGCCACCCAGGCGCCCCAGAACCATTTTTATCTTTTTAAAAACTGCAAGTGGGGAGGCACCTGGCTGGCTCCTGTGGCTCTTGATCTTGGGGTGGTGAGTTCGAGCCCCACGTTGGGTATAGCGATTACTCAAAAAAATAAAATCTTTAAAAACAAAATTGTAGAGGGTTATGCCTGGCAGATGGAGGGAGGGACAGCAAGCATTCATTTCTGCATCCTCCCCAAGCCCCCGTGGATGACAGTAAAGGGATCAAGGTGTGTAAATCCTCACGGCCAAAGGGAAAGGAGAGAAGAAACCACACTGGAGAGAGGCCATTCCGGGTTTGAAAGCTGGACACAGAGGCTTTCGCGATGGCTTTGCAGCCTGGAAAAGGCCCAAACCTGCAGGCTGGAGCGGGGGGGATCCGTAAAAGTGGATCAAGCCGAAGCAGCTCAGGAAAGCTCATGAATGGGTGCCAACAGATGCCCCCAAGTCAGGTGCCATGTGTGGCTGACAAAAGGAAG
>CM052798.1:15943187-16023825 GCA_028533885.1 Nasua narica | reverse complement strand
ACATTGGCCAACACTGATTCGCACTCTGTCCTTCTCTCTTTGCTGCCTCTCCTACCACCACTAACTCATTCACGTGTTCACACATTCATTCATTCAGTAACTATTCAGTCATCATGTGCCGTGTGCTGGAGATGGTGCTGGACAGTGGAGACAAAAAGGAAACAATGCGGGCCCAGCATCTGAGCCCACATGGGGCTGATGGACCACACTCCGTGTTGACAATAGTTAACTGAGTCATTTGACGATGATGGTATTAGCTAATCGAGCACAGGATTAGAACCCTGGTCGTCCCATATGGAGCTTTCGGACTTCTGAAATGCCAAGCCCTGAGTGCTGCGCGCGCGCGCACACACACACACACATCATAACGTTACTTGCCTCTACTCCTGCCTGTGCTGCTCTCTGGGGCGACTTCCTGACCCTCTCTGCCTGGTGAACTCCTACTTATACTTCAAAACCAAACCTTCTAATACATCAGAAACTTAACGTCCAATGTTTCCCCAGAAAACCCCCCAAACTGCTACTTCCCGAAGCTTGTCGCTCCTGCTCCTACGCCCCACCGGAGTTCTGAACTGCGATGTGATTAGGCGGTTTTGTTCTTGTGTCGGTTTAAATGGCACCCATCTGCCCAAGGTTTTCCCTCTCCCCCACCCCCAGGAACCGTCTCTCTTACCCTCTTGAATGCTCTGCGCCGGCTCAGACGGTCTTGTCTGTGACCCGCCTGCCTCCCCAGACCCGAAGCCCTGTGAGAACAGGGCGCCCGACAGCCCAGGGCCCGGCAGGCACGGTTCTTGGCACCTGGGAGGCACTTAGAGGCGAAGACGATGGCATGTGGGCAGTGGCGTGGGATGGTACCACAGAGGCTCTGGCACTGGATGACCAGGGTTCAAATCGTGTGCTCGATTAGCTACTACAACCACCATCAAATGACTCAATTAGCTACTGTCATCATCGTCGTGACGACGTGGCAGCTCTCCCCAGCGAGGCTACTGGCTTCGCGAGGGCCCAGCGAGTCTCTTGGTCACAGAAGCCGGTCTCTTCTGGGGTTCCCTATCACAGGGAATGACACCAACACCCCCGAAGCTTCCAAAGCCAGAAACTTAAAAGTTGCTGCTTGTCACCCATCCAACACCTTCATCACTCAGGCCTTTCAGATTTATCTTCATTTCTTACAAATTTTCTTTCTCGTCTCCCTCCTCATCCCCATCCCCACTCACGCCCAGGCTTGTGTTTTCTTCTGTGGATGCTGCCATAACTTCCCAACAGGCCCAGCCTGCCTCTGCCCTGGGCCCCTGCAATCCTTCGTGATGCAGCCACGGTAATTGCTAAAAATTTCAAGTCGACTCCAAACTAGAACTTACAATGGTCAACAAGTCTTCTGTGCAGTATCCGGATCCTGTAGACCACTCCAGTCTCCTCTCTGTCTGAGCTCAGCTCTGTTAGTCCCTTCCATCCCTGCCACAGGGCCTTTGCATGGGCTAAGCACTCTCTCCTCACCTACTGACATGTCTGATACTTTACCCCCAAGAATCGCTTCAAAAAAAGGAAAGAAAAGGGGCGCCTGGGTGGCTCAGTTGGTTGGGCAGCTGCCTTCGGCTCAGGTCATGGTCTCAGTCCTGGGATCGAGTCCCGCGTCCGGCTCTCTGCTCAGCAGGGAGCCTGCTTCCTCCTCTCTCTCCACCTGCCTCTCTGCCTGCTTGTGATCTCTCTCTCTGTATCAAATAAATAAAATCTTTAAAAAAAAAAAAAGGAAAGAAAGAAAGAATCACTTCAAATCCCTGTGGTGTGCACTGTCACAGCTCCGTGTCCTTGTCTTCCCACGGGTCAGTAAGCATCTTCCCTTCGATGGATGGCCAGTAAGCATCTTCCCTTCGATGGATGGTCAGTCATGTCCCACACCAGACTGAGGTCCACAAATTCAGGGGCTGTGTCCGTTTTTATTTACCCTTGGAATCCCTAGAGCCTTGAAAACTGCTTGACACATGGTAGGTATGAACACCCAATTGCTGAATGAAATAAACTGGCTAAGTGAATGAGCCCTGCGGGTTCAGTAATTGCAGCTGAAAGACTGCATTGAGCCAGGGTCACGTGCTGATCATGTGGCTTGTGCTTTCCCACCACATGTGGCTGCCACAGTGGTGCAGGTGAGACACAAAGCCACAAGACAGGCCGTGAGTGCCGTGTAACTCAAAGAGAGGGTGCGATGAGGGTGCTGGGGGGGTGGGGAGGGCAGGCTGTGGGGGAGTGGAGTCTGAGTGGCATCATGGGGTCATTAAATTCTTGGGCTGGGGGGGGCAGAGTGACCTGGGTCTGAATCCCAGGAATATAGACATAGCTAATATTGGTTCTAAGTGCTAGGATCTCTGCTTTATGTTTACTGGAAAGTCTCATCCACCTGAAGTGGAAAGCATATTAGCATTTAATTTTTTTATATATAGAAACTGAGGCCCATGGAGGGGATATAAATTTGCCAAGGTCACCAGTTGAGATGGGAGGTGAAGCCAGGCAATCTGACTGAGAGTCCGCCCCACACATCGAGGGTTTGGTGTTCAGAATAAGCACATGAGTACTTCCTACGGGCCAAGCATTTTTCTAAGAGCTTTACAAGTTTTTATTTGTATAGTTTTTAATTTTTTAAAAAAAGATTTTATTTATTTGTTTGAGAGAGAGAGCACAAGCAGGGAGAGTGGGAGAGGGAGAAGCAGGCTCCCCGCTGAGCAGGGAGCCCAATGTCGGGCTCGATCGCAGGACCCTGAGATCAGGGCCTGAGCTAAAGGCAGATGCTTAACTGGCTGAGCCACCCAGGCACCCCTATAGTTTTTAATTTTATAACTCCTTTCATCCTATAACAACCCTATTAAGGTGGATATCATCATCTCTATTTCCCGATGAAGAAATTGAGGTCCAGAGGGGGTAAGTAACATTCCTGAGACCACACAGCCAACAAAAGTGGTGGGACTGGGTGCAGCCCAGGAAAACAGCCCAGAGTTCAGGTTGTCGACCACCACACTTCACTGCTCCTGCCCAATGAATGGGCATCATTATTATTGCTGTTACTGTATTTTACTGGGAATTTGTAAGGTGAAGAGGGGAGGAGTGACATCCTAGCTGGGAAGAACAGCAAGAGGGAAGATGGGGGGTGGGCAGGGCTGGGGATGAGCACATTCAGGAAGGAAAGTGTACGATTTGGTGAGGGGTTAGGACGGTGAGGGTCCCAGCGCAGTGGAGCTGAGTGCCTAGGGAAGGCCAGAGTGGACATGAGATGTGAGGGAAGGGCGGGATTCAGCGGTGGAGGAACTTGCTCCACAGGGAGAAGCCAGCACCCCTGTTCTCTCAAGCATCCCCGTTACAGATCTAAGTGAGGGGTCCGAAAACTAGAAGCACCAAAGCCAGGCTGACCTGGCTCTGCTGGGTGCCCTTGGGAAAGTTACTTAACCTCTCTGTACCTCCATTCCTTTCTGTAAAATCGGGGTAATAAATGGGACCTCCCTCATAGGGTTGCTGTTTGGGTAGAGAGTCCAAATGTCCATAGACTGATGAATGGGTAAAGAAGATGTGGTGTATATATATGCATGTGTGTGTGTGTGCACACGCGTGTGTGTGTGTGTGTGTAACGGAATATTACTCGGCCATCAAAAGGAATAAAATCTTGATCTTGCCATTTGCAATGATGGGGATGAGGCTAGAGTGTATTATGCTAAGTGAATTAAGGCAGTCTGAGAAAGACAACTACCATATGATCTCACTCATGGGGAGATTAAGAAAGGAAACAAATGAACATATGGGGAAGGGAGAAAAGAAAAAAAGGAGACAGGGAAACAAGCCATAAGAGACTCTTTTTTTTTTTTTTTTTTGCCATAAGAGACTCTTAATAGAGATAGAGAACAAACTGAGGGTTAATGGAGGGAGGTGGGTGGGGGGAGGGCTCGATGGGGGATGGGTATTAAGGAAGGCACTTGCCATGAGCACCGGGTATTGTATGTAAGTGATGAACCCCTGAATTCTACTCCAGAAACCAACATTGCATTGTATGGTAACTAAAATTTAAACTAAAAAGAGAGAGAGATCATGACTATAAAGTCTCTGGTGTACTGTGTGGCAGGAAGCAGCCCTTGAATATATTCCCTTCTCTCCCCCACCTCCCACCTCCCAGAAGATCCCCCCCAAACCCCCAGTCTCACAGAACCAAGGCCCAAACCAATGAACAATCTAGAACCACCAAGATTCCTGGAGATCCCGGGTCAGTAAGATGAGGGAGGAAGAAGCAGAGAGGAAAAGGACAAGCTATCCAGCTTCAGAATGTGTCCAGTGCTGAGAAAATAAAGAGTAATTATAATGTGGTTCTTTCTCCTTCCTGCTGTGTCAACTCGGGATTATATAACTGAAGCTCTCTGTGAGCTACCCGTTAGGGGCCTCCAGGAGGCAGGGTTGGCCATGACATAAATAAATATTTCTGTGCTCTCTGCCCCCGGGCCCGGGTTCTGAGCAAACACCACAGCCTGCCCCACAGCCACAGAGGCCGTGACAGGGAGGAAGCCAGGCGAGGAGCGAGCTCTGGGCTGGGAGTCAGGAGACCCGAGTTCTGGGCCCAGCTCTGCCTCAGAGGACGTGGACATTAGGGGATGAGAATTGTTACTAGTAAATGCCAATCACTTAGCTTCGCTGTATAAACCGGGCCTGTGGAAGGGTTCTGCACAAAAAAAGCACTAGGCAATGCACAAACCCTAGCAGAGGACCTGCATGGTGGGCACCAGAGATGCTGGCTTCCTTGTCCTCCAAGACCTGCCCAAAGCCTCCCCAGCGATCTCGAGTAGGTCGGTCTCTTCTGAGAATCTTGACAGCATCTCACAGGGACCTGGGTTAGAGCACTCAGCACTCGAAGTGTAACTGGTAGACAGGTCTGCCTTCCCTTCTACTCTAGGAGCTCCGTGGGGCACAAAGCCTGTCTTCGAGCCATACTGCCAGCACTCAGCACTTGGGGAGGGGGGCTGCCATTTAAGAAGACACCTGAGTGAATCAATGAACGAGTGCACGCACACAGAGGGGCTGCATGGAAGAGAGGCGCTTCAGCAAATGCCAAGGAAGGGTCAGCTCTGAATGTGCACTGAACTCTCCAGACTGGCTCCCTGAGCTCTAGAGGTGGCGGCCAGAGCCCCCCACTCAGCTCCATGCTGACTTCCTCCACTGCTTTCACTTGGACCAGATTTCGCTAGTAAAAAAACCAGGATACTTGGCCTCACAAAGGATTTGGGGGCCATGAAGAGTCCAAAAAGCGTTCTGGAAGCAATAGCATGGAGACGGGGAAACTGAAGGACTCCCTAAAAATCTGCTTCCACTCTTTTTCCTGCTTCTTTTCTGGCTAGGACCTACACCCCCATCCCCCTTTACACATTTTGTAATGCAAATAGCATACATCCTCCTTGTGAGGGACAAGGAGTTAAGGATTATTCTGGAAGAGATAACACCTAAGGAAGGACCAGGTGAGAATGACTGGACAAAGCTGTCATCGGTATTCCAGACCACTGGAGTTGGAAGACATCTGGACGCCAACACCCCTGGCTCCAAGGAGTTAACCCCTGGGCCCCCGTCTTTGTTCTAACAGGTTCCCTGATGCCTGAGAGGACACATACACCAGACCACTGACCTCGATAAAAACCCCAGACTCCGAACAAAGACAAGATCCCTCCATCTTCTCTGAGTGTCCCAGACAGTCCGTCTGTAACTGCTTTCTCTCTACCTTCCAGAAACTACACCTCCTATTGGCTTGTGTTTAATTTCTATCCATTGTGAAGCCAAGGACCCTCCCTCTTGGCTGGTCCCGTGGGACTTCCTGTGGGTCCCCAGACCTGGCCTGTCAGCATCAGAATGAAGGGAGAAATACTGGAATTTCTAGGGTATTCCAGGGGCTTAGAAATCATAGACTCACTTGCATAGTACTTGGCCTGGCCACGCACCAGCATACAGTAACTGTCCAAGTGCTCTGTGGGTTGGGGGCAGTGGGGTTGGGATATGCTACAGTGAAGGGACAGAAGCCGCCAGCCTCTTCCCTGGGGACTCACTTGTTGCAAAAGGAATTCAAAGTATGGAGCTGCCAAGACCTAGTTTTCTGCACGGCGTCTCTCCCTGACTTGGGCTTGGAAATCAACATCTTCTGTGAACTTTTCCCAGTCTTTTCCACCAATGCTTGTCTCCTCCCTTCCTCCCATCCCAGGCAAAGGGAGCCACTTCCTTTCTCCCAACTCACTAGTGCTTCCCTTCCTGGGAAGCTGGCTGCACAGAATCTTTATCCCACGTGATTCTCAGCAGTGTGTCCCGGCCACTCCGACCATCACGAAGCAGCATCTACTTTACTGGATTGAACCTGAGTGAGCCCTGGACCACTAGGCCCACTAGAATATGGGGGACAGCTCTTAAGTGGCAGCTTCTGCTTCTTGCGTGCTTGCTCCCGGAAACTTCCCTCTTGGAACCCAGCTGCCGTGCCCTGAGAAGCCCCAGGCCCATGGGGAGGCTGCAGGTAGATGCTCTAGTCAATGAGTGGCCATGTGAGTGAGCCACCTTGGACACCCAGGCCAACTGCGTCTTCAGATGCCTGAATATCTCACCGAAACCAGGTGAGACGTCCCAAGTGAGAACCTCCCGCTGAACCTGGCCCACCTACAGAGCCGTGAGACAAAAAATAATAAATGGCTGTTTGAAGCACTTACGTATCGGAGCGGTTGGCTCCCCAGCAACACAGAAGCAGCCCATGACTCTGGGACTGTGTTCCCACCTTTACCAAGCTAAACCTGCCTTGATCGTGAGACCTAACTGTCCCCTCCTCCCCAGGTCACCTTGGCCACCTCTGACCACTTTTTATAATTGTTTGCACCAATCATGACGACTTTGTATTGAGATTCCTGGACCCACTTTTCCTTTAAGATATTTATCCATTTAGGGGTGCTTGGGTTGCACAGTCGGTTAGGTCTTGACTCTTGGTTTCAGCTCAGGTCCTGGTCTCGGAGTCATGAGATCAAGCTCCTCATCAGGCTCCATGCTCAGCACAGAGTCTGCTCAAGACTAACTCTCATCCTCCCCCTCACTCTCTCTCTCTCTCAAATAAGTAAATAAATCTTTAAAAAAATGAAATATTGGGGTGCCTGGGTGGCTCAGTCAGTTAAGTGTCTGCCTTCAGCTCAGGTCGTGATCCCAGGGTCCTGGAATCGAGTTCTGCATCAGGCTCCTTGCTCAGCGGGGAGTCTGCTTCTCCCTCGCTCTCTGCCTCTCCCCCTGCTCCTTCTCTCTCTCTCTCTCTCTAGCTCGCTCACTCTTTCTCTCAAATAAATAAATAAAATCTTAAAAAAAAAAGAAATGCAGCTACTATTAAAAAAAGACAATGAACCAAGCTACATATTCCATCTGAAGTGGAATTATTGAAGCAGGGGACCAAGATTTTAAAGTAAAACATGATGATTATACTAAGGAGATAAGAGCAGACACGTGCAAAACAATGCAAGAACAAGAAGTCATAGGTGAGAAGCAAGTCAAAACGTGAGCTATGAAAAACAGGACATTTAAAATAAAAGGCACAATAGATGGTGTAACATACACTTGAAGAATTCATGAGTCAAGAGCAAAATCAGATTGAGAACTGTCCCCCAAAAGCAGGAAAAGATAAAGAGGTAACAAAGGAAAAAGAAAAGCTACGCGAGATGGAAAATAGGGATCCCAAAAGGAAAGGAAAATAAAACTGGAGAGAGGAAATAAGGAATGAAACGATGGAGATTAAATATTCCAAAATTAAATAAACATGCATAGACTCAGATTGAAAGGGCTCCTAGACTAGCCAACAGTAGAAATACGAAAAAAAAAAAAAAAATCCACACCGATATAGGGTGACATTGAGACGATGAAAGAGAGGAAGAGCAGGAGGAGAGGGAAGTAATATAGTAACATCCCTTACAAAGGAACAAGAAGCAGATTGCCATTCTATGCCTCAGTAACAAAAGAAGTCACAATGTAATTAAGAATTGAAAAGAAAACCCTTTCAATCCAGCATCTTAAAGCCCGCCAAAGTGTCATTCAAACATGAGGTCATAATAAAAATATTCCCAGGCAAATAAAACTGCAGAAGATCGAAGACACAGGCCCACACTGAAAATTCTCTTGGAGGAAATACTGAGATAATAAAAGAAAGAAATCCAGGAGACTCTGCAAGAACTAAGGGAAGTGGGCATTTCAGGCAAGGCTCGATGCAAGCCACGGAAACAGTATTTGGCATTTGAGGTGGGAAGGGGTTATAAACCTGATTCTTTCTTTCTTTCTATTTTTTAAGATTTTATTTATTTACTTGACAGAGAGAGAGCACAAGTAGGCAGAGCGGCAGGCAGAGGGAGAGGGAGAAGCAGGCTCTCCGCCAAGCCAGGAGCCCGATGCAGGGCTCAATCCCAGGACCCTGAGATCATGACCTGAGCCGAAGGCAGAGGCTTTAACCCACTGGGCCAGCCAGATGCCCCTACACCTGATTCTTTAAACGCACTGGAAAGACTGGAGAACTCCACAACACTGCAGAACTAGCCACACTGGGGAGCTATGGATGGCACCTGCCATAATCAGGAAAGCGAGAGAATCCCAAAGCTGCCCCAAACTGTCAAATTTAAGGACACACTGGCCAGGACTGTGCGATCAGGATCTGGAAGCTGACTGGCTGTCCCCGCCCGCGGATCTTGGAACTCAAGAGTCTGGCACCAATGTTAGCGATGCGCTTGCTTATCTCTTCAACCAAGAGAGAGCCAGCCTTGGGCTCAGACGCGGGCAGGTAACCGTCTAGCTAGAATGTAGTAACACCGAGCTGCTTCATCTAGTTGTTTTGATTATCTTCTGTCGATGGCAATTGACATTGTTTTTTTTTTCTCTTTTCAGAAGTGATAGAAAATTTCCATTTCAAATAAACTGATAAATATTCGGGTAAAGATTTTACTCACTCATTTGAATGAGTGAGAGAGAGAGAGAGAAAGAGAGAGAACATGAGCTTGGAGGAGGGGCAGAGAGAGAGGGAGAAGCAGACTCCCCACTGAGCAGGGAGCATGATGCGGGGCTCTATCCCAGGACCCTGGGATCATGACCTAAGCCGAAAGGAGACGCTCAACAGACTGAGCCACCCAGGCGCCCCAGTAGCCGTATTTCTTAGGTGTCTAATTACTGTGTCAGGTGAGTTCAAGTTCCCCTGGGGATACTGGCCATCTCTCTGGGAATCTCTCTCACCGACCCTGGGGAGGGGCCAAAGCCATAACAAGAGAAGAAAAAGATGGAGGGCCGCACAGACACCCTTGGCCACCCCCTTCTGGCCGGCACTCTGCCTGTGTGACTATCAGGTCAGGCTGCACCTTCGAGTTCCTGGGGGGGGGGGCAGCAGCCTGGGCCGGGCGGACCCTCCAAGTGGGATTCCACAGGCTGGGGGTGGGGGTGGCAGGCGGGGTGCAGATGGGACAGCAAATGCCTCGGCCTTCACCTGTCCAATTCCTCTCCCCAGCTTTGAGCTGTCCCAGACCACCTTTGGGGTGCAGCTGCCAATTTTTGCCATAGGGGCAGGACTAGAAAGCCAGTAAGCTTCCTTAAAGAGCAGGACAGAGGAGATTTTAAGAGGTCGGGGTCTGGGGTCAATCAAACATTCATTCATTCCACACCGAAGGCTCGTACATACCAAAGCATTGTGCCAGCTGATGGGGGACGGTGGGAAATAGTCCCTGCCTCCGTGGAGGTTACGCTCTGACAAGCAGCTAGCAGACCCCAGTCCCAATCCTGGCACTGCCACTTGGGTAACAACTCATGCAGTCTTCCTAAGCCTCAGGTTCTTCATCTGCAAAATGGAGATGATCACAGTATCTATTCATAGGGTTACTGATGGTGCATGCCGAGGGATTAGCACAGTGCCCCCCCCCACTAAGAGGATGCAAACGTGTTAATAACAATAATATTTTACAATTATAATATTTATAATTATATATAATAAAATTAAATATATAAATATATATTAATATATAAATATGATGATGATGATGACGACCAAGGATACTGATACTGGGGACCAGGTAGGAACCCAGAGCTGTATCTAAAAGATAAATGGATCCTCCTTGTCTTCTGGGCAAACCAGTTCTCCTTAGGGTCTGTGATTAGAGAGAAGGCCCACGTGGGGTGTCTGGAGCTTTTGAGAAAGGGGATCCAGTGGGCTTGACCCTTAAAATGTTTAGGTCAAAAAACCAGCAAGGCAGGGAGTGGAAGGATAAACAAATCAAGCTCCCTTTTCCACAGAGAACTATTTTTTTTTAATATTTTATTCATCTGAAAGAGAGATCACAAGTAGGCAGAGAGAGAGAGAGAGGAGGAAGCAGGCTCCCCACTGAGCAGAGAGCCCGATGTGGGGCTCTATCCCAGGACCCCGAGATCATGACCTGAGCCGAAGGCAGAGGCCTTAACCCACTGAGCCACCCAGGTGCCCCTCCACAGAGAACTATTAATGCTGCCCCAGGAGCTAAGATTTCAGATAACCAGCCCCCACCTCGCCTTTTTTTTTTTAAACTGCTGCAGGGCAGTGCGGTGAGGGGCTGGGCCTCCGATGGGCTCTGCTGGAATCCCAGCCCTGCCCCCTTCGGCGCCCACGCGGCCTTCAGGCGCAGGAGGCAAAGTGCCCAGAGCCCACAAAAATGTTTTCATTTCTTTCCAAATCAGAAGGGGATCTTTTAGGTTGAAGAAAATCTTTTTTTTAAAAAGATACCTTCATTATTTGAGAGAGAGAAACCAAGCCCAAGCGGGGGAGGGGCGGACTGATCTGGAGAATTTCAAGCCGACTCCGGGGCTAAGTGTGGCTCCCAACAAAGGGCTCGGTCTCATGACCTTGAGATCATGACCTGAGCCAAAACCCAGAGTCAGACGCTCAACCGACTGAGCCAGCCAGGCGCCCCGAAGAAAATGTTTTAATATACCCATGCAGCCAGAAACATAACTTTTTAATATTTTTTATGGAGGAAGAGGCCCTTGAAGGCAAAGTTGCCTCGGGCCCAGGGAAATCCGACTGCATCCCTGGTTGCGAGGGATGTGACAACCAGCAAGGAGCTTCTGTCTCTGAGCCTTGGCACGGAACTAGGGCGCACCACTGCTGGCTTCCTGGGACGCTGTGGGTGCTCCAGGCCACGAGGCGGGCGGAGCGTCGAGCACCAGCATTCTTGGCAAACAGGACTGAACCTTTGTCTCCCTCGGTGCCAACTCCAGGGGCCGTCACATATGGATTCTTGGAAGCCAGCCCACTGGGCCACGCTGGGGGGCTGCAAACCAGGCACTCAGCCGCAAAGACAGCAAAGTCTGAATCCCCAGCGCGGGCCAGGGGCAGGTGTTAGCCCCGAGCGGAATGAGTGAATGAAGTGTGAATTGTGGAGGAATTTAAAAATTCTGATGCTGTTTGCCCGAAAGATTGACTCAACAGTTTCCAAGACACAAGTTTCTCTAAAGGGGAAGGGACACCAATATCTATTAAATGATCGCTGTGGCTGATGTAGCTAGTATCCTCTCTAATTGATCAGGAAACAGAGGCCCAGAGAGGGGTCGTGGATTGAACAGGAGCCCACAAGTCCTGCTCCTGGCCCCGGCTTGCTGCCGACTTCGGCCTGAGGCCGCCCTGGAGCAGGGTCTGCTGGGCCTCTGGGGTCCGCACCGATCTCGAGATGCCAGGCCTCTACCACCACCTGCGTCACTTCCCCGAGGCCCCCAGAGGCAACCACAGGACCCTGCAGCCCCACCGAGGGCCCCCCAGCTCAGGAGCGGCCGGCCCAGGCAAGAGGCCCCTTAGCCAGGCCTTCAAGCTGGCTGAAGAACAGGCCGCTCTGTCTTAGAGACCGGCACACCCTCTTTTCCTTCCTTAGGCCCAACTGCAGCCACCAACCTGGGGCGGTTCAAACCACAGGAGAAGTTCCAGCCCCGCGGCCACACCCCCAGCTTCACCTACACCCCATCCTGCTCAGGAACCCACAGCCACCGCTCTCCCCCCTTCCTTTCTTCCTGCCTCCTCCCGCCTGCCTAGGATCTAGAATTCTGATAAGGCATTTGTTTGAGAGAAAACAAAGAGGGATCCGTCCTGCCAGATCCCGAAGCAAAGAGCGCGATGCCAAAAGCCGCGATGCCAAAAGCCACGGTGCCCAGGACCACGGACCGCATCAGCAGGCTGGATGCGGGTGGGGAAGGCCATGGGCGCAGGCTGCGAGGGGCCTGGCAGCTGTCCAGGACAAACATGCCGCTGCCTCCAGGCAGCCTTTGGGGGCCTTTCTGGGGCGGCCTGCAGAGTGTGCATCTGGACACAGGTGCTCCTGACAGCAAGAGTTCAGCCTAGGTTACAGAGGTCCCTATTTTGATGATTTCTCTTCAAGATCAAACATACCTCTTTAAAAACAAAGTGAACGTATGTGACTTTCCGTCCTTTTTAACGAAAAGGTTTTGCTGGGCCACTTAAGATCCACTTACCTTTCTTTTTCTAACTTTTCATCCCATTTTATTGGAAGATCAGAAAAATGAAGGCAAGGGATACCTGGGTGGCTCAGTGGGTTAAAGCCTCTGCCTTCGGCTCAGGGTCCTGGGGATAGAGCCCTGCATCAAGCTATCTGCTCAGTGGGGAGCCTACTTCCCCTTCTCTCTCAGCCTGCCTCTCTGCCTGCTCGTGATCTCTCTCTGTCAAATAAATAACTAAAATCTTAAAAAAGAAAAGAAAAGAAAACGAAGGCAAGTGTGGCAGCATTTTCATCCTAGAGAGTTTCGGGGCCCGCTGTAGCGAGAGAGCACGTGCAATCAGGAGACTCACGGTGCCCCCGCAATGCTCCATGGCTAGGCATGTCCCACCCCTGCTTCCACACCTTTCAGCAGAGGGTGCCCTCTCTTACCGTCCAGGGTCCCTGTCGCCCTTACACACTAGGACCGCGCCAGGAGCAGTGGGACGGGGATCAGCGTGGACACTCTTCGGAGCCCCGCGGGTCTCTGGGGCACTGATGGATCCAGGGCAAGTGGCAAATTAAACAAACGATTATGAGCAACTATGGAAAGTGCGATAAGGAGACACTCAGACACCTGACTTCTTTGAGGGATAGGCCTTCTGTCTCCTGCGGCTATGTTCCCCCAACCCCTCACCTCCACCTTAGACCTTTGTTTCTTACACCTTCCCGGTCACTCCGGGGACAGGGAAACCCAACACGCTGCCTTTCTGGAACTTCAGGAAAGAGAAAGCCCCTCCCTTTGCTTAGAGGATGGTTCTACCCGCAAAGACACAGCTCGCTCGTGGCCTGAGGCTGGAGTGGCCACAGTCCGTAGCGCGACAGGGAGCGCAGGAGCCGGCCACAAGGATTTGCTGTTGATGTAAAACTATCACAGCAGATTCCTCGAAAGATGGCGCGCATTCCTCTAACCCGGTTCGTCGTGTGCCTGGCCCAACACACACAGCCAGTGGCAGTCTCCCTTGGCAGCACCACGCTGCCCCTTCCGGCCACCTCACCACGGACCTGCACGGAGAGCAGCCGGGACAAGGTGAGGAATGCCCCACCCCCACAAAGGGGGCCTGGGGCTCCTTTCTCTTGTCATCTTCCGCCAACATCCGGTACCCAGCACCCCTTCCTCCCCTTAGCCATGTAACTTTGACACTTACAGGACGTGAGAAGGCTATCTGACCTACCTATACTTCCAGCTCCTTCCCCACCCCGTGTGGTTGCTGGGATTCAGGATCCCAGGAGTCTGAGTGCCCTTCCCTGCCTCTGTGCTCTGGATATGCTCCCGTCAGCCTTCTGCCCCATGCGACGAAGGTACTCCCGATCTGTTACTCTGGGCTTGCGTTTACACTGTTCCATCCACCCCGACCACCGTCCGCCACATCCACACCCGTCTGTTAGCATCTAGCCATCTCTAAATCCACTATTTGTTGGCTACATATTCATTGTTCATTCATTCAACACATATATCGTGAGACCTACTATATGTCAGGCACCGTACTGGTGCCGGGACCATAACGGCAAACCAAACAGACATTGTCTCCGCCCCCAAGGAGAAACAGTCTAGTGGAAATTAATAGTTTATGTTTGTTGGGTGCCTACGACATACAGACTCTGTACTAAGTACTTTATATGGATTATCTGCCTTAATCTTTCAGAGAAACTGCTTCTTTTAAGGAGTCCATCAAATGGGACCAAAGAGGAATGAAGGTTTTTGCCCCAGGCTAAGTCAGCCACCGGCTAAGGGGCAAAGGATTCCTTGGCAAGGATTCCTTGACTAATGCCAAAGCACTGTCCCTTAAGCACGGAGTTTTCCTTCCCAGGTCCACTCAATCCCAACTCCTCCAAGAAGCTTTCCCGGTCCGCCTCCCAGACTAGAGGACTTCCTTGGTCGCTCTAAAGACCCATAGTATTTGATGCACCCATCTCCTCGTCCCACCAGGGGACCCAGACCGCAGAATGAGTCTGAGTCTTTCCTCTGGAGCAGCTTGTCCAGCGAGGCACCCAGCAGCTGCTACAACGCGTCTCCTCAATTCGCGGATGGGCTCCTCCCCCTGGTGCGGGTTTTTTCATCTCATAGAATCACAGATCTTCCTCCCGGAGAGGTCTCCGCCTAGGGCCCACCCATCAAGATGCCCATTTCGCAGACGAAGCAAACACAGGTCCCGAATGGCTGCAAGTCCCTTCTACCTCCTGGCTGGCCAGGTCAGCTCCCCTTTCTTCCAGGGAGTCTCGGGCTCTCAGACAGAGGCCTGGCGGGGGGCGGGACGAGGGAATGATCTGCCTACTGGATACCCGGAATATCAACCCCCCAAAGGCAGGTTGGTTCTCGGGGCGCTTCTCCGCGCTCGGCCGAGCGTGTTTGGCACTCTGGGCACCTTTATGCGTGCCCCATCCCCATCTCCAAAACCCACGCGAGATGATCAGCTCCCACCGCCTCGGATCGCTGCCCTCGCGCGCACGCCGCAGGCCCTTCCTCCCACGAAAGTGGAGATATTCGGGGAGCTCTCAGCTCCCACGCCCGGGCTCTCCTGCGCCGAGAGCGGCCGGCAGGTGGACCGCGAACCGCCGCGCCCGAGGCGGGCCGCCCGCGCTCCCCGCGGCCTCTTACCTGCCGGGGCGAGCCGCCCGCCCTGCGCCGAAGCCCTCTCGCCCTCCCGCCGGCGCCACCGCAGCCGCCCCGGCTCGCCTCGCCGGGGATCCCGCCCCCGGCCCCGCCCCGCCCGGCGCAGGTGATCCTGGGGAGAGGCCGAGCTCGCCCCTCGGTCTCGGGGCTGCGGGGACCGCCCCGGGGGCGCCAGGGTCGGGACACTGGAGTGGCGGCGCCTCCCCGTGGTGTCCTAGCGCCCCTCCCGGGCCTGGGTCCTTTTCGGGATTCCAGGTCTGGCGCCTCGGGGACGCTCAGTCCCACAGGCCACCTATGCCAGGTCGGACTTCTCCAAGGGCCAAAAGGGAGAAAGGACCTTCGAGATACCCCGGGGCAGATGGAGGTAGGTGTCTTTAAAGCGGGACTGCGTTATTCTGGTCGAAAGATTTGGGGGCAGGTTGGGGTTTGGGTCTGCACAAGGTGTTACACCAGGTTTGACAGCTGACAAGGGTCAAAAACTCTGCCCCGCGGAATCAAGGCCCTTGTCCTCTGTCGGGCTGTGTGGTTCATGGCTGTGTATCTCCGCCTGAAACCCCACCCCCACTCTGAGCCGGCCCACCACAGGCCTTCGACCAGTATGTACAGAAAGAGAGAAGGGGTCTTAGAGGGGAGAATCCCAAGCCCTCTCCCTATATAAACAGGGAAACTGAGACCTGGGAAGCAGAGGCGAGTTGCCCAAAGTCACACAGAAGATCAATGACAGAACCAGGAGCACAGTCAGATCTCCTCATTCGGTTTTCAGATGATTTCCTCAAAGTGTAGGCTCCTGGGCCACTGTGTTGCCATTGGCTCCCTGTGAGATGCTGTCCAGGCCTGGACAGTGTCCTCCCAAGTTGCCGGAGAATGAAGAGTCTACTGTGTTTTCACAGGAAACTCTGAGGTAGTATTTATTAACAGAGATTAAGAAGTGTAATTCTGGCATTCTACTTCCTCACCGAAGACATGAGACAGTCCTTGGTTGGCTTCAAGTAGCTTTCCATGTGGTGGGAGAGGGAGACCGTTCACAAAGCAGGGGCCGTGAAGAAGGGAGGGGAGCCCAGGGAGGGGCTGCTCGGGCCCTGAGATCTGAGATCTAGTAGATCTTCCAGAGGCTACTAGAAGCATCTTCCAGATGCTACTAGAAGTTCTTACTGGAATGTGCTTGGGGTCAAAGGCTCAGCAGTCAGTGGTCTCGGGTTTCAATTCCCACTCCATGGCAAGATAGGATCGGTTTTTTAAACCTGAGACTCCGTTTCTTTTGGTTGGATGAAAATAATATACTCACCTCAGTACAGTTGTGGTGGGGCTTAAAAAAGATAATATTTGTAAAATACTGGATAAATGGGAGACTTATTAGGCTAAGTGATAGGGGCTAGGGAGGGGAGTGCGCTGACACAAAGGGGACCTTGGCTGGCATCTCTGGGTTGGTCTACCTGTATGGTTTTTGATGGTCTTCAGTTTTCTGCCATCCATGGCTCCAGCCCACCTTCTGCTTTCTCTGTTTACCCAGTCTCAACAAGCCGTGGGCCACCCGCATCAGAATGCCTGCACACACCTACGGTGAGGGATTTAGGGACTGAACCCTCCCCCATGAAGGGTTGACCAGGGTCAGACATCTGTGCCAAGCCCAGTGAGGCAGAAGCATGAAAGGGAACCTTCATTTTTCAGGGTACGCATTCATCAAGTCCTACTGAATGTTCAGTACGGGCCAGGCACTCTGCAAGGTGGGCCAGGGACAGTGGAGGTCCTGCCCCACCCTGTAGACCTCACCTTCCAGTGGAGGTGGGGACACAGCCAATACTCTAGTGCAAAAGATGGCAACACAAGAGAAAGACCCTCTGGGAAAAGTCCTTTGAAGCAAACAATAACATGCTGTCTATGATCACTGTAAGTGGGAGACGGGGGTTCCTTCAGAAAGGGACGGAGGGTAAGGACCATCTGCCAGGAGAAGACAAGTGAGCTGGGGCTGAAGGATGTTAAGAAGAAAACCACAGGCCCAAGATGGAGTCACTTACGCTAGGCCATGTCACGGAACTCAGGCTTAAACCTAACCTAACTGCAGTGTCAACCTCCCCCCCCAGAAATGAAGTCTTCACTGGTCAGTCAGGAATTTTCTGGTCAGCACCAGAAAAAGTGAGGAAATCTGTCACATGGGCCTTCTCTATCCCCCAAAGGAAGATGAGGTAATATGCATGATAAAACCTCCTGTTCTTCCCCAACCCCCACAAGGAAAATGACCTTGCCTGAAACAATACTTTTTTTCTTTTGCTAATAACTTCCTTTCCCTACCCTCCTTCCTATAGAAACCTTCTGTTTTGTATGACTGTTTTGTGTAACTCCTCAGAGCTCTGCTTGATAGATGGGATGCTGCCTGATTCATGAATCACTTAATAAAGCCAATTAGATCTTTAAATTTACTCTGTTAAATTTTTATTTTTAATTTTTTTTTAAAAGCAGGACAAGCCAGGAGGTGCAGGGAGCACTGGAGCTGGAGCATTCCTGGAGGAGGGAAAGTCCATAAGGCCGATGTGGTTGACCAGAGTGGGGGCTGAAGGCAGAGTGGACAGGATGAGGTCAGAGGCCGGCAGAGGTCAGATGTGGTGAGGTCTCATAGGTCACCGTGAGGAGTACAGATTTCATTTCATGGACCATGGAAGGCCAGGCAATGACCTGATCTGACCTCTGTTTTTAATAGACCTCTCTGGCTGGGTGAGAACAGGTCAAGGGAGCCCCGGTGGGAAGGTGGTATGAAATAACGGAGTGGCAGTGGTAGTGGAGAGAAGTGGTCAGATTTGGGATGTCGTCAGATTCTGGAAGACGGGCACATAGGAATTGCTAAGCGGGAGGAAGAGTCAAAGAAGGCCATGGGGTGAGAAGATTCAAAGGCCATGGGGTGACTGCTGATGAGTCAGTTCATGCCCTGAGCAACGGATGCTTCCACAACAAGATCGTGGACCCCCCTCTGGACTGAGCAGGACACAACCTGGAGATCTTCTGGTCACTCTGGGATGTCACACCCATGGACACCCAGCCCAGAGGAGTGAGGAAACATGCCCACATCCTGGGCAAAAACAGAGGTCTCCTAGCTCCCAGTCCAGAACTGGCCTGACCATGGGCTTTCGTTTACTCTTGGAGAAAACCAGTGTAAACCTCAACAAAGAAAACCTCATTTGAAATGGAGTCAAGAGGCCAGAAGGGGAAGCTCCTATCCTCTACCATTCCTCATCGATTGCAGAATCAATAGAAAGACACAATACAATAAATTTAAAAAAAAAAAAAAAAAGGGCACCTGGGTGGCTCAGTTGGTTAAGCGACTGCCTTCTGCTCAGGTCATGATCCCGGAGTCCCGGGATCGAGTCCCATATTGGACTCCCGGCTCTGCGGGAAGTCTGCTTCTCCCTCTGACCTTCTCACCTCTCATTCTCAGTCTCTCTCTCTCTAATAATAAATAAATTAAAAAAAAAAAAAAAGACACAATACACTGCATTCCCCACAGGAAGAAGCCTGTACTTTACTCCCCCTCTCCCCCAAGAGGAAGGAAGATTTTCTTCTTGCCTGGCAACAGCCTAGCCAATGAGAGATGAGAGACTGTCACAACTCAGCCGGTGAAAAGCCACTACACTTAGAACTCCCAGTTTCCTCCAATGAAATTTTTGTTTATAACAGCCCTTCCCAGCTCCCTGCCCTTTCCTCTATAAAAGAAGGTTCTTCTTTGTTCACTGGACTTGCCTATGGTTTTGCCATAACTTGCATGTCCTGAGTTGCAATTCTCTGCTCTTGCTGAATAAACCTATTTTGCTGGTAAAATAACTGACAGTTTTATTTGTGAGGTTAACACTAGGAACAGGGCATCTGAAGTGCCACATCAGGCAACAGAGAACAAGATAATTGAGTGATATTCCACATGTAAAAACTAGGAATGACCACAGTTTCAAGTGATGGAGAATGGCCAAGTCAACTGTTCTTCATCAGAGAGGTATCAGGGATAGAAATACTCAGACTTTTGCAATTTATGGAGCTGTGTGGGTGTGATATTGTTTTGTTTTGTTTTAGATTTTATTTATTTGTTTATCAGAGAGAGAGAGAGCTCAAGCAGGGGGAGCAACAGGCAGAAGCAGGCTCCCTGCCAAGCAAGGAACCCGATATGGGACTTGATCCTAGGACCCTGGGATCATGACCTGAGCCCAAGGCAGTGGCTTAACCGACTGAGCCACCCAGGCGTCCCTGGATGTGATATTATGATTTATAATAAGAAATATGTATTTTGGTTTTCATCCTTGGTTCCTGGATTGCAGCTCCCCAAACCCTTGTAATTTCCTGATTAGAGCCACAGTGTCATCTTTGGTTATAATAGTTGGCTTTGTCCTCAGTTCTAGAAATAGCTTCAGAGTGATAAGGGTACAATGGGTGTCATCTCTTATTCATAACAAGCCCCTTTCAACCACACCCGAGAGTATGCTAATGAAATGATTTTTGGAAAGTCTATAGTTCACCTGAGGATAGAAACTGGTTGCCAGAACCAGCCAAGTTAGAGAGCTGGAACTTTCTTGCCCCTCCCCAACCAGGAAGGGAAGAGGGGTTGGAGGTTGAATCAATCACCAACAGCCAATGATTTAATCAACCATGCCTGTGTAATGAAGCCTCCATTAAAATCCAAAAGAATAGAGTTTTGAGAACTGCCAGGTTGGTGAACAAAAATGTGTCCCCCATGCCAGGAAGGTGTCACACCCCCAGGCTCCATGGAGACAGAAGCTTCTGTGCTCAGGACCCTTCCAGACTTCACCCTATATGTTTCTTCACCTGGATGTTCATCTGTATCCTTTAACATCCTTTGTAGTAAGTAGATAATCTAGTAAGTGAATTGCCTGAATTCTGTGAGCTGCTTTAGCAAATTAATTGAGCCTGGGGAAGGACCATGGGAAACTCTGATTTATACCAGTTGGTCGGAAGCAGAGGTAACGATCTGGACTTATGATTGGCAGCTGAAGGTGGGGAGAGGGAGATAGTTTTGGGGGACTGAATCCTTAACCTGTGGGATCTGATGCTAACTCCTGGTATATAATTTCAGAATTGAGTTAAATTATAGGACACCTAGCAGGTGTTGCAGAATTGCATGGTGTGGGGACCCCCCCCCAACCCAACACACACACATTTGGTAACCAGAAGTGTCGGAAGTAAAGCAGTTTATTGAGAGTAGAGGAGACACAAGAGTGTGTTTATCCATGAGAGAATCCGTAAGTAGAGAATGAAAATGGCAGATGCCAACTCTGACAACTATATAAAATGTATGTCCATAGCCTGATTAAGATTTGAAGGGAGGGGCACCGGGCTGGCTTAGTTGGTATCTTAGGTGCTTGGAGATTGAAAAATAATAAACAACGGCTCTTTCCATGTGGCAAATACTCAAATGCGCGGAGTCATTCTTGCTTTGTTAGCAGAGTCATCCTTTCATTATTGCTACAAACTAGCCTCCTGAGCACCTGCGATTGTACCCCCTTGGCTAGCACTGTGCAGCTCTCACTTCCCCTTTCAAAGCCTTAATCTGTTGTTTGTGGCTTTTGGAATGGTTGCTGGGGAAACCAGACAAATGTCATGTAGGATTAGAATGCAATTTCAGGGGGGAGACAAAGCACAGAGAATTGCGAATCCAGAGAAATCCAAACCCACACTAATTAATCCAGTACCAAAAAAAAAAAAGGAAGCAAACATACGTAGGCCAATTGATTTTGAACTCAATTCCTTAATTCCTTGTCTCGCAGTCAACAGGTGGAGAGAGCAGCAAAGTCCAAAAGACTCAGAAATTATAGTTCTTAATTATCTACAGGGCACACAATGTGATTTTTCTTGTAGCTGTTCCAGATAAATGTGGATTGTGTAGTACCCAGGGACGCCATTGTGAAACTGAGTAAAGGAACGCTCATATGAAATGGAGAGGGGAGGCCAGCAGGGGTCGCTCTCACCTCCTACCAGAGTCCTCAGTTGCCGAGTCAATAGGAAGAAGCCTGTACTTTACTACCACACAGCCTGAGAAGGGAAGATTTTTCTCTTGGCCTGGCAACAGCCCAGCCAATGAGACTGTCACAACTCAGCCAATGAAAAGCCAGTACATTTGGAAGGCCCAAGTTTCCTCCAATGGGCCTGTTTATAACAACCCCTCTCGACTACCCACCTCCCTTCCTCTATAAAAGAGGGTTCATCTGATCTCCTAACTTGCCTGTGGTTTTGTCATAGTTTGTGTGTCTGGAGTTACAGCTCATCTTCTATTCCTGAGTAAGCCTATTTTGCTGGTAAAATAACCGACAGTATTATTTTTAAGCTTAACAGGATCTAGTAGAGGGAGACATCCCTCCCCATGCGCTGTTGTTTTGCATTCAGGTTAATTCCCGAGTCAGCTCTGGGAGCATCCGGGTGATGGAAAGTAAGGGAAGAAGAGAGTTACAGGCGTCTGTAACCCCCGTAAGCTACCTGATCTCTCTGGGCCTCTTTTTCATCTGTAAAATGGCAGGTTGGCCTCTTTGGCCTCTGGGGCCTCTTCCGTGGTAAGTCTGATTATCTTGACTGTCTCTTTAGACAGCCGGCCTGGGTGATTACCAGGTAGCTTCCTCATTCTGATGCTACGTTTCTAGGAAGCACCATGATTCAGCGCATTAGCACAAACCATTTGCAGGTAATTACAAGGGAAAATTTCTGTTCCCAGAATGAAAATGAGAAGCTATAAATTAGGCCTTTGGCCGTCAGCAGAAGCTACTCTCGCTCACCTTGGCAAGGAACCTGTGCTTTATCTCGAGGGTTCTAGGAACTCTTCCCGGTGGCAGCTAGCTTATCTGCAGCTATCTCAGCCTCTGAATTACCAGTCCCCTCATACCTCCGGGGTCCATTCTAACACCAGAGTCACCCTAGGAGGCCCCGAACAAGGGCAGACAGAGCAGAAAGAACACACAGAGAAGAGGCAGTTCAATAGCTACCCCATTTACTTGTCGTGTGACCTCGGGCAGATCTTCTAACCTCCCTGGGCTTTAGTTTATTCTTCTATGATTCATTAATTCATTCAACCAATATTTACTGAGTGCCTGCGATGTGCCAGCAGCGAATGAAAGAGACAGTAATCCCTGCCCAGATGAAGTTGACATTCTTATGTGGAGGAGACAAAAATAAATGAGCCGGTGATATGGCACACTGGAGGCTGGAGAGTGCTCTGGAGAGAAATAAAGGGGCGGGGGATAGTGATATCTGCCCACCACCCATCCATGGGTTGTGATGAGGATTGAATGAGTTGATGCCCATACAATTACTTCAGCAAACAGTAATGGACTATGCAAATTTAAAGAGTGATTGTGATATTGTAAACGGACATTTTATTACATGAAAGCATTTACAGAGATTCCAAGGGCCAGAGAATGTGGTGATCCAGGGGTCCAGATCCCAAGTCTAGGGGTGAATCATGGACTGGGGCTGGAAGGGAATGTGAACATCCTCTTGCTCAGGGGTCTCAGGCCTGGCCGCCCCTTAGAATCACCTGGGTGCTTTGAAAAACTTCTGCTGATGTCAAAGTCACCCCACTGAACCAGAGTTCTGGGGGTAGGGCTAGATATTCACTCTCCCCCCCACCCTCGGCCGCCTAGGTGGTACCAATGTGTGACCAGGGGTTAAGAGCCTCCTACTGCAGGGGAGGGGGCCTGAGGCCACAGAATAAGCGTAACTTGCCCACAAGCTGTCATCTGGGCCCGAAATCCTTCTTCCAGGCCCAGTGTCCCTGCTGCTACGCAGCGCCTCAGTCCCCTCAGCGCTGGGAGCCCCCTCAGGGATGTCATGGCATCCAGCTTCTCCCCCACCTTCCTGGGGACCGAGTGTCTCTCTTACCTGCGGGCTGCGAAACAGTGGGACTCTTCTCCGTGATGACCAGGCTGTTGATCATTCCAAATTCAGCCTTTGTTATGGGCTGAATTGTGTCCCCCCCGCCAAATTCATAGGTCGAAGTCCTGACCCCCAGTGCCCCATGTAACTGTTTTTGGACATAGGGCCTTTCAAGAGGTAATTAAAGTAAAACGAGGTCACGTGGGTGGGCCCTAATCTAATCTGATTGGTGTCCTTATAAGAAGGGGAGATTAGGACAGACAGACAGGGAGAGAAGGCCGTATGAAGATGGCCACCCTCAAGCCCAGGAGGGAGGCTCTCAGAAGAAACCAACCCTGATTTGGGACTTCTGAAGCCCAGAAGGGTGAGGAAACAAATCTCTGTTGTTTAAGCCATCCAGTGTGGTACTTCGTTTTGACAGTCCTGGCAGACTAAGCCTTGTCATTGTCACATCGCAGGACCTCCAGTCTCGTTGGGCACTGGGAGGAGAAGACAACTTGATTTGATTCCCTTGTAGTCAGTGAACATTTTGCACCCTTCTCGTTTCAAGATTAAGTTCAAATATCAGTCCCCAGGGTACTCTTACCTGCCAAGGGACTTACCTTACCCTTCCTTATATTATAGATACAGCGGATGTCATTTTTTCTCTCCTGACAGATTGTGAGCTTCTCATGACCTGTTCCTCTCTGCGTCCTCCGTCACAGGACGTTTAATTCCCTAAACCTCACATGTCCAGGGAATAGTCATGAGTGAATTGATGAAACACAGCCTTTGGCCCTGGTTTCTTGGATCACCAGATAAAGGCAAATAATAAAAATTGAAATTTTAGGTCATGCTTAGGGGGCGTGCATTACATGCATAAGTTACTTAATTGTCTAGATAATTCTATAAGGTAGATACTAGTATTTACTGCATTTTATAGATAAAGAAACTGAGGCTTGGACAGGACATACCATTGGCCCAAGGTCACCCAGATAGTCGGCTCCCAGGGGTTTCAGGTGTCTCCACTCTGGGTTAGCACTCTGGTAGGGTTTGAACCAGAAAAAGGCTTTCTAGTCTGAAGATCCAGATGGCACTAGGCTTTGGGGGACACGTGCCCTTCATGTTCTTAATTTCACGAACACTCGTCACTTGACCATTTGATTCTTTCCCACACCACCACGGACATCAGGACGTCACTCTCTGGCTCTGTCATCCCTCCCGATCTTACCTGGATTCCTCCCTTCCCACACCCACCACCACAGCCCTGAGGACAACTTCTGCTCCTCAGACCTGCTCTGTGCTCTCCCATGTCTGGGTCACAGTTGGGCTGTTCCTCCCAGAGCAATGCACCCGGGACTCTCCTGCCCTTTCTCTCCATGAATGGCCTTCCTTCAAGATTCCCACATCCTTCTCTGAAGCTCCATCTGATACCCCCAGTCAAAGTTATGTTCCCCTTCTTGGGGTACCCTAGTCTTGGGTCTGCCCCTGACCCGTAGCCGGTGGTTCCGCCTGGTACTACAGCAGGCTCTTCACAGATCCATCTCTCCCGTTCTGCTGAAGGCTCTGGAAGGGCCCAGAAATTTATATTTCCCAGAGTACTTCATGTCAAATAGATTTTTAGAATATGTTTGATTTGCCAAATTAACTCATTTGCGTCATCGTGCCCTCTGCCTTGAATGGACTCCGCCCTTCTTTCCAGCTGTGGGCGAGGGAGGGAGAAGCAGCCAGAGGGATGTAGGATTAGAACTCTCCATCTCTAAGTTCTCCTTATCTCTACGTCTCTTTGAGTGTCTGCAAAAAGTCTTTGAGTTACTGCAAAAAGGCCTTCCCCTCAGAGTAGAGAACATGGTAGCCAACAGCTCAGGTGCAAGGACAGTTTCTTTCCAGGGTTCCATTCTAGGAGAAGATTCTGATTGGCCAGGTGGGGTCACGTGCTCATCCCCATGGTCAGGTGGGCAAGTGTGTTACCTCAGACGAGAAAACTGGGAGAGGAGCAGACAAAAACAGTGTATCTGAATGTGTTGATGAACTTTATAAAGCTCAAAAGGTGAGAGGATTTTACTAATTGGTGAATTGGTCAGATTTTTAGCAAACTGGTATATAAGCATTTCTTAAAAATTTGGTCTTCATTTTTCACCGTCCAACTTTGATTTAAGATGAGATACAGGAAGTAAATTTTAAGTGTGTCTTTCAAATATACCCAAATCACTGGTGGTATAGACACAGATCTCCCACATTTACCACAGAACTTTGTAATCTTGATGCTGAGTGGCAGACAAGAGTCTTCTCTGTCACACTCAGAGACACATGCCATACAATCAGCATCCATAAAGAACATTATTTTATCTCTCCCATAAATTTTTGATAAGGTAAGCCACTTTCCATTATGGTTTCCTGGTATTGCATTTATTTAAACACTTAAAGATCCCAAGAAGAAAATAACACCACAACTTATTTTTCTTTAGATTTTCCGACTTTAGAAAATTTTATTCTCATACTTTATCCTTCCATTCCTTTTTCTCAGTGTAAATTTTTCTTCACAAGATTGCAAGACCACCATCAGTATCAAATTCCAGAACTTTTTCATCACTCCTAAAAAATCCCCTGTACCAGTAAGAGGTCACTCCCCACTCTCCCCACCCTTACCCCCTCAGCCTTTGACAACCACTAATCTACTTTCTGTCTTACAGACTTGCCTATTCTGGATATTTCTTCTAAATGGAATCATACAACATGTGGCCTTTTGTGTCTGACTTCTCACCTAGCACGTTATCAAGGTTCATCTCTGAATTCTTCATTCCCATTTGTGGCTGAAAATACTCCATTGTATGGATATACCACATTGTGTTTATTCATTCACTGCCTGATGGATGTGGGATGTTCCCACTGTTTGGTTATCATCTATAATGCTGCCATGAACATAATGTACAAGTGTTTGTGTGGGCATATGTTTTCAATTCTCTTGGATATATACACCCAAGAGCACAATCGTTAGGGCGTGTGATAAGTCTATGTGTAACTTTTTGAGGAACTGCCCATAGTTATCCAAAGCAGCTCTACCATTCTAAAGCCATACCACTAGTTCATCACTGCTCATTATCTTTTTTATTTTAGCCATTTGAGTGGGTATGGAATGGTAGCTCGTTGTGGTTGTGATTTCCTTTTCCTTGATGACCGATGATGATGGTGAGCATCTTTTCATGCACTTATAGGCTATCTGTTTATCTTTTTTGGAGAAATGTCTATTCAGCTCTTTGGTTGGTTGGATAATGTCCCCCCAAATTCATGTCCACTTGGAACCTGTGTATACAGCCTATATGTGAAATAGAGTCTTTGCAGATGTAATGAAATTAATGAAAGGTCATACTGGATTGGGGGGGACCCTGCATCCAATCTGACTGTGTCTTTCTAAAAAGAGGGAAGTTTGGACACAGACACACACAGAGAAAATGCTACACAGAGAGATCGCAACGATGTTCTACAAGCCAAGGAGTGCCAAGGATGGCCAGCGACCCCCAGAAGCTGGGAGAGGGGCGTGGCTCTCTCCGAGGACTCCGTCCCTCGGAGTCCTGAGGAGGAACCAACCCAGCTGCCACCTTGATTTCAGACTCCTGGCCTCTAGAAGTGTGGAAGAACACATTTCTATTGTTGTAAGCCACCTAGTTTGACGTAGTTTGTTCTGTCCACCCTAGGAAACTCTCAGCAGCTCAGCTCCTTTGCCCATTTTAAAATCGTATTATTTGTCTTTTTATTCCCAACTTCAGCTTAGAGTCAGAGCATAATGCATGCGACTTAATCCCTTCCTTACAGTTATGTTTTTTAACAAGAGTCTGCTTTATACCACTAATCTCAAAAGCAAATTTTTGTATTTTGGTTTTAAAAGGACTGCATCGGAGTGGCTCAGTGAGTTAAGGCCTCTGCCTTCAGCTCGGGTCATGATCTCAGGTCCTGGGATCAAGTCCTGCATCGGGCTCTCTGCTCGCCGGGGAGCCTGCTTCCCCCCGCTCTGCCTGCTTCTCTGCCTGCTTGTGATATCTCTTTATGTCAAATAAAGAAATAAAATCTTTAAAAAAAAATAAAAAGACTGCATCTATCCAGAACATTACCCATTTTTCAATTGAGTTATTATTTTTTTATTCAGTTGTAGGAGTGCTTTCTATATTCTGGGTAAACAGAATCTTATTACATACATGACCTTCAAATACACCATTCTTTTTGTCTTCCCCCCAAATACACCATTCTATGAATTGTCGTTTCACTTTCTTTTCTTTTCTTTTCTTTTTTGTCATTTCAGTTTCTATGTACCTTTTTCTTTATGTTTATTCCCTCCCACTTGTTCTCCTATTCTTGGAATGACTTTATGTATTTATTTTTCCTTGCAATGATTTGAAACACATATTCTTGGGGCACCTGGGTGACTCAGTGAGTTAAGGCCGCTGCCTTTGGCTCAGGTCATGATCTCAGGGTCCTGGGATTGAACCCCACATCAGGCTCTCTGCTCAGCGGGGAGCCTGCTTCCCCCTCTCTCTCTGCCTGCCTCTCTGCCTACTTGTGATCTCTGTCGAATAAATAAAATAAAATCTTTAAAAAAGCCACATTCTTATATTTGGTAGGAAAAGTCACACAACTTGTAAGGAAACATAAGGGAGAAGACAAAGGATGCATGTGGCTGAGTGTCTTTGAGTCAAAGGCTTTACTCTGTTCTTGGCACTCGTCCGTTCACTCATTTATACAACAAGCATCTATTGTGTGTCTTGTCAATAGATGACAGAGGCGTCCACTCTGCCCTTGAGCATGTATTCTGTGGGGGGAAAGCTGACCTATAAATAGATATTTTATCATCACTTACAGAATTAGTTACTTCTACAGATTGAATATTTGTGACCCCCTCCACCCCAATTCATCTGTTGAAATCCTAATGCCCAACATGGTGGTACTTGGGGGTGATTAGGTCATGAGGGTAAGGGACTCAAGAATGGGAGAGGTGCCCTCCTAGAAGAGGCCCCATGGAGCTCCCTAATCCCTTCCCCATGTGAGGAGAGAGCAGAAAGATGGCCGACTGTCCTGAACTAGGAAGCTAGTCCTCACCGGACACCAGTGGTGCCGGGACCTTGATCTTGGACTTCCGGCCGCCAGAGCCATGAGATCAATGTCTGCTGTTGATAAGCACCCAGTCTATAGTATTTTGTTGAAACACCCTAACCAGAATAAAACAATTACTTTCCCCTTCCTAGGTTCCTTTGCTAAAACTAATGCATCAAATTCAACACTAAGCTTTAAAGTCGGTAGGTCATGAGGTTGTTATCTGAACAGCCTTTGAAAAAATAACGAAGTTTGCTTTTTAGAGCAGTTTTAGGTTTACAGAAAAAAAAAATGAGCAGGAAGTAGTTTCCGTATATCCCCTTACCACTTCCTGTTTCCCCTATTAACGCCTTTTAAAAAAATCTTACTACCTACTTGTCCACTGTAAAAAACAGATATAAACCAAAAGTATAGAGATCATCCATAATTCCCTTATTCAGACAGAACTATTAAAAATATTTCAGGGGCGCCTGGGTGGCTCAGTGGGTTGAGGCCTCTGCCTTCGGCCCGGGTCATGGTCTCAGGGTCCTGGGATCAAGCCCCACATCGGGCTCTCTGCTCAGCAGGAAGCCTGCTTCCCCCCCTCTCTCTGCCTGCCTCTCTGCCTCCTTGTCATCTCTCTCTCTCTGTCGAATAAATAAATAATATCTTTAAAATAAAAAAAAATATTTCAATGCGGGGCACCTGGGTGGTGGAGTCAGTTATGCACCCGATTCTTGGTTTTGGCTTGGGTGATGACCTCAGGGTCGTGAGATCGAGCCCTGAGTGGGACTCTAGGCTCAGGGCAGAATCTGCTTGAGATTTTCTTTTCCTCTGGCCCTCCCCTTCACAGGCCTGCTCGCTCTACCTCTAAAAATAAGTAAATAAATTTACTTATTGACCAGTTGAGAACAGGACCTGCCTCACAGGTTAACTGTTAAGAAAAAAATGACCCATGTCAATTACTTCTCAATAAAACCTGGGAGGAAAATAATTACAAAAAAAAAAAAAGAATAAATGACACAGGAAGTATGGAAGTGCATGGCAAGCGTGGCTGGTCAGCATCAAGATGCCCAGACTTGGCTCGAACCCCCCAGTCCCGTCCTTGCACCATAACGGAGTCAATGAGCCCCGTGAGCTACAGAAGCGGACACTGTGACTTGAACCACGCAGGCTGCCACAGACAGGGCTTCCTCCGCTCAGTGACGAATTCAGTTCACCCTGTACAGCGGGATAGAAGGAAGGATAAGAGGCTTACCCACACAACCCTCTAACCCGCCCATCCCAGGAGCGGTCTCCAACTACAGTTCTGTGACTGTCCACACCCTTGGGTGACCGGGTCGTTTCCACCTAATCTTCCGGGTGCCTGATAAGTAAATCCCAGAACAAAAAGCATCTGGTATCTTTGACACTGGGGGAAGGTGGCACGGCTAAACCAACGCCCAGGGGCTGCTTCTCATTTGCAAAGGAGAAGAAACTTCAGTTCCAGACTTTCCAACAGTTGCCAGAAATTTCTAACAAATAGTCTGGGAAGTGACGAAAGGTATCAAGGAAATAAGTAATAGAAAATAAGTAAATTTGTCCCTGAAACGCCTTTTATTCACAGGATTCACTCGGGCAACTTCCAAGAAATCATTTTTTGGTTCGATTACCTCCTTTGGGGTCAAGAGACCTGGTAAAATCTCCTAGGACAGAAGATTATGTAATTTTCCATTAAAGATCTCAATTATTTGAAAAACATATTGAAGGAAGACAGTACCAGGCCAAGGATGAACTTGATTACTTCTTTGAAGCAAAAAGGAAACGATAACTCTAGAGTCGAACCACATGCGATGCTTGTTCATTTGTAGCTCAGAGAAGAGTGAACGACAGGTATATTTTTCCCCTCCACATGGGAGTACATTTAATAAAGACTCTACATAACTTAGCTGGAGAAAGCACTATTGTATTTGCATCTATCAACAGAACCGGTGGTACCTGGTATTTTTCGGAAATATTTATCCAAAAAGGCATAAATATCTCCAATAAAATCCGGATTTTACCTAAATAAATCACAGCAAAATATTTTCTTCTAGAGCAATAAGAGAGAAAAATAACACACAATTTTAAACTAACCTTAAGGTGGACTCCAGGGAGGAAAGAGAAAGAAGTATTAATAGTTATTTTTTGTTTTTTGTTTTTAAGATTTTACTTATTTGACAGAGAGAGAGATCACAAGTAGGCATAGAGGCAGGCGGGGGGGGGGGGGGGAAGCAGGCTTCCTGCTGAGCAGAGAGCCCGATGTGGGGCTTGATCCCAGGACCCTGAGACCATGACCTGAGTCGAAGGCAGAGGCTTTAACCCATTGAGCCACCCAGGCGCCCCGTATTAATAGTTTTTTAATGATTACAGAAAGGTTATATAAAGTCTAATAGTAAGTCAGACTTCTGAGTTTGGAGCACATCATCATCATTGATGCACATAAGATGCCCTCTAATGTATGTGTATGTGTGTTTCTATTTGTATATTCTTGCACCATGCACTACTGTCTATGTATTTTACGTAACACAAGTGTTACACGCATCTCACACACATCTCATTGATTACTTTTGTCCCTCGGGTCTATTTTTAAGATCCATCCAGGTAGCTGGGTATATGGCTACTCTGTTATATCGGTCTCCATAGTGTCAGTTTCCCAGGAGGGGACAGTCGCTTGCTTCTGTAAATAGTGGTGCAATAGACATTCTCATCTTGTCTACTCATGGACCTGTCTGAGAATGCCTTTGGGATATTCTCGAGATGTGTATATATCCTGATATATTAATTATATCATATCATATATGTACACATTACACACACACACACACACACACACACACACACACACACACACTCGGGGACCAGAGCTGTTGAGTCCAGAGATTTCTTCTTACTGGTACGGTTAAGTACTACCCAATAGTAGCTAAACCAGTCTACACTCTCACCTGTGTTACATCAGGTGTCCTATACCCCCACTCTTTGTCTATACTGGGCATTATTTGCTTTTTACATTTTTGAGACTCTGATAGGTATAAAATGGCATCTTGTTGCATTAATCATACTCATCGGATTACTGGGTTTGAATGTCTCTCGAAGGCTCACTTTACTTTTCTGTCAATTGCAGTTCATATCCTTAAGCCCATTTTCCTGTTGGGCTGCTTTTCCTTTGGATTTGCCAAACTCCCTCATATATTATAGTTATTTATCCCATATTAAGATTGCAAATATCTTCTCCCTGTTGTCTGTCATTTGTCCATGGCATTCTTCATTGACTCTAAATTGTTCATTTTGATGTAGTCAAATTATTACCATATAGCTTATGCTTTTTAAAGTTTTATCAAGTCTCTCCCTCCCTCTAGGTCACAAAGGTATTCTCCAAACCATTTTATTGACTCTATAGTTTTATATTTCATATTCTAGTCTTTTAAAAAATATTTTATTTATTTATTTGACAGAGAGAGAGATCACAAGTAGGCAGAGAGGCAGGCAGAGGGAGAAGGGGAAGCAGGCTCCCCACTGAGCAGAGAGCCCGATGCGGGGCTCGATCCCAGGACCCTGAGACCATGACCTGAGCCGAAGGCAGAGGCTTTAACCCACTGAGCCACCCAGGCACCCCCATATTCCAGTCTTTAACCCATCTTGGAGCCCAGCTCTGTATGCAGTGTTTGATGGGGGACCCGGTTTTACTGACCTACATGTACTAAGCCCATTTCCCCAACACCATCGACTAGACAGTGTAGCCTTTCTCTGTTTACTTATGATGGCTCTTTATTGAATGTTAATTCCCTCTTGTAGACACGGGTGGTCTTTACTTTTTTAAAAAAATTTATTTGACTTTTCCTGCGTTAAACTTCTGTGAGTTTGTCGGTTGTCTTGGGATTTGGCAGGTAAGTTCTCCATCTTCTTTCTTTTTAAGGTTTTCTAAACTGCTTGTCTCTTTATCCTCCCATCCAAGTTTTAGAATAAGTTTAATGAGTGTACTGTAAAAAATATAGCCGGGACATTGACAGAGATTTCAACGCATTTATAATTTGGAAAAAAAAATAGACATTCCTACAATGTGAAGTTATCCCATTTAAAAGCATGTACTTAAATTATCCAAGTCCTTCCTATAGTTTGAAAGTTTGTTTATGCTGATGTTCTGTTGCAATTATCTTATTGCTTCTTATATTTTGGTCATTGATGGTATCAGGAAACGCTACCGACCTTTCTAAGTTATTCTTGTATTTGGCAACTTTGCTGAGATTTTATAGATTCTAACAGTTTTATCAACCTGGTTTTCCCATTCAGGAAGGCTCTTTCTGATGCCCAATTTCACAGTTCTCTTGCTTAGAGAAATTAATAAAGAAATTTTAATTCACAGACCTATCCTTTAATCAGGGCCCAAGATTTTAGTAGAATGTTTCTCTAAGTGTTCCTCGAGCAGCAGTACAATGCATCGGTTCTGGGCAAAAGGGCTCTATAGCTAATTAGATTTGATAAACACGGTATATCCTTTTGGAGACGCGGAATGCACAAAATAAAAAGGTCCAAGGAGCACCGCAATACAGACACTATTCCACTTTTCCAAACATTTTGACCACAGGCTTTTCCCAAATAACATTACTATCTAAATACCTACTCCACAAATTACTTACATGTACACCTTCTATGTCTCTGAAGACTGGGGGACGTTTGGTAAGATTTGAGATGTTGCCCATGTGTGTAAGAATTTTAATCCTTTCTCCTTCTAGATTAGAACCAGACTGTGACATGTTCAGAGAAGGCAGAGGGAATTTCTGCTCAGTCCTGCTTTCTAGTTTAGCATGTGTCTTGGTGATAATTGGACTCTGACACATACACTGTGGGATTTAACTTTTAAGTCAACCTATTGTAATGAGGCAAATTACTCAAACCTTTATTCTTGTATTTTTCTATTCTGCATTAAAAAAATCCCTCAGGTTATGTGCAGTGGTTCCACAACTTGCTGTTTCAGCGCAGGAATCCTCAGCCTAAGTGCAACTTCATGCCAAGACCATTCTGCCACGAGAATGAGGGGTGGGGTGGAGGGGGAGGGAACCGGGCCCGGTGACTTGGAGTACAGCTCCCCCTGGAGGCAGCGCCAAGGAACACAGCTTGGAAAAGCATCTGTTAAAGGAGAAATGTCCCCAGTTACTCCACTTCAGTGTGGCTGAAACAAACAAAACGTTGACAATTCTAAGAACCTTTGAGTCCTAATACATTTCTCCTGGAAGATGAAAGATTTCAGTTTAATAGAGTAGTGGAACAGGGTCCACCTGGGATGGAGGCAGGAAACTATGTTTCTGGTCCCTGGTTAGCCACCATCCAGAAGTGTGAATTTGGTGATGCCTCCTGGGCCATTGACTTGTAAAGGCACGTGTGGGACACGGAGGCCCCTGGATAGGTGGGTGTTTGGGACTGTGCTGCAGAGCTTTCATAGGGGCTGGGGGTTGGAGGTTACCCTCTGTCTGGGTCCCCACGTCTCCTTCACCCCCTTCAAAGGGAGCAGCCGCTTACCTTTTTGTTGGTAAAGTATACCAAACTTTACGTAAGATTTCATTTGGACAACAGAGTTCTGTGGCTTAAAAATAAGTATATATATTTTTAAAAATCACTGCACTAGATAACCTTACAGTCATTTTTAGCTTCGATACTCGGATTTGGTTTTGTTTTGTTTTTTTTTTTAAACCAAGAGAGAAAACAAGCCACTACCTGGAATGAATCATTTTTTACCAAGGATAAACCGGGATAAAAACTTTCCTTGCTAAAGAACCCAAACCATTGTGGTTATTTCCCGAGTTGGCAGTGAGTTACCGCCTTTGGCGTTGGTGCGGCTCTGTAAGAATGCCCACCTGGAATCCAGTTAAAGGAACAAACATCATATTTCGTCTTTTTGGGGGGCTTTTACCTAAATGTAAATGATATTTATCGAAAATACTACAAAGAACTCAATTCAACGGACTGATTTTTTTAAAAAAAAACACCCTAATTTTATTTTCATTAGCTTTAAAAACAAAACTCGTTACAAGTAATCACAAGGATTCGAAAAAAATTACATTCTGCTTTCGTCACTTTGAAAGGACGAGGGACATTTAAATGTCCTAAAAATACAGGAGAGCCAAAGTCGACAAACAACAGACTACTACAAACTATGGATTGTCACATCAGGCACACTAAAATACGGAACACACACACACACACACACATATATATATATAAATTACTGACCAGGTTTCTGAAGTACAATGACCACTCATTACAATTTATAGTACCAGAAAAGCAATGTTCCCCAGAATACAACACAAGATCACAAACATGTTTAGATAAAATAATAAATTCACCTCCTGGGTCCCATGAAGAGAGAAGTGAACCGAGTGAGAAACTGCTCGTCGAGTTGGAGGCCATGGACGGCACAGCAGAAACGTAGACGGCTCCCCTCTGGGGTCCCCACCGCAGGGGAGAAGCCGCTGGCAGATCCCGGCAGCCACAGGATTAGCTACCTTGGTCTCTCCTCAGTCCCCAGCCTGAGTTAGGAAGACTGGAGACTGCATGGAAAACGATACGGGAAAACACAATTTCTCTGCATAGATCGAGATCTTCCAGATGACAAGAGTGAACATTCGGTCAAAGCCATGGCAGGAACTCCCAGGAGTCTGCAGGTCATGGTTTTGCTTCAAAAGGAAACACGGGTCCCAAGATAGACCACACATGCCTAATTTGGTAAAAGGTCCTTACACTTTTGTTTCAATGGGTGGAGACACTTTGACTGGGCCCAATGGTAGTTCTTCTTCACCTTGGCTGGAAACTTCTATTTGGAACATGACCATTTTTATAATCTTTTCGGTCAGTAAAACCTAGCAGTTGTTACCATCTTCTATTGCTTTGTTGCTTGTGTATCCGGCATTAAGAACAACACTCTTCAAGTTGCTAACGTATCCCCTGATTCCTGGGTAGAGACAGCAGTGGCATTCCAGTGAAGACAGTCAGGTGAAGCCACGCCCCGAGGGACGTTATAAAATAAACGAGTATTTATCAACCTGTTGAACAAGGCTCATAAACCTTATTCTCTAAGTTTATTGAACTTTTTAAAAAGAGTTTCTGTAACAATGGACTTCCCTCCTCAACTAGGAGGCAACTAACTCCCTCCTCCTTTGTTCCTTTATATTGTCATATTTATAAGTAATTTGTTTGTTTTGTACAGGAGGATGTAAATGCAAGTGTGTAGAAAAGGAGCACAGTGAGCAAAGGAAGATTGACCAAATTCACCTGCGTGACAGGTATGAAAGCCTACGGCTCCAGGGAAAAGACAGAGACCAGCAGACAGGGAACTGTGATGCACCAAAGAATTTCATACATCTGCCACTGCTTAATTATGTCCGAGATCTTCCCTTTTAAGAATAAAGCTATGGTCTGGAAAAGAGTCTATATACAAACATGAAGCACAGGTCAGGCTTCAATCTTTCTCAGAGCTGCATTTTACAAGCACCGAGCGGCAGTGTCATTCCACTGGAAACTATTCCAAATCCTAGGAGATCTCATGCTGCTTCCTTAGAGTCGCATCTCAAGTATGACTACTTATAATTTAATCCCATCACTACTAAACTCTAGGGAAGGCCCCATAAAATGTCAACACAATTGCCAGCTACCGAAACAACATTGAGTAGATTCCAATCCCAACAGTACAATGATAACAAAACACAAACCATGGAACATTGATTTCATTCATGAGACTACTAAGTCACTGCCTTCATCAGATGTCTCTTATTCACTGTATCCCTGCAGGGGAGATAGAATTCTTTCCCCCTTTTTTGTCTATTTTCTTATGACAGAGATTCACTGCTTCTGAGAGGCTGGTGCAAGAAGAAAGGAGAAAAAACCCAGCACAGGAGTTGGAATGTCAATCCAGTCCCCGTGGCCTTCAAAATGAGATGCCTCATCTCCATTTTCTCATCTGTGTCACACGTCGCCTTCAGCACTAGGGCTGAGATTCTGAGGACATCTAATCTCTTCACTTTCCTTTTTAAAAAAAAAAAAAAGATTTATTTATTTATTTGACACAGAGAGAGCTAGCACAAAGTGGGGGAGTGGCAGGCAGAGTGAGAAGCACACCCCCCGCCGAGCAGGGAGCCGACACAGAACTCGATCCCAGGACCCTGGGATCTATCACAACATTTTGAAGAGATGGAGTTGATGTGAGTGGGAAACAAAAGGGCTGTATTTTAGAAGGAAGACGGTGCTGCTCCTGCCCTGTCTCCTGGCAGCTCTGATTCAAACATACCATGTTCTGTGTAAGCCTTTATGGTGAACATAAACCTTTCTGGACTCTCAATTCTGTAGCTAGGTCGAGTGTATAAAGTGTGCAGAAGCAAAATGTAAGATGAGTTTGCTCTCCTCCTGACGTTCAGCTCCCCAAGGCTTCAAGGGAGCTCTTTTTACTGATTCTGTCTTTTAGCACCTTCAACTAGTTGATGCTCACATGAGCACACTTTATAAATGGGTTTATTTCCAGTTTAATCGGGGGGGGGGGGTGTCAAAAGAGCCTAGAACGTAGCGGCCCCTGCACCACTGCACTCCAGGTTCTGCTGACCATCTTTATTAAGTGTGTGGGGTTTTCTTAATCTTCACGTAGGCTTTTTTCCTAACACAAAGCATCATTTTCTTTCTTTACAATGCTCCTAAAGAATTTGATTCCCGAGATGAAGTTATGATTTCTGAAGAGAACATGGCTGTCAGGGTTAAATCTAAGTAATAACTCAATTTCCAAAAAGAAAAACGTAGCTAAACTTACTAAAAGGAACTTTGAAAAAGTATATGAGCTCATTTCTTACAAGATGGTTACATGAGCTGGATATAAAATAGCCAAAAAAGGACAGAGTCCAAAATACTTGCTGAGATCCTGGTTGATTTCACCATATCTAAAAGTTAATGTGCATTTAGCACTTTTTCTTTTAGAGTTTACCTTATGGAAATATTATACTAGAAAGAATGAAAATATTAATGTTCTCCATTCAGAAAAGTTTAGTATATGTATATATTAAATAATATATATTTTGTATTTAATATATATTTAATTTGGTTTAAGGTTTTCTTTAATTTATTCAATACTCTCAAAAAAATACAGATAAAAAGAAATATTCAGGTAATTTGCACTGCTTGACTTTAAAAACGGGTTATGTAAGTTAGGGATAAACTATTCTTTAATTGGAAGGAAGACCATGAAAGCCAAGCCCGATAATAAGACATCATGGATTTTGATCACTTAGAAAATTATAGTTAATATTACCTAAAAGTAAGTTTTAAAATTCTCAACTGTTGAAAATACATACATTTCCTGATTTACGGGGTCCATTCTGCAAATGATAAGTTAGTGAAACCAGGTAAGATCAAACACTAGCAAAATGGTGAATTTAGAGTGCAAAGTAAATTTATTAAGTGGCTGTCAGTTAAACTGCCAAATGATGATCTGATTTTAATAAACTGCTTCTGGAATCACAAATTTCAACTGAATTTATATTGAGGCTGGGGGGGGCAGACATAGATAAATAGGTGAGCTTATCATCTCAGAGTATTTGAGGGCGAGGAAAAATATAAAACTTTTTTTTTGGCGATATGGTTTAAATCCTCGGAAATACATTCTACCGTAATAAGAACCTCCAAACCACAGACACAGGCTACCAAAAATGGATGGACACCATGGCGCAAACTTCTGCATTCTTCCTTCGAGGCGGTTTGGTTTATCAGCCCAAACTCCGATGTGCGGCCCCTTCGCACGCACAGCGGGGTGCTCCGGGCACGCGACACACAGACAAGATCACGCAGTGAACAGAGATCGGCAGAGCCATCTGACCAAAGCCAAGTTTTCTTCATTATGAGACTTTCCTACAAAGGGACTGCCAAGTCTGAACAGACCACAGAGAGGTGAAAAGATGCTTGTTTCTGCTTCAGGGGCTTCAGCTCTCCACTCCTGAAACATGAGTGAGGAACTGTTTTGGGGAAAAGGCCAGCTGTCAGCCAGGGTAAAATAGCGCACCAAAGATGAAGTCTGACGAATGGAATGATCTCGATTTCCCCCATCTTTCCCGGATTCATAGAAAAAGAGAATGTGTACCTTTTCTTCCAGAGCAAACTGGAAAATGTTTAAATCGACAATTAAAAAATGGTCTTCAGAAAATCTTATCGTTGCCTTTTCTAATTTAGTCTCTGAATGACACACACAACTGGTAGAACATTTCTCAGATGGTGGCTGAGGACAGTTGGGGATGCCCCGGGCCAGCACACAGTCACAGCCGGCAGATCGCGGTGGCCCCCTGGGGTCGTCATCAAACTTGCGGGTGGCACGTCCCGCTTCCAAAGTAGCAGTTGTCTGGGAGGGACGACGCATCAGGGACAGGGGTCTGTACAGCACTTTCCTCTTTCAAGCACGAGGAACTGGGAAGAGAGGAACATGCACACGGATTTGTGCCACTTGGGTCCAAACATCAAAGTGAATTTGGCATTTCCTTCCCAGCGCTAAAGAAAAAACGACTGGAGAAAAATGACTCCCTGTGAATTCTCTGGGATTTCAGCTCTCTTCTCAAGCAAAAAAAATTTCATGTATGTTGAATAACCACCTTTGACCAACAGATGGAGCAGAGCTGGAAGCTACTATACCATTACCAAATGCCCACATTGGATTATTAAGATTGTGAGACTGCTTTTGAGGTCACAAAAATGGGACTGCACTCGGGGACTACAGCTTTAGTTTTGGGGGACCCCACGGTGTATGGAATCAGGGACATGAACATTGCTGGAGGGAGCCAGGAATCAGACAAATTTCCTAATTTGCCACTGCTTAAAAATGGTCAAGATTTGTGACATGTTGAGGGCGAATCCTTTCTTTCAAAGTGCTCTTCACAGTATCTGCGACAATATCGAACAGGTAAGATGAGCCACTACTCTCGACGCCAAGTCCGCAGTGCAGGGCGGCGGCCGCCCCCAGCCTCCACTGCACACAGGCCCGGCAGCGCCGTGCCAGCAAGGACAGGGACCTTCGGTGCGGGGCCCCGGGGGCCGCGGCTCGCGCCCCAGCCGGACCCCTCACAGCGCCCCATCGAAGGTGTGGGGCTCACTCAGCGCTGCGGCTGGAGGATCGGGGCGCCTCGTCTGGGTAATTTTCTGTTTGGGGTTTTTGGTTTCTTCTTCCTCTTCAGTTTCACTTTCGCAGACGTGAACCACCACGCTTGGCGTCGACTCAGTTCCTGCGTGGAGCTCGTATTTCTCCCCTGCGGAGGTAAGCGGCAGAAAGACGAGTTTGTCTCTTGAAACTTTGGTTCTACTTGTAGTTTGATTGCTTATTGGCTTTTAAATCCTATGTCAGAGCACTTTGCTTTGGTCTTAGAGATCTGATACTTTAAGGTTCTTCTACGGTTTTGCCCTTTGAAGAAATTAGCTGGTGCGGAGTACTGAGGTCTCCGGAGTTAACATGGAAATGCTAATTACTCTTCTGCGGACATGAGTGAACCTGCTTAACACCAGAATGGTTTCGGTTTTCCCACGGGAGCCACCTATAAGATTCCAGGCAGCAATCTCCTCATTACCGGACAGCATACATCCATGACATTGCGCTAACGTGTACGAAAAACACCAAGCCACCTCCCTTCAAAATGCCTCTTGTAACCCTTTCTAAGAGACTTAACATTATTGTAGGTGGACTAGTCTGAACCAGCTAGGCAGTGATTTCCTAGACTATTTTAAAGGGATGAGAGGAATCAAAGAGAAGAAAAAGAAGAAATGAACAATAACTATAAGAGAAGAATTTGGAAGGAGTAATATAGTATTACCACCAATTCCTTGAAATAATTATTCGATGTAGAAGTCTGTCTGGTACTTTGATGGGTCCCGGGAGAAGGTAACTTACATTGGGAGACGGTAACTAACATTCACTACGGGCCCGGTTGTGTACTAGAAGGATGTGTAGCAGTTTAAATTGAGGTTCTGTTTATTGAGTATGACATATGTATCATTTAATCCTTATTAACCACACTGGGAGGTAGCTATTATGGTAGGTATTTTAGATGAGAGAACAGGCTCAGAACCTGAAGCTAAGTAACTTGCTCAGATCACAAAGTTAGTGACTCTTGGTCTCAGGGTTGTGGGTTCGATCCCCACACTGGGTGTACAGATGACTTAAAAAAACAAAATCTTAAAAAAAAATCACTAAGTTAGCCAACTTAGAAGAGAGGCTAGAGTTGGAACCCAGGTTTATGCGACTTCATCCTCCATTCTGATCATGTTGCCACTGGTTGGCTAGAATGCCAATCGCCGAGTATGGTCTTTAATACAAATATTTCTTGGGAAAAAGAAAAAGGGAAGGTAAGAGTTTGTTACCTGGTCCCAGTTTGGAAACTGCGCAGAGCAAGTCATAGTTTATAACGGGCGTGGCGTCCTCGCCCTGCTGCCACCCCACCGGCGGCGAGGCGGGCGGGGAGATGAGGAAGTGTCGGACCGGCTGCGGTGGCAGTAAATACGACTTGTGCCGTGTCTCGCTGGACATCTGGACCTGCGGGCAAGGAGAGGCTCAAAACCAGCGCGTGACTGGGGTGTTTCTTCATTTTCATCGTGAGGCTAACCGGGACACCTCTTGGGAGAAACTGAACGCGGTTCCCCGGCAGCCTGCGTCTCCGGGCGCACGGGGGCGCGGTCCGTGCGGTTCCCCGCCCAGCGCACGGGGCTGCACAGCGCCCGCGCCCCCGGGGGCCGGGAAACCACAGCCCAGTGAGAACCTGGACCCGTAAGGAGACGAAGCAACACTCTATGGTACTAAACAGGAATTCCAATTTTGCTTATCCATTTTCTGAATTCCGGTTTCAGAACAGAGTAGGTCTTACCGTCTCCATCTCAAGCAACTCCACCAAGAAACATCCTGACAACTTTCATTTACGTTTTCATTTGGAGCATGAGACAAGAGACGAATCTCTTTTTTTAAGTTAAGCCCAAAATACTTTGTTGAAAATAAAATAGTGCACTTAATAAATGAATCGAGGTCTAATGCCTTTCTGCCATCAGTTCTTCCGAGGAGAACCTGGTGTGTGCCAGTGCTACCCAGCGGGAATTAGAATAACAAGCAGAGCGGATTTGCGGTAATGCACGGGCTCTTCCGCAATCGCATAGCCCGGGCCAGCCTTTCCGGAGCTCCGCGTCCCTGGTCAGCCCCAGGCGGGCAGCTATTTTCAGTGGCGGTGTCTCCTGAATCCCAGAACACAGAAACGACTTTAGCGACTATTTTCTCAATTCTCCCAAAGCTGTCATACCCTGAGTACCCTTCTAGATGCACAGGAGGTAAGTCAGTTCACTGATCTTTTTTTTTTTTTTTTTTAATTTAAGTTCAATTAGCCAACATATGTACATCATTAGTTTTTGATGTAGTGTTGAATGATGCATTAGGTGCATATAAGACCCAGAGCTCATCAGATCAGGGGCCCTCCTTAATGCCCATCCCCCAGGTACCCCATTTGAAGGTGTTTAGGGCTTCACCCTTACAGAACCCTAGTTGAGAAAAGCTACCAGAAAGATGAATTCCTTTAATGTTTAGCATAAGCAAAACAAAGTCAGGAGGGCAAATATCCTTAACATCTATATATGCGTAAAACAAAGGAAAAATATTTTTACATCACTTGCTGATTGGGATTATTTATTTGCAAGACTTCTGATATACTTATCAAGAAAATGGAGGATTGACCGTATTTTGGGAGGGAGGAAAAGAGGCTGAGAGAACAGTACTGCGAGGTACCTGTGCAAAATACAGCTTCAGCTTCTTCCCGTTGAAGTCTGTTTCGTTGAGTTCTATTCGCGCTCTTGCTGCTGCTTCGGGTTTGCTGAAATTTATTCTGACTCTTCGAAAGCTTTTAAACAACTGAAATGTCACTTGGTCATCATAGATAGTGAAAAGTGCTTCAAATCTCTCCTAAAATTGAGGAGCAGCAGGGCGGGGGTGGGGGTGGAGGAAGAAGGAAAACCTTTAGCCAAAGGAAATTTAAATCATTAAACACACGTAACGGGATGAAACTCATGATTTACCGGTCTTCCAAAAAAGTGTACTTTTCTTGCAGGTGTACAAGAATGGGTATCCTGTTGTCTTGGGCTAAAGTCTGCAATTTGCGCTTACTTTAAAAGTAACTAACTTTATCAGATATTGTATAGGTTCAAATTATAAAATGAATAAATGTAAAGTATCGTGAAATAAATGTAAGGTATAAACAGATACAAACATGCCCGATCACAGAACAAGAACACTGTCCCGTTTTCAAGTCCCCAGTGTACCAGACTTGTTTTCCCATCCTATCCCTTTCCTTCTTCAAAGTAACCATTTCTGGATTTTGCGCTTGGTATTCCCTTGCTTTTCTTCTTTTTCTTTAGAGTTCTACATTTTTTTGTATCCCTAAGGACTTAATCACATTGCATGTATTCTTCTGTTAACTTTTTGTAAGCTTCTTTCCCTTCCATTTTGTTCCTCAGACTCTTCCTTGTTGCTGGAAGTCCCTCCTTCCTGCTGCTGCAGACTGTCCCTCTGCAGAGCCGCGCTGCGTTGGATCTACCGCTGTTGGAATCAGGACTGCCTCGTATTTTCTGCTACAGCGGTGCTATGAGCGTTCTTGCGCACATCTCTCGGCACCCAGATGCATGAGTTTCTCTGACTGGACGTACCTAGAAGTGGAATTCCTGGGCCTTAGAGTTGGCACGTCTTTAACTTTAGGAGATAATGCCAAATAGTTTCCCAGACTGTCTGTACCCGTTTACTCTCTACCAGCAGATACATGTTCTAGTTGCTTCGGATCTTTGCCAACACTTGGTACAGACTGTGTCAATGGGAGGTAGTCTATGAAATGGGCTCTACGTTTGGCTATCACTCACATTTCTCTAAATAATGAGGTTGAGCCTCTTTCTTTCCCTTTAGGATTTTATTTATTTGAGAGAGCGAGCAAGTGAGAGAGAGAGAGAGCCTGAGCAAAGGGAGAAGGAGAAGCAGGTACCCTGCTGATCAAGGAGCCCGATACAGGGCTCAATCACAGGACCCTGGGATCATGACCTGAGCTGAAGGCAGGCGCTTAACTGACTGAGCCACCCAGGTATCCCGAGGTTAAGCCTCTTTTCAAGCTTACTGGCCATTTGGGACTCCTCTAAATGTGATATGCCTGTCTGGATCTTTTGCCCATTTTTCTACTGCATTGTCATTTTTTATTGAGTCATGGATGTTCCATAGAGATACTAATTCTTTGTCGATTAAATAGCCATTAAGTGGCTCTTTTCATTGTGGGTTTTTTCTTTTTCTTGAGAAATACAAGTTTTAAATCTGAACATTACTGAATTTATCACTTTCTTCCTTCTGCATTTTGTGTCTTTTTTTTAAAGATTTTACTTATTTATTTGACAGAGATCACAAGTAGGCAGAGAGGAAGGCAGAGAAAGAGGGGGAAGCAGGATCCCTGCATAATGTGGGGCTCGATCCCAGGACCCTGGGATCATGACCTGAGCAGAAAGCAGAGTCTTTAACCCACTGAGCCACCCAGGCGCCCCCATTTCCTGTGTCTTAAGAAGTCTTTCTGAAGTCTGAGATCATACTGATGTTCTCCTGGGTGGCTTTCTCAAAGTATTAGAAGAGAGGAGAGGAGGGGAGGGGAGAGGAGGGGAAAGGAAGGAAGGAGGAAAGAAAGGAGGGAGGGAAGGAAAGAAAAGAAAAATCAGTACTGAAGGCAGTGGAAATGGAAAGTAGGGAAGAACAAATTAAGCATGGTTTATATTAGTATTTTGTCATTCTGTACATTAAATAGTTTCCCTTGCTGAGGTAAAAGGACCATGTATTTATTCCTAACTCCCATAACAATGAATTTTTGTAGTCACAGTAACACATTATCTCGCAAATGAAACAGCTACCTACTAATTACGTCCTACTTCCTCCCAAAACGTTTTTTCCTCAGTCCGGAAATACACCATCCCTGAATGCGACAGGCAGGTCATAGCCGCGGGTTCTAGGGGTCTCTCTCTTCTAAATTCAAGTATCTGTGAGTGGATTCAGACTTATACAGAAACAAAGCCACGCAAAAGCCCATGAGTAAGTGTTTTCTATGTTTTGCTAGATCCCTCTCTTTCTCTCCCATTCTCATGGAGCACAATACAGTCTGAGAAACGTGTGACTCCTCGATGTGAGGTACAGTAGAGAACACAAATTAACGTGGAGGCAAAACGATCAGTTTCCTCGTGAGGAATGACCACCTGAGCCTTTGGCTGGTAGCTCCGCCCTCCTGTGAACCCACAGGTACCAGCAGGTGGGCTCCTGGGGCCCCTCCCACAATCAGACGTGAGCACAAAAGGGGTTCCGACCACTGCAGGGAGGTCATGATCTCTCCACACGCACTGAAACTAACTGGCGAGAAACGTAATTCAGTCAGAAACAAAAGTATTATTTTTCTCCTTAGAATTGTTTTAGAAATAATTCACTTTTGGGGCACCTGGGTGGCTCAGTGGGTTAAAGCCTCTGCCTTTGGCTCAGGTCATGATCTCAGGGTCCTAGGATCGACCCCCATGTCAGGCTCTCTGCTCGCGGGGAGCCTGCTTCCGTCTCTCTCTGTCTACTTGTGGTCTCTCTCTTCTCCGTCAAATGAATAAATAAAATCTTAAAAAAAGAGAAATAACTCACTTTTATATGTTTCTGAATTCTTGAATATTAAAATGAACACCATCCTGTTAAAGGGTGAGGCTTGCACATTTGCTTCTGACAAGAAAAGGAAGATCCCAGAAAATCCAAATCATCACGGACCACTCTCTTTCTCTAGCGGTCTCTTATTATCCCTTCGGGCAGTGCATCTATAGGAATAAGACAGTTAATACTGCCTAAAAATCAGTCCCTAGGGCTTTTCCTGTTATAGAAGTTTTCCACCAAATATAGATCAGAAGCTGCCTTCCTATGCTGAAATCACCCATGAAATTAGTCAGCAGTAAAAAGCACTACAAATACCTTGCATCTAAAATATGTAAAGATGACATGTAGCCAATAGCTTTCTTGGGAATTCCAGAAAAGTACTTTGCAGCTGGATAACACGCAGACTAAAATCATGAGGCGAGAAGAGTAGAAAAGGTTTTATGGGAAGGTTGGTTTCAGGGAGATGAGGGCAGCAGCTAGGTGTGTATTTCTCGACTTTCTGGAAATACCACTGCCCTATCCTCTCTTCCCCATCCCGAAGCAGCTTATCAGTTTCGATGAGGAATAAATTATGAACATAATTTTGCTGCACCCCTTTGCCTTGACCATAAGAGCCTGAAGCAGGAATGCTTCAATCCATTCAGCTGTGAAATTATCTCTGGAGTCCTACGGTAAAAGATTTTTCATGTTCTATGTCTGTCTGTAAATCTGAAATAGAAAATTCCCTCTCCAGCAGGTTCGTGGACGTTGGAGACAAGGCCTCCATTTCCACCTGGAGAAAGGCAAGTGCCTTTGGTTCTCCTCAATATCACTGCTGACTACCAGGAAAGAGAGCCCCCAAACTCCTGGGTGTGGTGGATTGAAAACTCTGATCCTCTGAGTACTTGTAACAGTTCTGGGCCCTAAATTCACAAGTGCCAGAGGGGAGCAGAACACAGAGAAAATGTGAAAACTTTAACTTTTCCCATAGTATTCATGTTGCCTTCCACACCGTTCCAGATCAGAAAGAGGCACGAAACAGTTAAAATTCAAGGAAATATGGATGACTAAGTGTTCAGTATTGATTTCTAGGTTTTAACGGTTCACATATTTATAGATGCATACTCTGCCTTATTGGAACGTAAGTTCTTAGAGGGCTATTTCCCCCCCAAATGTATAATATCCCCTATATGTCATGACAAGAAAAACAGTCAAACCAATGAGATATCATTTTTGATGGTAACCAACTACAAAGTGGTACTAGGGTGGGGATGGAAATATTCTTAATGGGAGCGTCGACTACATGGTTAGAGACTGTCAAAACTCACCAAATTGCACACATAAGATCTGTACATGTTACTGCAGCCAAGGGGGGAGGGGGAGGGGGACAGGAAAGGGGGAGAGGGAGGGGGAGGAGGAGGAGGAGAAGAAAAAATGAGAGGAGAGAACAGGAGGAGGTAGCCGCTGGAGTGACCTGTGGACAGCCGTGGAGGTGGCCCCTGGGCCGTCACCGCTGCTGAGCGCAGTCTGTCGGGCCAGAGCTTTGCACACCAGTGTCAGCCCCCTGACCCAGCTGGGAGCAGAGCAAGGCTACTATTCCCATCTTCACTTGGGACAACACATCCTTAGTCATCGGGAGTCATTCTGGTTCTAGGAACTTCTTTTTTCTTCCATGGTTAGTTGAAAAAGATGCGGATGTGCCTTCCAGAAGATGTGTGCCCTATGCAGAGGCCATATTCAAGCAGGTTGGTGGCCAGTCACCAGCCTCAAAACACCTAGAAAATAGGGTGCCCTTTTAGGAGGAGAATGAGATCCACAATCACACTCTCACACCTAATTGTGACCTTAACAGTGAGGCTGATGGGGCCCCTACGATTAATGAGATCCCAGATCTTGACAGTCCCCAGGGAGCAGCGATGGCTTCTTCTCTTTAGCCTGAAGGTTGGCTGTTTATGGAAGAGCAGAGAAGACAGAGGAGCAGACTGCAAGGCCCCCTGGAGGAAAGGGCGGATGGATGGAAAAAACCCGTGGAGCAGGCAGACAAAAGAAGAAAAGCAGAGAATTCTGTCGCTGCTCAGCATGTCCTCTCCTGCCCCACCGAGCGCTGGGCTATTGGGGATTGTGAAGGGGCAGTCCGGTTATGGGTGGGCACTACCTACTCCAAGGGCTCAAGGTGGCCCATGCAACATTTCAGGTTTGTAAGCTCATCAAACATTGTTTGGATCTAAGACACTGGAGGTGAGAAAAATCACACAAGTGAGTTCTTCCCCGGAAGACTGTGTGAATTTTCCCAGGCACAAGCGAAACAGGGTCGGTCATCCAAACTGCTGTGCAAAGCACCCAGTCTTCAGTGGTCACGGTCAGGATCGTCCAATTCATGCACCAGGAAACCCATGACTGCTCACCAGGATGTCCAGTTGAATTTTGACTTCCCCTTTCCTGGTCTCCCCACCACTGACCAAGTAGCAGAGATCAGGGAAGTCCAGCCCCAAGCTTCTCTGGGAGTCAGGAGGATGGCGGGGGCCAGCCTACAGGTGCTCTGCCGGCTCGTCACCACGGTGGTCTCTTTTCTGTGACTTTGGTGATGGAGCACCGGCTTTGATGAATATGCCAAACCCTTCTCGACATCTGAGAGGAGGACATAAGTACATACCACCCATTCTTGAGCAAGAGAAGCTCTCCGCTCATTGGCCTTTATCATGGGTATAATATTCCTTTCTCCATCCAGTTAACAGAGACCGGTCCTGTCTTCAAACATGAGACCACAAAAGCAAGACCTCAGGAGGAACCCACAACCTGGACAGGAAACTTCAGGAAGGTCTGAGGGCTTCTACCAACCATTTATGTTCTCAAGTAACAGAGCTCGCGAGCCAGACTGTCTGGATTCGACTCCGAGCTCTGTCACGTAGCTGTGTGACCTTGGGCAGGTTGCTTCCCTTTGCTGTGCCTACTTGCCTTACCTGTTGCTTGGGTTTCACTGGGTTATTGTGGGGGGCAGCATGAACACTCGCAGTTCTTACTGGGTACTATGACTGCTGCTAACAGAAATGGGGCAGGGCTTTGCCAGCAGTCCACTTGCTATCCTGTGGTCACACAACACAGCTGCTCTCCTGTATGATGTGGATTACCCGAGAAGGAGGCGAATGCATGGCAACGACACAGCACCAAGGGATGGCACGTACTCTGGAGGTCACCGCCAGAAAGTTGGAATCCACCCTTCCTGATAGTCCTTTAGCGATTCAGAACTCCACAGCAGTCCCCTGGGGACACGCCCGCCCAGGAGACCCGGCTGTGCGGGGCGACACAGGGCACCACTGATTCGTGACATCAGCGTCCACGCTCGCGGGATCTTCTGAACCTGACCTGTGATCCCTGACCCTGGGAAGCAGAGACCGCTGCTTGCTTCTCTGTTAGGACAATGAGGAACTTGGGTTCCTCTGCTATGAACTTGGGACTTGGGTTGAAGGCAAGAAAAGCAGGAATTTTTTCTTTTTTTTTTGTACTTACAGCAGAATTCCCCATATTGAAAAAATACGTAGTTTTCACTTCCCTGGCTTTTAATTTTTATTAATTTTATCTTTTTGTTTTGTTTGCTATTTCTTAAAATTAACTGTTTGGGGGTGGCCTTGAAAATGCTTTGCTATGCCTGTATTCACTGTGCCAAGCTGACACAGGGGAATGAAAAACTATTTAAAACAAATGGAAATGGCCGATAGGAAGTTATTCAAGTATAGAAGGAAAATGTGAAGCAGGAAGACAGGATTCTCTTTAGTCAAGGCCAGTTATGCACAAAGATCAAGAATGTTCCATCCTTGCCCATGTGACCTCCACCGAGACTCTTCCTCGCTGTTCATCCACGCTCACTCCTTCAATAAGGCTGGTCCTACCCTAGGTGCTCAGGCTACAGCAAAGGCCACATACTGATTGCGATTTGTTCTAGGTACAAGTTTGTTTTCTGGTGGTGTTTTCTTCAAGGACATTAGAGGGCAAAGGCCATTTTGAAAGCTAGAGACCCATCTTCCCAAAGACATATAAACTTGAAAGAATGCCCCCCCCCAAAAAAAAAGAATGTTGCAAACAGCCATGGGAGGGAACTTATGTATATTATTTGTTATTTAAAAAGAAAAAGATTGGGGGCCCCTGGGTGGCTCAGTGGGCTAAAGCCTCTGCCTTCAGCTCAGGTCATGATCTCAGGTCCTGGGATCGAGCCCTGCATCGGGCTCTCTGCTCACTCTCTGCCTGCCTCTCTGCCTGCTTGTGATCTCTCTCTTTCTGTCAAATAAATAAATAAAATCTTTAAATATATATATATATATATATATATATATATATATATATATAGGAAAAAAAGGTAGCCAAACATTTAGTCTAGAAGCTTTTAGGCAAAGCCAAGTAAAGCGGGTGCGTCCGTGCTGACAGGGGGCAGTGGCCTGAGAGGGTGTCCGCGTCCCAGCGGGGTGAAGAAAGTGGCCATCTGGGAGGCAGGCCCGGCATGGGGCGCCAGAACCCAGCAGGGTGAGGTCAGTGTGTCCATGAGGGGCAGCCCTGCGCGGTCATGGGAGCTCTGGGGGCTGAGGAGGGTGCCCAGGCAGGAAGACTGCCCAGAGCAGGAAAGGGATGTCAGCAAAGGGGCAGGCGGACAGGGTGTCGAAGCCCAAGCGAAGGGAGAAGGGTGAGGAGGGAGGCTGTGCAGGGAGGCCATCCAGCGTGGAGTCCTGGCGCCCCAGTGGGGTCAGCGTGTGTCTGGGTGGGAGGGTGGCCCAGCACAGCATCCCGGATCCCACGCAGGGTGAGGGTGGTGCTGTGGGACTGTCAGAACCTGGGTGGGGTGCAGAGGCCTTCCACGTGGGGGGGCCTGGGTGCAGGGCGTTGGAGCCCAGGGCGGGGAAGGAGGGCATCCACGTGGGAGAGAGGGTGGACGGCGGCAGTGACGTACAGACCCGGTGACTGCAGAAGTACACGGTGAGACAATGGAAGCTAGTTTTCTGTCAAATAGGAATTACAAACTTGAAACAGGAGAAAACTAGAAATGAATTTAGTGCTGGACTGGAGTTAGAAGTGAAACTGGAAACACACATATGCGCATATCTCGATGTTTCCTGGCTCTGTTCACCGCGACGCCCAGTAACTAACTCGCACACGTATCCTGGTTTCTAGATACAGTTCTCTGCCGGAGGGAGTCAGGGCTCCTCGGAGACGTGGCTGGGTCTAGGGGCTGGGCAGGCAAGGTACAGAATAATTCTGGAGCATCTTGTTGTGTTTGAGAGGTGAAAGGCGTACTCAAAGAATGATGCTCATGTGTCAAAGAGCCATAGAAGCCATCCTGAAGGGGCCACCACCGGCTGAACCGAGGACAGATCAAAGTCCTGACGGTTAACAGGTTACGACCAAGGAAGATCCGAAACCACGAATTGTACGAATATAAGTAAATGTGTTAAAACTCCGATGGGGGGAACAGGACATTTACAAATACCTCCTGCGGAATAATTACGAATTACAAGGAGAACGAGAATAACTCGACAGTGGCCACGCCTGGCAGACACCACCTCGGTCAAGGGCTCCAAGTGGATTTTGTGGGGAGTGGGTCAAATGTCACCACCTGATAGGACGCAGTGACAAGAGCATCACTTCTGGGATATCCCTGCCAAAGACGCACCACTGCAATCTAATCCCAAGGAAACAGCCCACAAGCCTGAATTGAGAGACGTGCGATAAAATAACCAGTCTATAATCTTTGCATGTGAACCCCAAGACAGACGAGGGGAGACCAGACACCCTCCCAGACTGAAGGAGACTAAAGGCGTCTGACAGCTAAATTCAATGCTTCAAAAGGAGCTGGCGTTTTACTGTAAAGGACATTATTGAGACAACTGGTAAATCTCCAGTGGGAGCCTGAGGATGAGAAGGGTGTAATATCCCAGTGTTAATTTCCTCAATTTTGGGTTTTCTGCTAGGAGAAGGCCCTTGTTTGCAGGAAACATGTATTGTAGTATTGGGGTGATGGCCATCATTGTGGGCAACTTAACCTCAAAATGGTTCAGGAAAAAAAAAAGTTCTTTGTACTCCCAAACCAGTAAAGATATTTTGATATGTACTCCCAATATATTTTATTTGTTTCTCTCTCTCTCTCTACACACACACACACACGTTACAGACATGTTCTGCTTCCCTTATTATCATCTATAAAACTTGTAAAAAAAATAGAATGTAAGTCAGATTAGGAAATAAAAGAAACAGAGAGGAGATGGTTATTAAAACAAGTTTTTGAAGCTTCCACATACGCGTTGGGGGGTGACTACTGTCCTGACGCCATAGATGACGCTCATCTGATGATGCTTCAGCACATACTTAACGAGCAGCAAGGCTCAAAAGCTGACTCACTCCTGAGTTCTCCCCGCCTGCGGGAGCCCCTGGTTTGGACAGATTAGGAACATCCACACGTGGGTAATCCAGCTGTTTCTTAGAACCTAAGAGCCTTGAGTCCTGCCTTCATCTGGGGAATGGCAGACCCTTCCCAACGGAAATGAGATTATTGGGGGAAAAAAAAAACCTCTGATGCAGGATAGGTGCCATTGTACGTTCTGCTAAAGGTAAACGAGAAGGGATTTTGACTCTTGGTACACATTAGAGAAAAGTTATTTGCATGATGGTAGGATAAATTTCAATTAAATTATAGGAAGCCAAGGATGACTCACTATTATACTGGTTCTTTCCCATCATTCGGGTTTTGGCTCAAATGCCACTTCTTCAGACAGGTCTGCCCTGATCACTCTCGTTAAAAATGACCGGCCACCCACCAAGCCACTCCGTATCCCTCGACTATTTTATTTTCCTCGTGGTACATGTAATCTTGGAATGTCTTACTCACTTGTTTGCACGTTAATTTTTCTCTCCCTATGCTCTACGAGGGCTGGCACCTTCTTTGTTCACCGTGGTCTCCCTAGAACCTGTAACGAGCAACCGTGGCTGGCAAGGTTGCTCAACGATACTGCTCATGTGCACCGAGCCAGACTGAGGGGTCCGTAAACCAACGTCTAGGACCATGACTGCGAAGCTCCTTGTCAGTCGGTGATCTTAATACTGCCAGTAATTAGAACACCCAATTACCTAATGAAATGGTTCAAAGTCCTTTTTAACTCTTGGTTGTGAGATGATACAATCACCATGGAAACCATAAATATAATCGAAGGTGACTGGAGATACCTTTTTCATTTCAAAAGCGCCCAAGATATCTGAAAATCCTAAATGTTGTAACACACTGTGGTGTGTGGTCTGAGGGCCCAGCGCCAGTCCATGAACTTTGCTACCAGTTGTCCGTGGAAGGCTCAGAAGACAAATTGAGAAGTGTCAAGAAACATTTTGGCAAGTTTACGTTGCTGCGACATTAGGGCATTTTATGAAAACATCAGTCTGTGATAGTTTGGAGGAAAAACCCGGTCCTGCACTAAAGAGTGAATCTGAGAAGCATTCATTTATAGTTTACCCAGAAACTCATGAAAAAGTAACAACAATGTGAATGACCAGGCTGGCAAAAACCTTAAATTCTGCGAACAAGAGTATATGGGTGATGCCGTGGTGCACTGGAAACCCTTTTAACAAGGGGCTGGCAGGAATGCAAACAGCGACAGCTACTTTAGACACCACTGGACAGTATTTGCTAGGACTGAAGAAACGCAGCCTCACAAGCCAGAAATATGAGTCCTAGTTATAGACCCTGAGGACCCCCCCCGCACCCCCCCAATGTGGGAGATATATGGAACATTTAGCGTCACTGTTGAAACAGCAACCTATCAAGAATAACCTAACTGTCCAACGTAAGAAGGGGTAGACAAGTTATGGTAATTTTACAGGATGGGACACCACACAGTAAACGAAACAATACGCATTTCAACGCGGATTATTGTTATAGATAAAATGTTGAGGGGGGAAGAGGCATTCATACCATGTGCCATTTATGTACAATTTAAAATAATGTAAAATATGATGTATTTCACTAGTGTTTTACAGTTTTTAGCATACAGATCCTGAGCATATCTTCTTAGATTTATATTTCAATATTTCATGGTGCTACTGTAACTGGTAATGTTCTTTAAATTTCAGTTTCCAAGTGTTTACTGCTAGCGTGTAGACGGTACAGTTGATTTTGTATATTGCCCCAAATCCTACAATCTTTCTGAACTCACTCACTAGTTCTGACAGTCGCTATGTTGGTTCCTTTCCAAATGGACAATCGTGTCAATTGCAAATGGAAAATTTTAAAAGTACTGAACACATATCACACGCATATTACACACGTGTGTGTAACGTGTATGTATGTGTATACGCATAACATACGCATGTATATATAAAAGCGTATTATGAAGAAATGTTAAGCTCAAGAAAAATGGGTTCTCTTTTTAAATATTTTTTTTTTTTACATATTTTTATTGTGGTAAAATAGACGAAACACAGAATTTGCCATTTTAACCATTTTTACGTGTACGATTCAGTGGCATTAAATATAGTCACGCTGCTGTGAAACACCGCTATCCATCTCCAGAACTCTGTCATCATCCCAAACCGAACCTCTGCACCCACTAAACCAACTCCGCACCCCCTCCGCCACCGCCTCCGGCCCTGGCAACCGCCATTCCACTTTCTGTCTCCATGAGCCAGGCCAGCCTGTCTCACAGAAGAGGAGTCAGACAGTATCTGTCCTCTTGTGTCTCTTATTTCACTTAGTGTGTCTTTCAAGGGTCACACATATTATCGCATGTATCAGACTGTCATTCACTTCTAAGGGTGTATAATATTCCACTGTATCTATCTATATACCTCCCTTAAGGCATCCATGCATCGATGGACCTTTGGGTTGTTTCTGACTTTTGGCCGTTGTGAAGGAAGCCGCTATGAACACTGGTGCATCAAGTCCCTGCTTTCAGGTCTTCGTGTAAACATAGCCAGAAGCAGCGTTCTGGACCCGGTGGGTAATTCTATGCTTAATTTTTTGAGGAACTGCCACACGGTTTTTCACAGCAGCCGAACCATTTTGCATTCCCACCAACGCACAAAGGTTCCAATGTCTCCACATCCTTGTCAACACCTGCCCTCTGTTTTTATGACAGCTGCCACCCTGATGGGTGTGAGGTGGTAGCTCACTGTGATTAGACGTGAACTGCCCCAATGGTTAGTGATGGTGAGCATCTTTTCACGTGCTTATTGGCCATTTGTCTATCTTCTTTGGGGAAACATCTATTTAAGTCCTTCGCCCATTTTTCAACGGGGTTGTTTTTTCGTTGTGGATTTTTAGGATTTCTTTATACATTCTGGATAATAATCCTTCACCAGATAATGTGACTTGAAAATATTTCCTGCCATTCTGTGGGAATGCCTTTCCTGCCTTTCACTGATGGTGTCCTTTGATGTATGCATTTTAAATTCTGATAAAATCCAACTTATTTGTTTTTTCTATTGTTGCCTGTGCTTTGGGTGTCATATCCAAGAAATTATTGCCAAATCCAAATCAAGAAGCTTTCCCTCTGGGTGCCTGGGTGGCTCAGTTGGTTGAGCAACTGCCTTCGGCTCAGGTCATGATCCTTGAGTTCCGGGATCGAGTCCCACATCGGGCTCCCAGCTCCACGGGGAGTCTGCTTCTTCTTCTAACCCTCTCTCCTTTCATGCTCTCTCTCACTTTCTCTGTCTCTCAAATAAATAAATAAAATCTTTAAAAAAAAAAAGGAAGCTTTCCCTCTGTTTTCTTCTAAGAATTTTATGGTTTTAACTTCTAAGAGTTTTACGGTTTTAACTTTTATGTTCTTGATCCATTTTGAATTAAATTTTGCATAAGGTGTACGATAAGGGTCCAACTTCATTCTTTTGCATGTGGATCTCCAGTTTTCTCAGCACCTTTTATTGAAAAGACTGTCCTTTCCTCATTGAATGGTCTTGGCATCCTTGTTGAAAATCATTTGACCATATGCGCCAGGGTTCATTCTGGGCTCTCTATTCTATCGCATTGGTCAATATGTTTGTCTTCACGTCAGAATCACAATAGCTTTTAAAAAAATTTTATTGAAATCTATTTGACATATAAGTACCACACTGTTTTGATTACTGTAGCTCTGTATTAAAGGACATATCTTAACATAATAAAGGCCGTATACGACAAGCCCACAGCTAACATCACATTCAATGATGAAAAGGTGAAAGCCTTTCCTCTAAAATCAGGAACAAGACAAAAAAGCCCACACTTACTACTTTTATTTAATATAGTACTGGAAGTCCTAGCCAGAGCAATTAGGCTAGAAAAAGAAATAAAAGGCATCCAAACTGGAAAAGAAGTAAAATTGTCACTATTTGCAGATGTCATGATATACATAGAAAACCCTAAAGACAAAACAAAACAAAACAAAAAAACCTGTTAAAACTAATAAATTCAGTAAAGTTGCAGGATACAAAATCAATACACAAAAATATGTTGTATTTCTTATGTTTATAACAAACTACCAGAAAGAGAAATTAAGAAAATAATCCCATTTACACTTGCATCAAAAAGCATAAAATATGTAGGAGTAAATTTAACCAAATAGGTAAAAAGATTTATATATTGAAAATAAGACATAAATGAAAGAAACTGAAGAATTTATAAATAAATGGAAAAATATTCATGCTCATGAACTGGAAAAATCATTACTGTTAAAATGTCCATACCACCCAAAGCAATCTATAAATTCAGTGTAATGGCTATTAAAATTCCAACAGCATTTTTCAGAGAAATAGAACACAGACTCCTAAAAATTGTACAGAACTACAAAAATCCCTGAATAGTCAGAGCCATCTTGAGACAGAACAAAGCTGGAGGATTATACTCCCTGATTTCAAATGATGTTGCAAAGCTCTAATAATTAAAACACTATGGTATTGGTATAAAATCAGACACACAGATCAATGAGATGGAATTAAAGACTGGGGAAACAAACCCACACACACATGGTCAATTAATTTCCAACAAAGGAGCCAAGAGTATACAATGGGAAAAGGACAGTCTCATTAATTAAAGGTGCTGGGAAAACTGGACAGCTACACACAAAGAATGAAACTCAACCATTATCTTACACCACATACAAAAATTCACTCAAAACAGATTAAAGACTTGATGTAAGACCATAAACTGTAAGAAATCCTAGAAGAAAAAACAGGTCTTTGTCACAGGTCTTAGCAATGATTTTTTTAATCTGACACCAAAACCAAAAGGAACAAAAGCAGGAATAAGGGGGACTACATCAAACTAAGACACTTCTGCACAGCAGAGGAAACCGACAAATAAAAAGGCAACCTATTGAATAGGAGAAAGAAGTTCCAAGTCATGCATCTAGTAAGGAGCTAATATCCAAAATACATAAAGAACTCATAAACTGAATAAAAAAACCCACACAATCTGATTTGAAAAATGGGCAGGAGATCTGAATAGACATTTTTCCAAAGAAGACATACGAATGGCCAACAGGTATACCAAAAGATGCTCAACATCATTAATCATCAGGGGAATGCAGATAAAACCACAATAAGTTATCACTCTCACACCTATTAGTGTCCAAGGAGAGGAGATAAGTGTTGGCAAGGATATGGAGAAAAGGGAACCCCTGTGCACTACTTGTGGGAACGTAAACTGGTGTAGATGCTGTGCAAAACGGTATGGAGGATCCTCAAAAAATTAAAAACAGAACTACCATATGACCCAGCAATCCCACTTCTGGGTATTTATCCCCAAAAAACAAAGATATCCAGTTTTTAGATATCTGCACCCTTATGTTTACTGCAGCATTATATACAACAGCAAAGACATGGAAACAGCCTAAGTGTCCATCGATGGATGAATGGATAAAGAGAATGTGGGATGTGTGTGTGTGTGTGTGTTTATACACACACACACGCACACAGAGGCACACAATGGAACGTTATTCAGTCATTAAAAAAAATGAAATCTTGGGGCACCTGGGTGGCTCAGTGGGTTAAGCCTCTGCCTTCGGCACAGGTCATGATCTCAGGGTCCTGGGATTAAGCCCTATGTCAGGCTCTCTGCTCAGCAGGGAGCCTGCTTCTCCCTCTCTCTCTGTCTCCCTCTCTGCCTACTTGCGATCTCTTTCTCAGTCAAATAAATAAATAAACTTTATATTAAAAAAATGAAATCTTGCCATCTGGGACAACATGTATGGACCTTGAGGGCATTATGTTAAGTGAAATAAGACAGACAGAAAAAGGCAATTACCATGTGATCTCTTTTAGAAGGGGGATTTAAAAAAACAAACAAAATGAACTTATAGATACGGAGAACAGATTTGTGGTTGCTAGAGGCGGGGGAAATGGGGTGGCAAAACAGGTGAAGGTGGCCAAAAGGTAGAAACTTCCAGTTATAAAATAAATATTCTGCAGTTTCAGATATTACCAGTAAGGCTTTTATATAAAATTTACCATGACTAAGAACTGTATATAAAGTGAAGTCCACTGACTGAACTGCTCCTAAAATTTCTGCTGATATGACTTCCAATTTAATTTAGATATAATTCCAAATGGTTTTTAAAATGAAAATCAACAAGAACTCACCACTTTGGCAAGTTAAAAAAAACTTCCTAGGGTACACTTAAAGAAAGAAAAAAAAAAAGAAGGAACAGATATGATTGGGAGGTTTTTTTGAAAGAATCCTTAGGAATATAATTTTAAGATAAACTAGTAATACGTGTGGGGTTTTCATGGATCACAAATAAACAACAAGGTTAATGTAATTATTATACAAAAATGTAGAGCTCTTAAAAACTTTGAGAAAACTAGGAAGGACGATTTCAAAAGATCTGCATCATGGCTGACCTTGAGAAAGAAAGCACTTTCGAATGAAAACCAAGCGGAAAGGTACAAAACTGGCGGAGGCCGTCATCCCCCTCACTCTGCGCCCGGGCTTCCGCATCTCCAGGCAGGTTCCTGCAGGAGCATCCTAACTAGCCCCTGGCCTCAAGCTCTCCTTCCACCTCCACCGCCCTGCTCTTCACATGTTGTCTACGGACCTTCCGAATACGTACTTCTGAGTGTCACCCCTTTGCTCAGAAGACTATTTCCCGAAGAAGGGCAAGCCCCTTGAACTTTGCAGGTCGCTCCACGCTCACCTTTCCAGCTGGATTTAACTTCACCTTGGCTACGTCTCACCTGTGCACCAGCCACAAGAGCTCCTCCCTGAAGTGTCCACACTCTCCGGAGTCAGCTCGAGGGCTTGTTCTGTTCCCTCTGGCCAGAATCCCCCTTCCTTTCCCTGCTAACCTCTTCCCCCGCTCACGTCGCTCTTCTCTCCAAGACCATCTCCCGGTAAGATCTTTCACTCCAGCTGGCTGCCCTCCTGTCCTCTGACACCTCAATGTACTTTCAAGTGCGTCTAAAGCCACTAGTATTCCGTCTTATGCGGAATTACTTATCTCCCTGGCAGGACTGTAAATGGTCTGAGGCAGAAGCTGTTTCAATTCCTACCCTCTCCTTGGAAGCAAGTGGCACAGTGCCTTACACACTTGAGGACGTAGTGACTCAAACCGTATCAAGTTCTCTCTAAGAAAGTCACTGGAAGGAAAACACTTTGGGTGCACAGACAAAAAATTAAAGGGCTGGTATGTTGAGAAAAAAGTCTCAGCACATGCAAAATGGCTACCAATGACAAGAATATTTTACTTTGGTACGACTGAGACCTAGAGGCTTTTGTGAGATCATGATGGAAAAAAAAAAAAAAAGGCCACACACAAAACCTCTCTTTCCAGATAAATAATGATGAACTAAAGGAGACTAGCCTTTAAAAAATAAACTCAATCATTTTTCCCCAAACTGTACAAAGTAATACAAGAAATGTTGGGGCACCTGGGTGGCTCAGTGGGTTAAAGCCTCTGCCTTCGGCTCAGGTCATGATCTCAGGGTCCTGGGATCGAGCCTCGCATCGGGCTCTCTGCTCCGTGGGGAGCCTGCTTCCCCCTCTCTCTCTGCCTGCCTCTCTGCTTACTTGTGATCGCTCTCCCTGTCAAATAAATAAATAAAATCTTTAAAAAAAAAAGTAATACAAGAAATGTTAACAATTCTGTTACACTGAATAGTCCTAATTATGTAATTAGCCTCAGAAAAAAAGCTTAAAATATTTCTGGCTTGTATGAATTTACTCCCAAGTAATAGGAGGCCAGGATAAAAATCACTAGCTTTTTCTTAATCACAGTCCCCCAAAATGAATGAATGAATACATCAGGACTTCATAAGACCTGAATGAATGAATGAAGGAAGGAAGGAATCAGGACTTCAGAAGACCTGGTTCAGAGTTTACTATAAACCGGTGCTTCTCAAAATATTTGTGGCGAAGGACTGATTTGGAAATACTTCCTATGTGTTGCAGACCAGGGCTCTCATAAAATATAGTTAAAATGCTGCAGCAATGTCTAAAGGTTGATGTGCGCCTTCTGTACGTGCGAGGGCCAGGAACAAACTTCGCAAGTATGCAGCAGCGATCTGCGGTCTCCCCCGCAGCCCCAGACACGGAACCCGCTACCAAATGGCGGGGAAGGCAGGATGCGGGCCTACCTTCTGCTCTTGCACCTCGAACACCGCTTCGTGGACACTGCAAGCAAAAAGTGAGGTAGGCAGATCACTGAAATCCATCATCTCTTCCAAATCATCTTCATTTTCACCAAAAATCATCTCTTCTTCCTCTTCTTGGTCACTGCTACAGAGATCTGACTGGCTATCATTCCAGGATTTCATAGTGTCCCCCAGCATCATCCCCTAGCAGCAGGTCTTTTCCGATTTTAAAGTCCTGAGGGGTCCACAAGGCATCTGGGGTTAAAAAAAAAAGAAGAAAACAGCATAAAGATAAGATTTTGAAGGCCAAATACTGTTTCAGTCAATTCTCAAGACGGCAATTCATCAACAGAAGCAATTTTATTCAGGAAAGATAAATCAGAGTTTCAATCAATTCATTACAGTCCTCATAAATAAATAAGTTCTATATATTCCGATTTGATTTGCTTAGCATATTTTATGTAATATGTTTCACTGGCAATGACATAGGACCAAAAAAAGGCAAAAAGATTTCTAGTGGAATTGGGGGAAGAAAGGGGGGGAGGCAATGCAAAACGAGCTAGTATGAATCTGTACTAGTTTACAAGCAGTAGGAAGGAAAATGTGAACCAGAACTGCCTTCACATATTTGTTTTGGGTTTTTGGTCTACAACACTGAAGCTGGCAGCGTTTTAAAACCCACACGATCCATTTACCATCTGCACCGTGAAATCTGTCTGCAATGACATGACTTCACCTTTCTTAACCAATCTGTTCTTTTTGACTATACTCCCAAAGAACTAAGTTCCACAGAACCAGAAGGTCTATATAAAGTAGGTCTTTGTTAATATTAGAAATATTTAGGGTGCCTGGGTGGCTCAGTCGGTTAAAGGTCTGACTCTTGATTTCGGCTCAGGTCATGATCTCAGGGTCATGAGATCAAACCCTGTGTCAGGCTGTGTGCTGGGTGTGGAACCTGCTAAAGATTCTCTCTCTTCCTCTCCCCGCCGCTACAGATAGATAAATTAAAAAAAAAAAAAAAGAGAGAGAGAAATATTTAAAAAGGGCAAAATCTGACACAGACAACAATCAAAGAGCTGTCCTTTTTTTGAGCATTTAAAAATTAATAATTTTAACTCCAAGGCACTGAGCTGATAGCGTCCCTTTGTTAAATAATGGAGGAGAGTCTGTCTTCTGTGGACTTTATGTGCATGTCTGTCTCTTCTGATGAACTCCAAACGCAGTGCCTTGAGCATAACATATTTCAAGATGCCGAAATGGAATTTAAGAAATACCAATCAGGCACAGAAAAATTAAGTGGTCATGATTATAGTACCTTAATACTACTTCATTTGTGATTTTCCATGTTATGTCAAAGAACACAATGCTGTAAATATACTGCTTATATAGAGTACATGACAGATGTTAATGATAGGCTAAAAACAGCAGAGGTTTTTTTTTCTTTTCTTTTCATTATTCTACTACTCCTATCAGGAAAGACCAATCCCCAAAAGTAAAATCCTTACTCGTTTTAATAAATGTTTTCTGGGGGCGCCTGAGTGCTTCACAGTCGTTAAGCATTTGCCTTTGGCTCAGGTCATGATCCCAGAGTCCTGAGATCGAGCCCTGCCTTGGGCTCCCTGCTCGGTGGGAAGCCTGCTTCTCCCTCTCCCACTCCCCCTGCTTGTGTTCCCTCTCTTGCTGTCTCTCCATGTCAAATAAATAAATAAAAATCTTAAGAAAAAATAAAAAATAAATGTTTTCTGAATGCCCATTGCATGACAGGTATTATTAGGGATATTAGATGAGTAAGAAATAGTTCTTATCCTCAAGGAGCTCCCACCGAAGCAGAATTTCGTCTCCTTCACAACGCTACCCGCTCCTAAAGGATTCCGTTCCAGGAGTTAGCTCCTATACTTTCAATTTCTCCTTCTCCATCTGTTCCTTTTCCTCAGCAAACACACCTATCCAAGATTCGCCCCACCCACCCAATCTTTGAAAAAAACAAAACAAACCTTTCCTTGTGGATTCTACCTTCCCCTCCATCTACCTCTCCGCCTGCCTCTCCTTCATCTTTCCTACCAATTTCCCTTCTGCTGTGTTCTGTTCCTCAACTGCAGTCTCCAGAAAATTCGGGGCCACCAGACTTCTGCCACTGCCGTGGGCTGAAACTGCCCTCCAGGCCTGGGTCCGCAGCACCAGGGGCTGCCGCCCACCCACTCACCCTGCAACCTGGCCGGGCCTCTGCCTTCCGGGTCTCCCTCCTCCCCACCTGTCTCCACCTACCTTCTTCTACAACTTGGCTCTTTGAGGTTTCATCCCCTTCCTTCCTCCTCATCGTATTCTTCTTGGGCGGTTTCACCCACACTCCAGCGTTTAACCACTTAGCCACCAGGGCTCCTCGGCTGTGTCTCCCGCTTACCCCAGGGTTCACACACACACGGGGCTGCTGCTGCCTCTCACTTTCCACAAGGAATTGTAAGCTGGGAAGGATGTCACCAGAGCAAGAGCAGAATCTGGGGCAATGAAGGGGAGGGAAGAGCTTGGAAAAAGTACACGACCCCCAGAGATTCTGATCTGCTTCTAGCTCTTTCCTGCCTACACACACCACAAATCACTGATCTGTAGGATTCATATATCTAGACTCCACCTCTCTCTCCCGAGTTCCAGACTTGTCTTTTTAGCTTTCTTCTACCTGGGTAGCCCACAGATACTACCATTATTTTAAACTTTATACCTCTAATCAGTTCATTGGGCTGGAATCTCCAATCTGGAAAGGGGTCTGATGGGGAGGAAGATGGTACCTCACTGGAGCTTTCACTGTCATGGTTTCTTCAAGACTAAGTTGTCAGAGTTCATAGCCCTCAGAGCACTTTGTTCATTTCTCTGTTATATACTTATCCGTGACTATTCGTTTATAAATCACTCCCAGCTACTGGACCAGCAGCGCCTTTGAATCCCGAGTCCCCGGCACAGGTTCTGGCTCACAATGCAGGCTTAATAAGGACTGCTGAGTGAAAGCAGATAGCACCACACTTCCCCCACTGACACGGCTGCGCAGACGAAGGAAAATTTAATTCTGCATGAGATGAGAGACCGTTTCCCCACGGATGTTATGGAGAGACTTAAAGATGAACAGAATTTCAGCAGAAAAATGATGGGGTACGTTCCAGGCAAAGCTAACAGTTCACAAAGGCAGGACAGATCCGGTGTGCACAAAGATCGGACCTGGCTAGAGGGTACCGTATTTGGTGGGGTGGCTGGAGACAAAGTTAAAAAGGGGGCGGGGCATGGGCCAAGCTCCTTGAAAGTAGAGTTTCGGAGTTCTGATAAAAAAACCAGTCAGTGCCTGCACGCCAATGAAGGCTCTCAGGCAGGGAAATGATATAACCAACCCAGTTCAGCTTTCAATATCACTAAAAGTAGACTGTCTTTATATCTTATCTCTTAGAGGAACGAATGTTTTTAATCTCGCCCCACTCTCAATCCATTAAAGAGGTGAAGAAAATACTGTGCCTGGTATTTTGGAGGCTGGAAAGCTACAGAGCACTGAATGTCTAGATTTGGAAATATGAGAAAATCAACCAATTTTTGATAAGATTTTTTTGTTTCAAGATCCTTCCTCCAACCCCTAAAAGGGGGGGAAAAATGAGAGCACAGGAAACAATCCCTCACTTGACTTAAAAAAAAAAATTCTTAGAATGTTACACCTTCGTTTCCTGTTTTCTACCTTCACTTTGGGGTAACTTTCTTTTGAAAAAATTTCAAACAGAAAAGTAAGAATAATACAAGGAATTCCTGTATACTCTGTACCCAGAGTTACCATTTAATTACATTTTTGCCCATTTTTAAAATCATTCTATTTCTAAACATATACTTTTCCCCCTGAACCACTGAGAGTAAGACAAATGTGCTGTCTTTACTCTCAAGTATTTCACTGTGTAAGGACAAGACCATTTTCTTACATGATCCCTAGTACTATTATCAAAACTAGGAAACGTACCACTGATATAATACTGTTATTAAATCATCATCTATATTCAAATATTGTCAGTTATCCCAATAATGTCTTTATGATTATTTTCTCTTCAAATTATTTAGATTATTTTTAAGTAATTTGCCTTTTGTCCCAAGATTTTTCAATAAACTTTATAGTATTGCTACATTTTCTTCACTTATACATTACTGTATATTTGATACACTTTAAATACTGGATTTTGGGGTGCCTGGGTGGCTCAGTTGGTTAAGCACCTGACTCTAGATTTGGCTGGGGGCATGATCTTAGGGTCACAAGATCAAGCCCTGCATTGGTTCTATTGATAGGCGTGGAGCCTAATGCTTAAGAGTCTCTCTCTTCCTTTCTCTTTGTCCCTCCCCGTGCTCTCTCTTTCACTGCCTCTCTAAAAAAAATTAATAATAATTAAAAGAATAAAAGGATGGGTTGATGATTTATCATAGTATCTCCAAACAAGTCTGAACAGTCTTTAAGTATATTTTAGGAAGATTCAGGCTCCATAATCAATTTTCTAGATTTAAACTCTGGCTCCCCCAGTACTCTACATTAGGCAAATTATTTTGCTTCCCTTCCTGTTTCCTCAACTGTAAAACAGAATTATAAAATAATAACCCTTACCTAGTGCTCAACGACTATTTTTACATAGGCACAATCTACGTCAAGGCATTGCTGGGTTGAAAGGATGCCAATGATATTAGAAGCACCACTGGAACAGATATTCAAACAATAAAATGAGAAAAATACATAACCGAATAATCTAATTCCAAGCAACAAAAAGGCTACCAAAGATAAAATGAATACTTTATCATTTCAAGAAAACCGTTTAGTGGCAAATGGACAATGAAACCAGCTCAGTAGTAATAGGGCTCCAGGAAAAACACATTTAAAGATTTAAAAACCGCTAGCTGAAAAAGAAAAGAAAAGAAAAAAAAAAGGCCATAGTGCCTTTTTCACCGGCTTCATGGAATTTTACGTTGTAATTCAGTGCCCACAATATCAGAGATAGTATCTTTCAGATGATCGTTCTCTTGCTGAAGGCAAGCCAGGACATTTTTTTGGATATAGCCTAAGTCAACATCATCAACCATTTCATAATTTTCTGACATTATAAATGCAGTTAGATTTGAACAGAAAGACAGAGATGATCAAAATCAACCAGTGGAAACGACAATCTTAGCACATCTGTAAAGAAATCATCCTATAAGGTGACTTTGCTGGTACTTAACAAGTAGCTTGGTTTTATTAAGACCAAGAAGAAAGTTACAAAAGTACATTGTTTCTATGTTGTTGGTCCTGGAGTTGTTGCTAACTCTGTCCCACTCCAACAATTACAAGATCAAACCATCCCCAACCCACCCAAATCCCACTGAGATCCTGACTGGTTTAACAGAAAGGGCTGAACCAATATCCTCCAGCTCCTGTAAGCAAAGGTCTGGGCTAATCAGGGTTTAGCATCATCTCAGGGCAACTGTAGCTGGGCTGGCTGCTGGCAAGTTGTTTCTTCATGGAAATATCAAATGAGTGGAAAACTAGTGAATATCTGCTCTACTACAAGCCTCCTGACAAAAGTAATCCATCAAGGCAAAACATCAGGCACGTGCATTTGACTTTGCATTTTGTTTTGATCAGGAAAAGGTAAATTCCTCCTCCTCCAGGACTTTTTTTTTTTAACAGTTTTTCAAAATAGTACGCTTCTCAACTTGGTGAACTTTTTAAAATGCCTTAGCGAGATGCACTTTATTATTTTTTGATGTATTTCAAACGCAACCCAACAACACTGGAAACAAACAAGTACTCCCTTTCCAGCTCTGCATGTGCCTGATGAATAACCTTGCAGTAAGTCATCTGGCTTTTTATTTGTTCTCTCATATATAAAATAAGGACAATACTCACAGATGTTGTTGAACTACTAAATTCTTCTTAAAAACTCCTAAACTAGAATTTGGGACTACATTTCTTTTTTCAAAGACCCTCAGAATTGTCAATATGGGGGCCCTGAAGAGCTATCATGTAAGTCTCCCACTTCTACTCCCTCATTTACCACTTATAGGTAGACTTTTACTGCTTCCTAGTAGTTGTGGCAAAAAAAAAAAACAAAAAAAAAAAAACTGATGCAAAACTAAAGTAGGTGAAAATTCGATTTTTGTGATTTTTATGTTTCAATGACCTATGCCCTCTTTTCACAGATAATTTAGAATCGGTCCTATTATAATTATTGAGCTTCAGTGCTCCACCAGGAATAGTGGTATTTCTTAGTGTGAGAGAGAGAACAAAAACAAACAGCAGCAAAAGAATCAACTGTGGGATCATATGAAAATAATAGGTTTTAGGGGCGCCTGGGTGGCTCAGTGGGTTAAAGCCTCTGCCTTCGGCTCAGGTCATGATCTCAGGGTCCTGGAATTGAGCCCCGAATCCGGCTCTCTGCTCAGTGGGGAGCCTGCTTCCCCCTCTCTCTCTGCCTACTTGTGATCTCTCTCTCTGTCAAATAAATAAAATCTTTAAAAAATTTTTAAAAAAGAAAATAATAGGTTTTAAATACCTATTAAGGCAGAGATATAAAAAACTGATGCTACTTGTTTTGCTGTCTAAAATACATTTTCCCTCACTATAACCTCTACATTCTAGAGGGAGAGTGGAGATCTACTGTCTGACCCCCACCTTCTGAGGATTTTTTTGGGGGGGCGGTTCTAAAAAAACAAATGGTATTGAACTTTAGAGCTTCCCTTATTTCACAGGCTTCAGCCAAATCACACTGTTGATCATGATGTTTTGCTTAAGTCTCTCAACCAACAAATCCTCTGGCATCATACAAGATGTGCTTTCATTTGTAACTCCTGACATCTCACATGTTTAAAAGCTTTACAAATGTTACAATTCAATAATGGGAAAAATCTTGTTTTCCCTAAAAGCAATGAATCTCTTCCCATGCCAGGAAAGAAAAGGTTTGGGGAGGCAGTTAAATGTAAAGCTGATGGTATGGCTAAAGAAGAGACACAGTCCTCAAGCCTTTCTTCCTCCATCAAAAATTTCTCAAGACCAAAAAAAGTCCCTGCCAAAAAGTACAAATTTATGTGAGGCACAAAAATCTATACCCTGAGTCTCCATGTTGTATTTTTTATAATTAAATAAATTGAACCAGAGCTAATGAAATAGTATTTTTTTAAAGATTTTATTTATTTATTTGACAGAGAGAGAGAGATCATAAGTAGGCGGAAAGTCAGGCAGAGAGAGAAGGGGAAGCCGGCTCCTCGCTGAGCAGAGAGCCCTATGCAGGGCTCAATTGACCCCAGGACCCTGGGACCCCGGGACCATGACCTGAGCCGAAGGCAGAGGCTTTAACTCACTGAGCCACCCAGGCGCCCCGCTAATGAAGTAGTTCTTAAATTATTTTGAATCATATGCAATCACAGCTACAAATAAGTCAGTTGCTTCTCTTACCAAATAGTACATCAGAGACTTCCATGAAATGCAGAGAATTCGGTGAAAAGTGCAAATACCGTGGCGTGCTAGGTAATTTTCAATACAGGGGAGAGAATATTTCTGGCTTTGAGCAACACACCAAAACATCACTTTAAAGAATCCTGGTTTGTCACTGAAACACGGGTCTAACCTGCTCCCTACATTAGACCCTGAAGGAGATGATCAGATTTTGCACGGAAGCTGGAGTGAAGCAGCCTGCAAACAGACCACTATCACTCTACCGGTCCAGGCAGCAGATGGAAGCAAACAGACAAGTTTCACGAAGTTAGCAAGTAAAACGATGGCTGACTAGGGTGGAGAGGGGCTTCAAACTCCTGGCCGTCCCTGTTTTACCGACCGCACCTCTCCTGCCTTCAGGGGCACACTGGGCCTGTCAGGTATTCAAAGAATCAAACTGTTGCGAGAAAACTGCCGGTGGACAGGAGAGAACAATTTTCTTGGTTCTGTTTTCCAAGGCACCACCCCATAGCTGCCGGAGAAGACGATGGGCGCGAGAGGAGCAGGACCCTGGATGCACAGCATCTCTAGGGTCTCGGGCACCGGGTCGCCCACCTCTCTCGGGTATCTGCGGACTGTCTCTATCTTTTCTTTCTTTAACTTTCCGCACCCCGCGCCCCCCACGCTCCCCAGTGCTGCTTGCACTCCGTGCTGGGAGAAGCCGCGCGTCGGCCCCACCCTGCGAAGGGGACTCACCTGCGCGCTCCGCCAGTGCAGGAAGGAGGGAAGGCGGGCAGGGGCGAGGCCCGGGCGGCCCGACGGGCTACGCCGGAGCTGGGGCGCGGCGAGGAGCGGAGCCCGGGGAGACAGCCGCGGGCGGCGGCTGGGGCACAGTCCGCGCGGCTCCCGCCGCCCGCAGCCCGCAGCCTCGCCGCCACGCCCTCAACGCTGGCGGGAGCCGCAGCCTCCGCCGAGGGCGCGAGCGGCGTCAGGGCCCAGCCCGGGTACCGGCGTCGCGCGCGCGTCCCCGCTCCGCCCCCTCCCCCGGCGGAGCGCGCCCGGCGCAGGCGCCCGAGATCCGCGGCTGGCGGGGGCGCGCCGGGCCCGGACGCCGGCAGGAAGCGGCCCGCCCCTCGCGCGCGGCCTTGGGGGCGGGGCGGGGGTCCGGTCGCGCGCGCGCACTTGGCGGGCACAGCTGGGGGTTGCTGATTCCCGGGCCGCTTCGCCGGAGCGGGGCACTTGGGTACCCCAGGACAGGACCTTTGGCGCCCTTTTCGTCTCCCACCGTGGCCAGAAATAGTTTCTCTCCTTCTCCCGTTGGCTCTTGTGTCGGCCGCAAGAGGAGTTAGTGGGAGTATTAGTCTATGTACAGTGCGCCGTGTGCTTGGCGAGCTTTACCTCGTTTAACCTCACGGAGACCGCGAACTGGATATTATAAATCAGCTTTTACAGACGTGCTGGATTGCCCGAGGAGAGGAGGCGGCCAGATGGTAGCTGAGCTGCAGGTAGCACCGAGTGTGCAGCTCCGCAGCCTGCTCTCTTCCCGCAGTGGGATTCCGCCTCCGAATCCCCGCCGCTGCAGCCTCCTCCCCCTCCGCCACTTCTCCCCTCCATCATCCCTTTCTCCCTTCCCTCTTCTTCCTATTTTACGAATAGAGCAAGCACCTGAGCTATTCAATGAGTAGTCCAAAGTTACAATGGTAGGCCTGGGGCTCTTGGGCTATTATTAATGATTAATTATTATTTTATTTTTACAAGGCATCTGAGCCAAGCTTAGAAGTGAGCCTGTGTGTTTCTTTCCTTAGCTCACGATGAGGGAAACAGGCAGAAAACAGGAAAGGAATTTGTCTTAAGGGTGTGCAATTGGAAGAAAATCAGTTCTGATCACCCACACCTAGCCCCCTCAGAGGCAAGGTAAAGCAAACTGAAGGTCAAAGTCCAGAAGGCAGTGCTGTCAGGCATTTAGCGCCCTGGGCACGGGCAGGAAGAAGGATTAAAGTGTCCGGAATACATCTAATGGCTGTCAGAGTCACATTAAGGAGTGGGAGTTGGATTATGGTCCCAATCACTCTAGCCACTGACCCCCCCCCCCATCAGAGAGATCACTCTGCCTGCTCCCTGCTCATTCTGTTCTTGCTGCTTCTTCCAATCCTGCTGCCCCTGCTCCCAACCTTGACCTAACCAAGTTCTTCCCTTTTATTCATCTCTCGAATATTTATTGGGAGCCACTTCTTTCATCAAAGACACCTGAAGAACTGCAATAATTTTTCTTCTCTAGATGCCTCTAACCCAGCTACTTGGGCAAAAAATTGAATTTTTAGGTGAAATGAGTTTGGGAACTGCTGCATTCTGCAGGGCTGCTTGAGGATCCCACAGAAACGGTTCTGGGAGGCCCTCATGTAAAGCTACCGTGCAGCCTTTTTAAATCCAGAGTTCGCCCTTGAGGTATTAGGCTGGGCCCTGGGCTGTTAAGCGTAATGTCCACACCGATCTACCCCTTCAGGAGCTCACAGATAGAGGAGAAAGATGAGCAAACAAGGAACTGGGAGACAACTTTATACATGCACTAATAGAGCATTTGCAAAGTGCTGACAGAACAGGAAGAAGGGAGAAATTCTACTGGGAAAATGGAGGGAAAGGTTTGCAGGTAAGAGTATTTGAGGAGGAGTTTTCTAGGTGGAGGATATGGGAAGGGGCATTTCATAGTAACAACAGCATATTTAGAGACATATAAGTATACCTTTGTGTTGGTCTTTGGGGATCAGTATTAAGTATCATTCAAGAGGGTTTGTTTTGTTTTGTTTTTGCATGTGGTAAACCCAGCTGGGCTAAGCAACAAATGGAATTCATTGCTTCATGTAACAGAAAAGGTATGGGCTCCAGGCAGGCAGGATCTGGGGGCTTAAAACTATGACATTGGAACTTAGTCTTTTTTTTTTTTAAGATTTTATTTTTAAGTCATCTCTACACCCAACATGAGGCTCAAACTCACAACCCCAAGATTAAGAGTCGCCTGCTCCACTGACTGAGCCCACCAGGTACCCCTAGATTCAGTCTTTATTCACCGCTTCCTGACTGTTCTCCTTTGTGTTGATTTTTCATCCTCAGGCTGCCTTTCTCCATGAGATGGCAGAATGGCTGCTTACACTTCAAATCACGTCCTTACCAATAGAAAGAGAGTTGATTTTCCTTGCAGCTGTCAACAGAAGTCGTGGGGCTGCCTCTTGTTGTTCAGACTTGCGTTACTGGGGCTCAGTAAACCACTCTCTGGAGAGGGGGGCTGGGATATTCTGACTGCCCAGGCCTGGGGCCCATCTCACCTCTGGAGCTGCGGTGCGATGAGTCAGCAGCTCTCAAATCTCACAGGCTGAGAATTGAGGAGAGGAGTCTTCCTGTGTGAGGGTGTTTTCTGTTGGTCCCTCTAGCTGATGTACTCTCCACCCTTTTCCTTCCTGATTTGTATCTCAGGAGGCTGACCTGCATAGATGGCTTCAGTGGGTCCCTTCTCCTCCGGCTTCCAGTTGAATTTTTCCAATAGAAGATGTTAATAGATAAGAGGGGTTGAAGGAAGATGAAATCCTACAGGCCTCTTCCCTCCCGGGTTCCTGCAGGTTGGCTGCGTACATGGGCTGAGCCTTCTGGCAAGTGTCCTACACATCTCTCTAGTTATGCTAAGGTCTTTCTTCTCTTGGCTGGTAGCTTCAGGGTACCATACCTCTTCCATTCCTTCGGGTTTCCCCCAAGCCTGCCCGCACACTTGTGCATAACTTTTACCGAATGCCCCTCGGACTAATCTTTTCCTGGAACCCTGATGGTTACATTCACCAAAGGCAATTCAAGTGTCTATTACCAAAAGAAAGAGAAGTGAATACAGAGCAGGCACTGGCAATAAGAGAGCCATACTGGTTTGGTAGAGCTATGGCAGTAAGGCCAGACCGGGGGACGATAGCGCCTTCGACCAGGGTTGCAGGGAAGCATGTGGTGAAAAATAGTATGATCCTGACTATATTCTATTTTTTCAAGTATTTATTTATTTGAGAGAGAGAGAGAGAGCACACAGATGGGGAGGAGGGGCACAGGGAGAGGGAGAAGCAGACTCCCCGGTGAACAGAGAGCCCGACACAGGGCTCGATCCCAGGACCCTGAGATCATGACCTGCGCCGAAGGCAGAGGCTTAACCCACTGAGCCACCCAGGCGCCCCTAATAAGTGCTTCTTATGAATGAACTTTGCACAGTTTCTCATTTCTAACACTCCCTCCTTCTGAGGTCTGAGTTACAGGCGGAGAAAAAAAGAGAACAAGAAACTGATCCCTTGTGGCTCAATTCATTGAAGGCTGTGCCAAAATTGATAAGCTTTCTGCTGTCCTAGAAAACCCAAGTAGAACCTGTCAGGTAATGCTATGGATTCTTAGCAGCTCCATGCCTGCCTTTGAGGAGAATTTCCAGACAGGCGATTTCATTCCAAGTTTTGTGATTCTCGTTTGATTAGATTTAAAAGTCAATACTTTTAAGAAGTCATTATGGAAGTAAGAGAAGTAGCCAAAGATCTCTTTCTCACACTCATGCATTGCTGGTGGAAAAAAATCCAACCATTCTTGGAAATTGTTTGCCAGTTTATCAGTCTAAATATACACCTACCCAATGACCCAGAAATTCCACCCCTAGTTAGACACTCAAGAGAAATGTAAGCGTAGGTACACACACGCATTGCTCTTAATATCTTTATTCGTAATATCCTCAAACTGGGAATATTCCCAATACCTGTCAAAAGAAGAATGGAGAAACTACGGCATAGTCAAACAAGGAAATAGTACACAGTCATCAAAAGGAATGAACTACTGATACACACAGCTGTATAAATACATCTAAAAAAAAAAAAAAAAGGTTGAGCAAAAGATCCATAACCAGACACCAAAGAGTTATGGATATCATTCCGTTCGTATGAAGTTCAAGAGAAGGCAAAACTCATCTCTGGTGATACAATCAGAATAGTTTCTACTTCTGAGGGGCGGGATTGAGTAGAAAGGGGCACGAGAGCACATTCAGGGCTTATGGGAAAGTTCTTTCCACCTCATACATTCAACACGTATTTGTTGGATATCTACCGTTTGCCAGGCACTGCTCGGGGCATTGGGAATACAGCAGCGAGCCGAACAGACCAAAGCCCTGCTTTTATACGGATCTACTTTGACTCTTCGTTGGCTACATGGCATCAATGAATTTTTTTTTACTCCTTTTTTTTTTTAAGATTTTTTTTATTTATTTTTAGAGAGAGAGAAGGCACACAAGCAGGGGGAGCACCAGGCAGAGGGAGAAGCAGGTTCTCCGCTTAGCAAGGAGCCGATGCAGGACATGATCCTAGGACCCTAGGATTGTGACCTGAGCCAAAGGCAGGTGCTTAATTGACTGAGCCACCCAGGCGTCCCTCAATGTATTTTCAGTCGGAAAAAAAAGTGGCCTGTCTTTAAATATGGATAATGACAAGACTGAGAAACTTTCTTCTGACCTTTTAGTTGCTGATGGGAAGGTAGCAAAATATAGTGGAAAGAGCGTGGGATTTAGGGGGTCAGCTCTACCATTAGCTAGTTGTTTGACTATTAAGCAAGCTCATTAAACTTACTGAACCTTACTTTTCTCATGTGTCAAATGGCATCAATGATACCTGCTTTGCAGGGTTGTTTTATAAAGTGCCAGACACATAACAGATGTTCAGTATACACTAGTTGGTTTATAATCAGTTTATAATTAAATTTTATTCAAGGAAGCATTATTTTGCCTCCCTTGCAGCTATGTATGACTTAATTTTGCCTAATGAGATATGAGCTAAAAGAAGCTGACTTATCTGGGAAGAGGTCTCCTTTTTGCCCTTCTACCATTTCTCTTTCTTCTAGCCTGTGCTGTGAATGTGATGGCTGGAGCCTGAGCAGCTATTTTGGGTCAGGAGGTAACCCTGAAGACAAATGATGGGATGGTGGATCAAAAAGATGAGGAGCCTGAATCCCTTGTGATACTGGATCTGCCATGCCAGCCCTAGGTTGCCTATATCCAGACTGCCTTTACTTGGGAGAGAAATATTGTTAGGTGTCTATTGCAGTCAAACCAAATCCCCACTGATATACCCTTTAAGTCGTCCCACCATCTTGTCTGTTCATTGATATATCCTTAGCTCCTATAACAATATCTAGTTCTGATACATAGTAAGTGCTCAATAAATGTGGAAGAGAGGAAGGGAGGGAGTAAATAGAGCTGCCTTTGATTATGAGAGAGCATGAAGTGAGAAAGGAAGAGGACTGAAGATAGAAGCCCGCCTGCCAATTCAATTGGTCTCTCTCTCTCTCTCTCTCTCTCCCCTCTCCCTCCCACCCCTCAGGCTCATTAATGTGCATCTGGGTTTACTAGATATTTAAATTCCCAATCTGCCGCACACTTTAGATCTCCTATGGGATTTGTCTCACAGATGGTACCTTTTACTGAAGAGCCTTAAATTAACTGGCTTCCCTCTTAACACCCTCATTTGTCTCCCATTCCTGAAAAATGAGTCATGCCCCCAACAAGAGAGTTGCAACATAATCCAATAGCTTATAGGAGGAGTGGACCTTCTTACCAGCACCACAGTCAACATTGGTTGGGAGATGCATTGTGTAGATTTTTGGTATTTTTGATTTTCCCATTATAAAAATTGGTCTTTTTTTTTAAAGATTTTATTTGTTTATTTGACAGAGAGAGAGAGAGATCACAAGTTAGCAGAGAGGGAAGCAGGCTCCCTGCCGAGCAGAGAGCCCGATGCAGGGCTCCATCCCAGGATCCTGAGATCATGACCTGAGCCAAAGGCAGAGGCTTTAACCCACTGTGCCGCCCAGGCGCCCCTATAAAAATTAGTCTTGCTCTATATAGGTAATTTGAAGACAAAGGATAAATACAAAAATCACTTACAACCTCATGGTCTAGGGAGAGCCACTATTCAATATTTTGGTATATTTCCTTCCAATCTTTTTAGTAAGATTAGGTATATCATTAGAATCGTTCAACTTGGATCTCCGATTTATTCTGCTTCACATTATATTGCAAGTGTTTCCTTGTGTTGTAAAATACTATTTTGAAGTATGTTTTTTGATGGCTATGTATTATTACATTGTGTATATTCCATTATTCATCTAATTGTTCATTGTTGGAATCAAGATTTTTTTTTAGGATTTTCTCTTCTATAATTAATGAAACAACAAGTGCCTTTTAAAAAAAGATTTATTTATTCGAGAGAGAGAAAGAATGAGTGTGGGCCCAGGCGGGATGGAGGAGGGGCAGAGGGAGAGGGAAAGAGAATCAGGAGCCAACTCCCTGCTGAGCACAGAGGCTGATGGGGAGCTCCATCCCAGGACCCTGAGATCAGGACCTGAGCTGAAATCAAGAGTCAGCCACTTGGCCCACTGAGCCACCCAGGTGCCCTCAACACATATATATATAAGTATACTGTATATATAAATATATTATTTATTTATAATAAATAATATTATATTATATAATTTATATTTTATTATAAGCTATATAATAACTTGTGATCTCTCTGTCAAATAAATAAATAAAATCTTTATTTTATATAAAGATTTATATAAATCTTTATATATAATATAATTTATATTATATAATATAATAAATCATACATTTATGATTATTTCCTTAGCAAAGATTCCCAGAAGAGGTTACTAGGCAAAGAGGCCTGAACATTTGTAAAACTCTTCTTGGAAATTGACAAAATGCATTTCAGAAAGTTGTACAAATCATATACTTCCACATCCTTAGTGTACAACTTGCCATATCCCTAATAATATCGGATTTTGTATTTGATTTTAAAAGCCTTTCCTGTTTGGTCAGCAGAAACAACCTCATGACATCTTAATTACCGGAGAGGATGAACATTTTTTCATGTGTAATTACGAGCTATCAACATTGTATGATTGATTTTAAGAACATCTTATATACTGAAGATAGTAACCCTGTGATGATCATCCTTGTTGACATTTTTGTTTTCTTTTTTTTTTTTAAGATTTATTTATTTGAGAGAGAGAGGGAGAGAGAGAGAGATGGACAGGAGGGAGGGAGGGAGAGGGAGAGTCCAAGCAGACTCCGTGCTGATCCCAGAGCCTGACACAGGGATCAGTCTGATGACCCTGAGATCATGACCTGAGCCGAAACCAAAAGTCAGATGCTTAACCACCTGTGCCCCCCAGGTGCCCCGTTAGCATTTTTCTTAGTTTGTGTTTTTCCTTTTGAATTTTTTCTTTATTTGCCGTCTTCTCCTTCTTCTCCTCCTTCTTCTTCTTTGATATATAGATGTTTTAAAAGTTTTGTTTGAAGGTAAATGTATCTATCTTTTACCCTCACAATTTCTTCCCTTGCTTTCCTTTTACTGACATCTTATTAATAGGGACCTTCATTTTGGGGGATGATTTCTATTTTTTATATTTACCACTTTAGTTCAAGTGAAATTTATTTTAGTATAAAAATATGAGGTAAGACTCTAACTTAAATTCTTTTTTTAATAGATTTTTTTTTTAACCTTTAAGTAATCTCTACACCTAACGTGGGGCTTGAACTCATAATCCGGAGATCAAGAGTCATATGCTCTACCTACTGAACCAGCCAGGCGCCCCTTAAATTCTTTTTTCAATGATTCTAACATTAATGATTAAAGAATCCATTTAATCCACTTCTTGTACATATACAATTTAGTATATATAAAAACACAGTACATATATATTTCTGGTTATTTCTTCTGTTTCACGGATCCAGCTATTAATTGAAACTGTTTTGATCATTGTAGTTTTATTTTCTGGGAGGGAATGTCAGGGTATGGATATTCTCAAATACATTTCAGAAAATTTTTACCAATTTATACCACCTCCTTCCTGTCTCCCCCTTCCCACACCCCTCAAACCGCAGCAGGATACAAGAGAGCCAATCTCAGGTTAACAGGCATTTTCCTGAAAAGTCTTTGGACAACTGTGCTCACATCCGGCTTGTGCTACCGACTAGTTGTTGAACCTTGAGCAAATCTCACACTCTTTCCTCTTCAGCATGGAAATACAGTAGTCCCTCCCTCCTAAGACGGCTTCAATAAACTGTTTATTGAAAGAGCCTGGAAAATGATCAAATCTTAATGGAAATGGAGACAATAGACTTTTTTTTTTATAAAGGGAAACGTGTCTTTAAAAAAAAAAACAATGTGTGAATAGTTTTGGGGATTGGGTATGGAAACACATCTTTCAGTGTGTCCTGAAGCCTGGATGCCACGTAAGATTTCGTCTTTGCTGTGTGCTTTGAATGACAAAGTCTCACCTGCAGACCCAGAGGCTGCCAAGTGAACTGCAGAAATGCAGAAATGCTCAAGGCTGGGGAGGGAGGGGGCGCCACACTGGAAGGAGCCGCCCTTTAAATGTTTCATAAATGTTTCAACCCTTGAATTTGCTAGGTGGGGATATTATTTCCTGCTTAATTAGAGCTGCCCATGGGTTGAGGAGACTAGGAGCTAGATGACCATAATTAGGAAGGCGCACATGAAGGAAATAAAAAAAAAATAGAACATTAAAAACGGGCAGCTGCATAAATGGACTAAGGATTCAAATTATTTTAATTTTTCTTGACTATCAGTTTGGATTTGATCAGGGAACAGAAATCATAACAGTGATTTGAACAGAAAGAATTTAATGTAAAGAATTGCTGGGACGCCTGGGTGTTCAGTCCGTTAAGCGTCTGCCTTTGGCTCAGGTCATAACCCCAGGGTCCTGGGATCGAGCCCCAAGTAGGGCTCCCTGCTCAGCGGGGAGTCTGCTTCTCCGCTCCTCCTCCCCCTGCCTGCTCTCTCTCTCTCTCAAATAAATAAAGTCTTAAAAAAAAGAATCATTATCTAGATAGAAGATTATTAACTAGTCACCCAACAGATAAAAGGAACTCAAAGGGATCATGGTGTTGGCAGCCATTCCTAGGACGACAGGAACCAACGGACAAGGTTGTATTTACTAAAACCTACAGGATAAGAGGATATTCAGCCATCAAAAGGAATGAAGTACTGACACATGCCACAACTTGAACGAACCATGAAAACATTATGCTGCGTGGAAGAAGGCGGTCATGTGAGTCCACACGTTATGTGATTCCATTCCTGTGAAAGTCCGGAAAGGGGGAAATCTATAGAGGTAGAAAGGGGATCAGTGGCTACTCATACTAGTGGAATCACACAGTATTTGACCTCTTGTGTCTGGCTTTCTCACTCAGCATACCGTCCTCAAAGTTTGGCCATGTGCTAGCACGGGTCAGTATGTCCTTCCTTTTAAGGCTGGATAATCCACTGGTCCCCTGATGGACGGCTTGGGCTGCTCCCATCTTAGGCTACTCTGAACATGTCCATATCTGAGTCCCTGCTTTCAGTCCCTATGTGTACATGCCCAGAAGGGGCCTTTCTGGATCACATGGCAATCTAGTTTTCGTTTTAGGAGAAATCACCACACCGTTTGCCACCGCTGCGCCATTTTATATTCCCCCTGCCGGCGCACGGGGGTCCCCACTGCTCCACATCCTCGCCAATGGTTGTGCGTTTCAGTGTTTCCTTTGGAGGGGATGAAAATGTTCTCAAATGGACTGTGGTAACAGTTACACATGTTTGTGGACAGACTAAAAACCATTGAGTCATATAATTTAAAGAGCGCGTTGCATGGTGTGTGAATTATGTCAATAAAGCCGTTGAAACAAAACAAGAGAAGGGGCCCCGGCGAGGTCGGGCCCCCGACTTGGGGGAGGGCCCGCCGATGTCTCTGGGGAGTGGGGGGGCCTCAAAGCTGCTTGTGCAAGGATTGGAAAGAACCAGAAAATTAGACTCCGCTGATGCTCTGCGAGGCGAGGAAGTGTCGCTGGGAGATGTGCACAGGGACAGAAAATAGGAAGGAGCGAGCCCCTTCCTCCTGCAGCCTCATGGTCCCCCTCACTGGCGGCCAGAGGGCAGCTGGCCCAGGGGAAAGGTGGCTTGCGGAGTTCCACCTCCAGCATCCCAATGCCTTCCCCGAAAAGGGCAGGTTTGGAGCTGAGAGAAAATAGTTTAATGACTTGCTGTCTCAGTGGGTTCTGGTTGCTATAATAAAATACCATAAACCGGGTGGCTTATCAACAACAGACATCGGTTTCTCAGTTCTGGAGGCTGGAAGCCCGCAATCATGGCGCCAGCGTGGTCGGGTTCTGATGACATCCTGGTGATGGCTGTCATCTTCTGTGCCCTCGCGTAGCAGGGAGAGAGCGAGCCTGCTCTCTGGCCTCTTCTTCACGAAGGTGTAGAATGTGTGCATATCAATAAATGAAAATACCAACAGTCAAGTTCGTTTTGTGCAGGGTTTCCGTTGTCCTGATAAGAACAGAATACGTCTTCATGTATAAGCTATGAAATACGAACTGTCTAATATCAGTGATTCCTGTACAAGAGAAGTGCTCTTCTATTTGCATTTAAGATCGGTATTGCATGAAATAAAAAATGAATGGTAAAAAGTTGTCCCTCTGATGGTAATTTTCCTGCTCTTTGAGCAAGGGGTCCTGCATTTTCACTTTGTGCTGGTCGTGGAAGTTGGGGAGTCGGCTCTGCAGCTAGCCTAGTTTGGATTGAAAAATCCTTGGTCTCTGCCTTCTCCTGAACTCTTTTCTTTCCTTACGGCCCACCCCACCCTGGGCACCGGGTCACTGGTGACCAGTGACCCCTCTGGGGCCACCCTGTCTGCCTCCAAGGCCTTCTCTGGTTCCCTCACCTCCTCCTTAGTCCTGACCTTGTGGCGTTTCCTCATAGCTCCCTGCATTCTAACATCCTCGAAATTTCTACTATGTGCCTCATGCTCTCCTTTGCATGGACTCTCTCTTTTGTTCATTGTTGCATATAGGTACCTAGCACATAATCAGTGCTCAAAAACCCTTTTTCACTTAAAAATGTTTTCCCCAGGGGTGCCTGGGTGGCTCAGTGGGTTAAAACCTCTGCCTTTGACTCAGGTCATGATCTCAAGGTCCTGGGATCGAGCCCCGCATCGGGCTCCCTGCTCAGCGGGGAACCTACTTCCCTCTCTCTCTCTGCCTGCCTCTCTGCCTACTTGTAATCTCTGTCTGTCAAATAACTAAATAAAATCTTTAAAAAATTTCCCCCCCACTTTTTATTACAAAAATTTCAAGCATACATAAAAATCGAGACAATAATTTAAACAATCCTTGTGGACCATAGCCCTCTTTGTTTACAGTCTCCTGCATTTTCTGTTTCATCTCACTCATTTGTCTTTCTCTTTTGTGCTGATGGATTTCCTCACATGCCTTGTGATTCTTGGTAGCCAGCTCCCAGTTAGGAATAAAGAACTGTATTGCTTACTATAGAGAGCTGGTGTGGATTTCCTTTGCAGTTGAGTGCGTCTGCGTACCCAAACCAAGGCCTAGTGCCCCCTGAATGTGAGGGGTGATTTTTTTTTTAATCTCTGAGGGTGCGAGCTGGGGCTGTCTACGGCCTTGTGGGTCGTGTCCCAATTCCGTCGGACCTCTCCTCTAACCCAGAGACACTGCACCTGCCTTGGTTTCAAGGCCTCTGAGGTTCGGCTTCACAGGGCCCCTCCTTTATTTATTTTATTTTATTTATTTTATTTTATTTTTAAAGATTTTATTTATTTATCTGACAGAGAGAGAGAGATCACAAGTAGGCAGAGAGGCAGGCAGAGGGAGAAGGGGAAGCAGGCTCCCCATTGAGCAGAGAGCCCGATGCAGGGCTTGATCCCAGGACCCTGAGATCATGACCTGAGCCGAAGGCAGAGGCTTTAACCCACTGAGGCACCCAGACGCCCCTGATTTTTCCTCTTTGCAAAGGTCGACGTCATAAACTCTGTGAGGGCAAACAAAACATGGTGTGGTTTCTGTCTCCTGACTGGGCCCTGATTGATTTAATTAGGTACTAAGCGCGCGAAGAGAAAGAAAGATGGCATATCTCAGGCCACCATGAAGATGGACAAGCTGAGGCTCTTACACCACTCCAGACGCAGGCACAGTTACGCTCTATGCCGAATGATGAATAAAGTATTGAGAAGTAAAAGCATTATTGTGTGTTGATATATCAAGGACTGGATTTAAGATACCCAGAGAGACTCTGGAGTCATTTTTCTCTGGGTTCGAATCCAGGCTCTGCCACTAACACGCCAAGTGGCCCTGAGCAAATCGCTGAACTTCTTTGAGCCTCGGTTTCTGTGTTTGTAAAACAAGGTCTGAGCAGCTTCCTTGCAGAGCTGTCTCGAGGAGGGAACGAGACAATTAGTTAGAGGACGGTTAGAGGACGAGCTCAGGAAATGGTGGTGGTTGTAGAGCATAGGTTGTGGTGGGACTTAATGGTGCAGTGGAAGAGGAAGAGGCTAGGGACCCCAAGACCTGGGTTCTAGTCCCGTGCCTGTAGCCAACTGGCCGGTGAACCCCTCTGGGGGTACACATTTCCCAACGTGTGTAACCCCACATTTGGATCACAGTCAAACCAAGTCTGGTTCACCAATGCCAGTGTCATCTTATGGGCCTGCGGCCAAGCGAGGTAAATCATGACACTGTCCTCCATTTTTCATAAAACTAAATTATTCAGCTGAAAGGATTATCCTTTACTGTGAGATTTTGCCCTTCTTACCATTTGGGTGTCAATGTCCCGTGTTAATGAAACGGCAGTATGGTACGGTATTTTTTTTCCTTTCAATGTCCTTACTCGGTAAAGTAAGAAATACGAGTAAGAGCAACGAGAGGAAACTTGCCCTACCAGATATGGAAGCACAGCCTCAGGGAAAACCCTCAATAATTTAAACAGCATATTAGTGGTGAATGGATAGGCAGACAGTTCAGTGGAACAGAGTGGAGAGTCCAGAAAAACCTAGAAATTTAAAATATTATAGAAATGGCATCTCAATTCGGTTATGTTTATAGAATACGTACGTAT
>CM052798.1:15890170-15942687 GCA_028533885.1 Nasua narica | reverse complement strand
GGGGACCCTGGAATCATGACCCGAGCCAAAGGCAGATGCCCAACCAACTGAGCCACCCAGGCGCCCTGCATCTTGTGTTCTAAAGAGGTGATGCCAGGTGGGCTTCTGATGGCTTCTGGGTGGGGGCTGCCCACCAGAAAAACCAAATCATAAATTAGAAGAGGGGAATTTTCAGCCCCACCCTCCAACCCTGGGAGAGGGGAGAGGGGCTGGAAACTGAGTTACTAATTGCTCAGCCTCCATAAAAATCCCAGTCACATAGGGAGGTGGGCAAAGACATCCACAACGGGAAGTTGAATGACCTCAACTCCCTGGGGACAGAAGTTCCTGTGCTCAGGACTTCCCCATTGCTTCAGCATAATATGACATCCTGATGGGATGCTAGACATAGTTGTAAGACTTGACACCTATCAGCTTATCTGAGCCTCATAATAACCCTTAGGTAGATACTATTAATATCCCTATCTCACAGATGAGGCTCAGAGAGTTACCAGTAACTTGCCATTACCACACAGCTAATAATGGAGTTAGAATCAAACTTAAGCAGTTGGCTGTAAAGTCTATACCCTTAACCACTGCAGGAAAAACAAAAAAGTGTTTAATTCAGCATTCACTGCAACCATGGCCATTTCTAGAACCGTATTTCTACAGTAGCCACTAGCTACGTGTGGCATATAAACTGGCCACAATCGCCAAACTGTGGAAAGAGCAAAGATGCCCTTCAACAGACGAATGGATGAAGAAGATATGGTCCATATATACAATGGAATATTATGCCTCCATCAGAAAGGATGAATACCCAACTTTTGTATCAACATGGATGGGACTGGAAGAGATTATGCTGGGCGAAATAAGTCATGCAGAGAGAGTCAGTTATCATATGGTTTCACTTACATGTGGAGCATAAGGAAGAATGTGGAGGACATTGGGAGAAGGAAAGGAAGGGCGATTGAGGGGAAATTGGAGGGAGAGACCAAACATGAGAGACTGTGGACTCTGAGAACCAAACTGAGGGTTTGGGAGGGGAGGGGTTGGGGGGGTCGGGTGAGCCTGGTGGGGGGTATTGAGGAGGGCACGTATTGCATGGAGCACTGGGTGTGGTGCATGAACAGTGAATCTTGGAACACTGAAAAAATAAAATAAAAAGCAAACAAATAAATAAATAAATTTAATTACATTTAAATAAAATTAAAAATCTAGTGTCTAGGTTGCACGTGCCACATTTTTAAAGCGCTCGATACCCACACGTAGTTAGGGGCTGCAGTCCTTGGCAGCAGAGACATAGAAAAATTCCATCACTGCTGAAAGTTCTATTAGGTAGCACTATTCCTGACTTTAGAAGGTATTAGCCAAACATAAGACTCGAACTATAGGTATCACATGGACTTTTTTAATTAAATACCGCTTCATAATGTTATTTGCACCTAACACACACATTTTTTGAAAAATAAGACATGCTATATCAGTCATGGAGTTAACAAAATATAAGCATCCACATAGAATATATTCTAAGGTGACTTCATTTACACAGCTTCCCAGAGAAACAGTCAGTTCATTTTTTTTTTTTTTTTTGCCTATCAGCCACTGTTGGACCAGATTTGGAATTTACGAGAGGGCGAGGTGGAGGGTCTCCAACGCTACCCTGATGCACGTCCTATATACACACCATCAAGCTGGCTGGTTTCCGTCGGTCTTCCCTCCTTACCCAGCAATCAATTCCACCCCGCAAAGACCCCATGTGACCTGAAGCTTAAGGCAATGGCCTCATCAGACCTGTGGCTTCAAGGGAGGGGTCTGGGGGAGGGTCTGAGCTCTCATCAAAGCCCCACAGGCACCAGTCTTGGAACTCGTCCTAATGTCTGATTAGAGAACCCAGAGTCCCAGTCTTTAGAAGAGGGGAACAGAGTGGAGTGCAGAGAGGAAGAGCAGGGAACAATGGGAAGTTTGAACCCAAGTTTGGTGACCTTGCTTTAGGTACTGGCTGCCAGAAAGGAGAGAGAGACACGCTACTTAACGTGGCTTGGAGCCTTCTAGAGGGCTTGTGGAATTTCAGAGCCAGGAGAAAAAAAATAAAGAAACCGGGCTGTGAGTAAAAAGTTGAGATCCATTCCGCACGCCCCCCCACCCCGCCCCCGCTCCGCCCCCATCCTAACAGCAAGTGCCACCAGGAAACAGTCCATTTCTACTTGGAGAAAAAGGGTGGGAGAAGATAGCCCAGACAGACTCAGAACTCTGGAGCCCAAGGCCCCCCATCGGCTGTTCTCCCCGAGTCCCCAGGGGCATACCCCTGGCTTCCACCAAGGAAACCGTCCTGTGCCCCCTGCTCAGACTTCCTGTGCTCAGCTTCGGGGATGATGCCATCGCCCCCGACCTGGAGGCAGAGGAGGCCCAGGCCCCGGAGGCCGTGGCTGGTGGTACCGAAAGCACAACGGTCAGCTGACCTGAAACTGTAACTCGCTTTTATCCACTCATTCTTGCCTGGCCTGAGACCAAGACACATAACCAAAAAACGGAAGGGGCAGAATGAGGTTGGGAGCATGTGACACCCCAAAACAATCTGGGTCTGACACACTGAGATGGCATCCCTGCCCGCCTTCCTCACTTTTGGTTTTGTTTTTTAAAGATTTTATTTATTTATTTAATTGACACAGAGAGAGCATGAACAGGGGGAGCAGCAGCGGGAGAGGGAGAAGCAGGCTTCCCGCCAAGTAGGGGGTCCAATGCAGGGCTCGATCCCCGAACCCGGGGATCATGACCTGAGCTGAAGGCAGACGCTTATTGACTGAGCCACCCAGGCGCCCCTGCTCAGCTTCCATTTATCCACTCTGCCCTCATCCCCGAGCACCTCAGAAAAATCACTTGGAAAATCTGAAGAGCAGCAAAACCAGGTTTTAATTCCTTTTGTGTTTTGTTCTGGTGGGCTTACAGCTTGACCTTGAAAAGTGACTTTTATTATCCCTTCAGATTCTCCATACTCTGCATAAAGCCTCCTTTGCAGTGTTGATCCTGCCGTTCTCTTTTGTGTGAATCATCAATGGCTCCCATGCTCCCTAAGATACACCTTGATCTCCTCTAGCTGGCATTCAAGGCCTCCACGACTGGGCGTCCACTGCTTATCTTTCCAGACTCATCTCCCACCACCCTCTACCTCTCCTTTCTTTGCCAACACCCACTCGCCATCTCCGCGCCTGTGCAAATGCTGTCTGCTCTGACGGGGGTGGGGGAAGGTGGGCACCCTGCTTTCTCTGCTTTGCTCACATCTTAAGCAAGATTTGCCCTCATTGATGAGTGACGCCCAAATCATCTCCAATTCTTTTTGTTTTTTAATTAATTTATTAAAAAGTTTAAAACATTTTTGTTTTGAGTAAAATCTGTACTACACATAGGGCTCGAACTCGTGACCCTGAAATTAAGAGTCACATGCCCTACTGGCTGAGCCAGCCAGGTGCCCCAAAATCATTTTCAGTTCTGAATATGGCAAGGGCCTGACCTTTAGCAGGGCTCCCCTAACCGTCCTTTTTCTGTGGCCCATGGTCGCTCTGTGCTCCCCCCACCATGTACCTTCCTCTGCGGGTCTGCAGGGCAGAAACCTACTGCTGTTCTTTGTAGCCCCCACCATCTAAATGCTTGTTTATTTAGTTTTTAAAAAGATTTTACCCACTCATTTGAGAGAGCGAGAGCGAGAGTGAGAGATCACGCACATGAGTCGGGCGGGGGGGGGGGGGGGAGCGGCAGGCAGAGGGAGAAGCAGGGTCCCCACTGAGCAGGCAGCCTGACATGGGACTGAGCCAAAGGCAGACATTTAACCAACTGAGCCACCCAGGCGCCCTCGTTTAGCGTGTTACTAAATGCTTAGTAACACCCAGCAAATGCGTCACAAACATTGCTGAACTGAGTTGATACGTATCCTGGAGAAAAAAGGTCATTGTCTGCGGCCTTCTTAGGCGTGTCAGACACAATACCGAAGTGGTTATCACAAGCAACAGATGCCAGTTTTCAAAGTCAAGGTAGTAAATCAGTATTAAGCACAATCCATAAAGGTTAATGATCTATCAACACTGGTCTATTAACACTGTTATCTCGCCTATTAGTTAAAGAGTGCCTAGGGAAACAGTAAGTGTAGTTCTAAGTAGTAATCGTGGGATGGATAAATGCCTCGGATCCTACGGGAATTATTTGACCTGCTAAATGAACCCTAAACAGGAAACAAGTTAGGGTAATAACAACTTTCCAGCAGGGGCGTGTTGCCGCCCCACCCCGCCCCCAGAAGGTTTCTACAGTCCGTCTCTCTTAATTACTAAGCTTTCAAGGTGTGTGCTCCTTGGATTGCCTGTATCAGAAGGACCCTGCTGTCCGTTAAGAATGTGGACTCTTGCTCCTCCCCATCATTCCCACGGAGGAGGTGTGCTTAGGGCGTAGGAATCTGCATTTTAAACACATTCCCTCGGGGATCCTTCTGCTCAAGTCGCAAACGCTTCCTTGCCATTCTGAGAAGTCTATAGTCAGTCTGGGGGAAGACAGCCATAGATGTAGCCAGAAAGAAAGCAGCAATCCCTTACCAAGAAAGCCCACTCCCCCAGACATATGCACATGGGAGACCCAAAGGTCTCGGTCAGCTTCAAGGAAATGAACCAATAATTCAAGTTTGGTTCGACGGAGGGAGGACGGAGGCTGTCTCTGCAGTAAGCACCCCCAAACCTCCCCGAGGCCATTGGCGCGCAGGCACACACACATGAAACAGCCGGATTTTCTGCCTATCCTTTTATAAGTGGCACGATTGCCTTTTGTAGGATGAAAAAGGATTTTTCTTCCTTTATGGGCTAACGTATCATTACCCCTGCTCCTGTCCTTATTTCCCTCCTTCTCTTAATTCTTAACCCCTGGGGGGTTTGGGAGGAGAAAAGCAATTACATAGTTCACAGAACCAAAACCAAATTAGTTTTCAGAGCAGATCTAATATAAACACACCAATCATGTTCTCACTGGAAGGGCACAGACGACTGGAAGGCAGAAGTGCATTTCCTACAGGTGAATGATAGGATGTTCCCAGGGCTGGCCTACTGGGCTTTGTGAGGACAACACGGATGTTATTGGAAATCTGGAATGATGAGTGAGATGGGGAGGATCAGGCAAGGGAAGATTAGATTCAGAGGTCTCCAGCCTTTCCCTGGGTGTGGAAAGGGAGAACTGAATCTCTGCCTCGCTTCAGCTCTGGGGAACGTGGCAACCTTTGGTCACCGCCCGAGGAAGCTCAGTTACCATCCTCAGGGATCAGGACTGCTTTCCCAAGCTGGCTGGGCGGAACCAGGCAGAGTCTGAACTCCACACTACGCCCCACACCAGAGGTGGGGGGGTTGGGGGGGGAATACTGCTTTCATCCCCCCACCCCCACCCCAGTCATCTGAAATCTCCAAGACCGAGATAATATATTCTTTGCCAGAGACAAAGGCTCTCCCAGAGCCCCTTCTAGAGAGTTCTCTGTTTAAAAAAAAAAAAAAAAAAGACTTAAAAAGCAAACTTTAGAATTCAGGGTTGAGCTGCCGTCAGCCCGGCTTGAGAGCAGTTACAAATGAAGGGAAGGAGAGTCTCCTTCAAGGTGAGCTCATTCCTTCTTGGTGTGTTCCAGGACTCGGTAGGGAACCCCAGAGGCACCCCCGGAGCTGTGTTCCTCTTGCATGACAGGCAGCGTGGCAGGAGCGTAGATCTCTGAAACGTTGTCGTTGTTTTCCAGGGCCCCGTAGGAAAAAGAAGCTTTGAGGTCAGGTTGAATGGTCATTCCCTTGTCATGCATATTCTGCATACCTGAAATGAAATCCATGTTCTCCAAGTCATTATGGGGCAAGGGGGCCAAAGGACACGGCATCCCGATCCTCGACCCCACCCCATCCCAACGACAGTGCTCGGGCGCTAATCACGCGCCTTGCCAAGCTCCTAAATGCTTTCGATTGAAAAAAACACCCATAAATATATGCTAGAAGTATTATGGTTGCCAAGCAACAAGGGACGAATCTTCAGGAAAGAGGCACACAGACCAACCCCTGTCGAGAAGCCAGGGTTGGCTTAGAATGAGGCAGGAACGTGTGCTCGGGTCCCAGGAGCACAACCGGCACTGTGCTCGGAACGTGGGAGATGCCAATACTTTCCTGCTGAATTAAATCAGGATCATTATCCCCTTGAGAGAAGAGGGTAACTTGCGTGTCATGGACACGTGGTGGTGACGCAATGCATTGTGACCCTCAGAGAGAGCCATCTGATCTTTAATACCGAACATCGCTGATCCGCAGAGAGGGGAGGTATGATTCCGTCTGTTGCTTCTGGGCACTTGTTGACGTTGGATTTCTACTTGCCGTTGAGAACAGAGACTTTAATCATTAATTCCCTTAGTCTTATTCTGCAAATCCTCCTGCAGGCGGGACCGGGGCTCAGAGGCCAACCCTCTTCCTGCCCAGGCTCTGGGCCAAGGGTTTAGGTCAGGATGGTAACAGCAGCAAGCGTGAGAATAGCTAACAGGTACAAGTGTGGAGCTGGGGGGCGTACCCCGTTCTAACCAGCTGAAAGGTTTTATCTCTTCTGGTCCTCGAAACTACTGATAAGGAAAACGAGGCCCCTGGAGGTTAGATACCTTGCTTGAGGTCACCAGGCTGGCAAGTGGCCTTGCTGGGATTCAAACTCAGGTGATTTGAATGCGGAGTCCCACGCTCAACCGGGAACACTATTCGGCCTCCCTGGGCGCTTCCACCGAAAGCACCCCCCCTCGCGCCCCCCTATCCTATCCTCATCACCTGGCTAAGAAAACGGATTCTAAAAGGTGAGTTTACTTGCCCGAAGTCACGGAGCTGGGATCGGACACCGCAGCCCATGGCTTTGTGACTCCGTGAGTGGCCTGGGAGACTATGCTTTCACACGGCACTAGCCTTAGCTCCTGGGCACCGGAAGGGTACGGTTTAAGAATCTGTGGTTTGGGGTGCCTGGGTGGCGCAGTTGGTTGAGCAACTGCCTTCGGCTCAGGTCATGATCCCGGAGTCCCGGGATCGAGTCCCACGTCGGGCTCCCAGCTCCATGGGGAGTCCGCTTCTCACTCTGACCTTCTCCCTTCTCATGCTCTCTCTCACTCTCTCTCTTTCCTAATAAATAAATAAAATCTTTAAAAAAAAAAAAAAGAATCTGTGGTTTGGATTGGGGGGCGCTTGGGAGAAGTTGAGGGGTGCCTGTTGGCTTACCAGGCGTGCTTTAGCACCTGGATTTTTTCCCGGTTCCTCAGCCAAAATGCATCAGGACTCCACCTAGAGTCTAACAGATGTGGCTTTGTCATTTATTGTCACGACAGAGATGTCCACCGAGGGGGACTGTGGGATGTCTCAGTAGGAGGGTGTTCGAAAAGTCAGGATTTCCGCTTGCGTTAGGCGATTTGGGGACGGGTTTAAGGAAGCTGGGCTGGGTTTTGGATTAGATGCTGTCGGGAAGTGGGGCTGATTCGGTAACTGGGGATCTTAATAAGTCTTCTCTAGTGGAGAGAAGGCTGTGTAGGCTCAAGCTATAGTTGGTAAAGAGGCGCCTGTCCTCCGTGGTTCGGTCAATGTTTGTGTTTCCTCTGCGTTCGTAGGTGACAACGGAGTGGCCCTGTTTGCATCCTAGTCTGTCGTGGCCCGAGTGCCCCTGTGTGACGCTGAAGTTCTGGGAAGCGGTTTCTCTGCAGCCAGGGGACACCGAGGCCCAGCTGTGAGTGACAGGCTGGCTCCCAGCTCTCGAGGACGGCTTTATCTTGTTTCAGTTTCTAGAAGTTTTTCAGGAGCTAGAATTACTTGAACCCTCTCTAAATTGTAACATGCAGCGCATTTTTTGGAAAACCGAATGCCTCTTGAACTGTAGCTACTGGTCTGTTGGGAAGCTATCGATCTAGATGGACCAAAAGGAAGGTTCTAATGCTGACCAGGGGAACCAAGTAGCTAGGAAAGACACTCTGTTGAAGCAGTTTTATTTTTTTAAATTTTCATTAGTTAATTAATTTATTTCTGAAGTTTAAAAAAAAAATTAAGTAAGCTCTACACCTAATGTGGGGCTCGAACTCATGACCCCGAGATCAAGAGTCCCATGCTCTTCCGATTGAGCCAGCCAGGTGCCCCCTTCCCCTGTCTTAAGCAGTTTTGTTTTTCATGTTCTACCTGGCATTGGGTCAAACAAGTGTCTGAAATTTTCAAAGATTTTTTTTTTCAAGCAAAGGGACGTGAGACCCAATTTAACAGGCATCTATAGGCATCTACCAAGTCCCAAACACCGTGCAAGGGGCCTTTAACAGATTATCCCACTACCCTGAGAGAAGGAATCCCAATTCATGAGTGAGGGCTAGAGGCCTTGGGAGGTCCAAGGACATGCCCAAGGTCACACCACAAATGGGTGTTAGAGCTACGATTTGAACCTAGGCCACCTGAACTCCAAGCCCACGCTCTTCACTGCAGAGAACACGTCTACTCCCCAGTGTTCTGACATGCTACCGTAACAGGGTGGGGTGTCCTTTGGTCAAGATCTGACCTCCCACCCGTCACAAGGTACAAAGAGGAAGGCCAGAGCCACACCCACGAACAGACCACAGAATGTTGGTATCTAAGGTTACCTTGCGTTACCTTCTATTTTCCATTAGCAGATGCATCTGTATATAGGCATATACAAATACTTCGATATATACACATACACAGTTTGTAAACACACCAACACACAGATACGTACACATACTTGCACACACACAGAGTTGACACCTCACCTATCTGGAATTCAGCTATCCAGCGCCCTCATCTATCCGGGACACAGCCGAGAAACAAGGAAGTAAGCAAAAAAGGCATCTGAGCAGCCAGATTAGATGTTTTAAAAGTCCATGCAGTAAAGCTCATGCACTTAACTCCTAGGAGAAAGCGTAAGGCCCCCCGACTCAGAGCTCCTTTATGCTAATTTTACACACAGTTCAAACAAGTGGGGTCAAATGAGACCTTTGACCCGGAACTGCTATAGGCAGGCGGGCTGGTGAGAGCATGAAGGACAGACGACAGCTTGATAGCAAGGGATAAGGAAATAATATAAAAGTAGACACACACACCTTGGGGCCACTTAAAGTAGGGGTACCTCAGTTGGCTCTGAGAACGCACCGGTATCCCAGAGTACTTTAGTCAGCAGTACTGTATGCCGTCCGTGGGCTTACAGTTCGCTCATTAGGGTGTCTTCATGAAGGGTGGGGAGTTCCATCTTTCTATCTAGAATAAAAATTAGGGTGCCTGGGTGGCTCAGTTGGTTGGGCCGCTGCCTTCGGCTCGGGTCATGATCCTGGAGTCCTGGGATCGAGTCCCATGTCGGGCTTCCCCTGCTCTGCGGGGAGCCTGCTTCTCCCTCTCCCTTTGCCTCTCCCCCTGCTTGTGTTCTCTCTCTCTGTCAATAAATAAATAGAATCTTAAAAATAAAATAAAATAAAAATTAATTCTGAAAGAGTGAAAGCTAGTGGTCACTGGCAACCTACAGAATTTAGGTCAGCACACCTGGATGAACTTTCCTACTGTGGGTCCCTGGAGGCTGGGCAAGCACTTTCTGGTTCTCCACAGACACCCCCCTCCCCCCCGGTCCCTTCTGTGCCATTCTCTGCGAAGCCACACCTTTGTTACTGTCACGGGCTAAAGGCATTTGAGCTTGTGCTTCTTTGTGTGAACCCCCAGCTTCTTGGGAAATGATGCTTTCTAGAACATTCCACGCTCTGGTGGCACCTAAGAAGTGAGGTGATAGTCTCTGAATTTCATTCATCTTATCTTCCCTCCCCTCTCTGGTCATTCCACTGCAACTTGATGAGTGGATTTTTTTCTCCGCTCGCAGGCAAGAAGCATGATGTACAGATCACAATTGCATCCGGTGTGAATCAGGACTGTCTTTTTAAGAGATCCTAAAATAGACATGGGAACTGGCAAGATGGGCTCAAAACCAACTGAGGTGCCTCAACCATTGCCTCTTATTTGGCACAGTGAGATTTTTAAAAAGAGAGAGAGGGAGAGAGAGAGAGGAAGGAAGAGAGAGAGAGAGGGTCACACCATGACGGCACAGCAGACTCCCTGTACCAAACCCAGGAGCTGTTTGTCTCTTTTCAAACAGGAAGTAGCAGCCATTCGATATGGACGGGCTGGCCAGCGGGACGCGTGGGGGTTTAACGTTACCTGGCATGGCATCCATGGAAATATAGGGCTCAAATGGAGTGGCCTTCTTCCGGTTACGAGTGATTAAGAAGACGCCCAAGAATGCAATGAGGCACCTGAGGAACAAGGGATAAGGGAGGGAGAGAAAAAAGGCCAGGGTGAGGGCAGGAGGGCTCGCTTTCCAACCCGGGGAATGGGAAAAATGGGAAAAATGGAAAAAGAGGGCTGCAGGCCGCGGAGGGGAATTGCTGCTGAGGAGCCCTGGGAGGCCTCAGGGCTGGAGACAGGCAGGGAGCAGACATGGGATAAAGAGCCTCCCCCGTCTTTCAGGCCATACTGCATTCATCAGAATAAATTAGACTCTCCAGGGCAAAACTCCCACGGCTCTTCACTTCCATTTCATCTGTATCTTAGAACCTCGCCTTAAAAAATATTTTTTTTAATAAAAAAAGTTCTTTATGGCCTCAATTCATATGATACGAGAGGAGAGAAAGAAAAAGTTAGAAAGTCCTTGAACTCCCCCTGGTCCCACTCCCCCAGGTAGGGGTATATTCTTCTAGGGTATTTTTTCCCCCTTTCCCTAGAGCTTAAATAAGCACACTTTCTAAAAACCGACATATAATTCACATGCAGCAAATGCACAAACCCTAAATGTAGTGCTTGAAGAATTTTACCTGCATGTACACTCTGCTGATTGCCACACAGGTAACAGAAAAGTTATTTCCATCCCCTTCACCCCAGAAAGTTTCCTCATGCCCCTCCCAACCCAGAGGAAGCCACTGACCCCTATCATCCAATACTTGATTTGCCTGTTCTTGAACTTCTATTTTTTTAAAGAGCTATCTATCCGGAGGGGGAGGGGCAGAGGGAGAGGAAGACAATCTCAAGCAGAGTCCATGCTGAGTGTAGAGTGTGATGTGGTACTCGACCCCAGGACCCTGAGATCACAACCAGAGCTGAAACCAAGAGTTGGACGCTTAACCGACTGAGCCACCCTGGTGCCCCATTCTGTTCTTGAACTTCTTTTTTTTTTTTTTTTTAAAGATTTTATTTATTTATTTATTAGGAAAGAGAGAGAGTGAGAGAGAGCATGAGAAGGGAGAAGGTCAGAGTGAGAAGCGGACTCCCCATGGAGCTGGGAGCCCGATGTGGGACTCGATCCCGGGACTCCGGGATCATGACCTGAGCTGAAGGCAGTTGCCCAACCAACTGCGCCACCCAGGCGCCCTGTTCTTGAACTTCTTATAAGTTAAATCACACAGTGTATACTCCGGCTGGTTTCTTTTACTTGTAAATATTTTTAAGGTTCACTTGCTTTATTGTATGTATTAGTAGTTCATTATTTTTAATTGTTATATTGAATCCATTGTCTGAATATACTGGGTCATTTGTTTTTCACACTCCCCATTGATAGACATTTGGGTTGTAACCAATTTGAGCATATGATGAATAAAGTTACTATAAATATTTAGGTACCAGTCATTTTTGTCAATATATGTACTCATTTCTTTTGGGTATATATCTAGATGCGGTACTGCTAGATCATAGGGTAGACTATACACTCAAAAAAAATGTAACTTTTTCCATTAATGTATCCTAGACATGGTTCTATGTCAATATCTATAGACTGGCCTCAATTTTTCAAAATGGCAGCATGGTCCTTTATTATATGGGTATGCTGTAATTTATTTAACCCGTACTCTACTGTTGGTCATTTAGGCTATTCTCAATTATTTACTTATACAGTTAATTTTAAAATTAATAAACAGCCTCACACATCTGCCTTTATGTCCCATTTGGAATGTTGCATCAAACACTGCTCATTTGTAATTTTTAGTGGCACTACCAGATTGTCCCCCAGCATCAAAGATCCCCTCGCTGTGGCACAGAGCTGGTCTCTTCATCCTCTGGCCAACATGGATATTCCCAATCCTGCTGGGTTTTGCAAAATGATGGCATCTCATGTGGCTTCATAATGCTTTTCTGTGATCTAGGGTGAGGCTGAGAGTCTTTTCATGGGTCAAAGAGGGATAGTCTAGAAATGACAAGAAGATTAAAGCACAAAAGAGAAAAAGGGAGAAAGAGATAAAGCCTTTGGGGAGTAAAACGCTCATTTATCTCTAGGGGACAAAGCTCTGAATTCCGGCTGCTCCCTGGGCTCTAGGGGACTGCGTGAGAGGTAGACACAGAGGGAGTAGCAGGCCGGAGAGGAGAGTAGCGGGCCAGGAGCCTCCCGGGGCCAGGAAGCAGGGACTCACCCCAGTGCAAACATGCAGATGTGCAGTACGTCCTCCCCAATGAAGTCCAGGTAAAACACTGCGCCTGGAGAGGCAGAAAGCAGCAAATACAGGTGAACTGTTTTCAAATCACCTTCTTGCCGGTCTGTCTAGGATTCAGCTAAGGTCTCTTCCCTGCAGGAAACCAAAGTGGTCAGGAGCCTGATGGCCAGCAGGGTACATGTCAGAAGAGTGGAATAAAAGATCTTTGGGGGGACAGACTGTCTTCTCTTTCTCCTCCTACATCCCTCTTATTGCCATATATATATATATATATATATATATATATATATATATATATATTTACTTTTTATTTTGAGATAGTATTAGACTCACAACAAGAATGCAGAGTTCTCACGGATCCTGCACCCAGCCTCCCCCAATGAAACATACTAAGAATGAAACTGTAGATCTTAGTTGTCAGTTTTTACAGCTCCTTTGCCTGTCTTTTTTTTTTTCTTTTTTGATTTATTTATTTATTTGAGAGAGAGAGAGAGTGGTGGGGGCAGGGGGAGACATAGAGAGAATCCCAAGGGGGACACGGCACTGAGTGGGCAGCCCAAGGCAGGGCTCGATCCCACAACCCTGAGATCATGATCCCAGCCAATATCAAGAGTCCAACACTTAACCAACGGAGCCACCCAAGCGCTGCTCTCTGGTCTTTCTTAAGATGGAAAAGGATTCGAGTTAAGCTGTCAGAGCCTTCTAACCTCGCGTGGCCAGCAGACGGCAGGCCTGAGCCCACTCCCTCGAGGCAGCAGTGACGTAGCCTTGCCACCCTCACCCACCCCGCAGTAGCCTCTGTCTGGACTCATTTCACCTCCAGGAGCTTCAGCTGTATTCCTGAGCTCCGGATCCCCGCCCAACTTCTGGCTGCTTTGTGCTGTTGGCTATTCCTTTCAACCTTGCCCAGACCCAAGTTCTCGACCGGGACTTAAGTCTTCACGCCGGGTTCGCTTTCTGGCTGCGCTGGGTCGACCTCCCACTGGATCCCCGGGTCTGCTCATTGCACAAGCCCCGGCAGGCCGTGTGCCTACCCCGCTCCCCCACTCTACGTGCAGGATTTGAGCCGCACTCGTCTAAAGTGCAAAACACAGGCTCCCTGTGGCCAGGCTCTCCTCGAAGGGAGGCACACTGGCCCTTACTGGTCTTTTCGCTTTGAAGATTTTCATCTTCACTGCCCCTTAAAAACAAACACGATCTGCAGCCACCTAAGAAAGAAAAAAGCAGGGGTGGAGCAGAAGAAAGGGGAACTATAAGATAGGTGACAGGTTACCCACCACCGGATATATCATGATGTTCCTATGGCCGTAACCTCTAGAAATTATGGAAAGAAATCTGTGGTCACTTAAGTCAGTGGAGCTAGCAGATGATGGCAAAAATTGTTAAACAAACCTTGTACCCGCTGTACCGAGTACATAGTGCACATATCTGAATTCTGGGAGATGAGTGTATTATTCCCATTTTACGAACGTGGAACCGAGGCTCAGAGAAGTGAAGCGACTTTCCTAGAGCCACACAGCTCTGTGTCTGTGCTGGGACCCAGGTCTCTCTGGCTCAAAATCCTGCACTTTTTCCATGAAACCATACACAACTCTGACAGGTAGAACACGTCAGCAGAATTGGCCTTTTGCCAGAGGTGGCGCCTCATCCCTACACCCTGGGCTGACGTCCCTGCTGCTAAGGTAGGAGACGGAAACTGGCAGTCGCCGCCCTTACCTGCCGTGATGGCGATGGTAGTGGACAGGATGTAGCCCACACTGGCGATCAACGAGGAGTCGTATATCTGTGAGGCTTGACTTAAAAACCTTCAACACAAGAGCACTCTGGTCAGTGGACACGTCAGAAAGGCTGAGGTGACAGCCGGTGACAACAGGCTTAGCTTGAAATATGAAGACCACGCATGAAAGAAAGATGCCATGCGGGTGCATCTCTGGGGCTGGGGTCCATGCCTCGCTCCCACTTGTCCACACAGCCTGAGGTCCACCACCGTTCTCCAAGGAGGCCACGCCATCCCGGTCTCACACCCCTGGCCACATGGTTCTCGCTCACCGGCAATACCCCTCTCCTCATGACGGTGTCCCCTGCATTCCCCCCCCCCCGTCCCCACCCCACAAAGGGCCATCCTGTTCTCGCAAACAGTCCAAGAAACTCCAGCAGCACTTATCGCATTCTGCCTGTTGCTATCAATATTTTTTTTAAAGCACATTTTCTTCTCAATGCAAAAATAATGTGCTCACTGCAATAAAGGCAGGAAAAAGAGAGAGAGGAAATTAGAATCATTCCTCCTCTCTCCATCTAGGATCTGCACTCCCTCATTCTGGAATATATTCTTTGTCCATTCTCTGGGTCGTAGTTGCTTATATCGTGCCAGACTTCCCACTCGACTGCACTCGTCCGTTCCCAGGGCTGGTAGTGCCCGATTACAGAGGCCGTCGCTCCTGCCTCTGTGGCGGAAGGTGCAGGACCCCCGCACACAGGAGGCCCTCAGTGGCTGTGTGGCTGTGTGCTGGATGGGTGAGTGAGAAGATCCCGGGGTCCCGGGGGGGGCACCAGATTCTCCTCTGTGACCCCGGAGTGCTCAGCACGGAGCCTGGGGCTGGGCGGGCTCAGGGGTGATGACCAGAATCTCTGCAGTAGGACTCGGGACAGTAATCATCGATATCATCATAGTCATCGAGATCGTAAAAGGGACTGAGATTTTCGGGAGGTCATCCCGGGGACGGCACGGAGAGCTTCATGCTCCTCCTAAGGAGGGTTTGCTGTTATTCTCGGTTGTGGGCACGGAACGTGATCCTGGAGGAGCTGCGGCAGAGGCCTGGAGTGGAGGGGCGAGGGGTATGGGATGGGGAGCCTGATGCCTGGGTTCACGTCTCAGCCCTGCCCCTTCGGTTTCTCAAATGCAAAATGAGGACGGGATTATCTGCTTTAAAGGGGTTCGGCGCAGGGAAGTCTGATGAATTTAAGTTCATGTGAAAGCGGGGTGTGTGTGAGGGGCTTCCCCTGGAGCCCCCAGGCAACGGTCACTTTAACAACTGTTTGAGGCCACTGCTGAGGGATGGTGAGCCCAGCCGCCAGGGACCCGGGCCTGCCCTGCCCAGGATCGATCAGCCTCGTGTGCCACACTGAGCCCGGCGTCGTTCTCCCTCCTGTCCCCAGCAGGGCCACCCCGGGCCCTCCTGGGCCCCCTGCAGAGCAGCTGGTCTCAGACGGGAACAAGGCCCAGGCCCACCCTCAGGACCGCCGCTTCTGAGACAGAAACGATGCTCTCATCCTCTGGGGAGGATTCCCGGAGGGAAGAAAGGACGACTTGCTATGTTCCACCTTGCAGACAAGTGCTCCATGGGGGCGCACACAGCTTCTTCTAAAGTCCATGAAACAGACGCCTGTGTTGGGGCAGAGGGGAAGTGAAGCTGCCCCTTCTCCCAGTTTGAGGCAGAGAGAAAAACACCTGTACTCCCAGCTTCGCCTTTCAAGGGGCACAGAGGCCCTCCAGGGGACAGCCCAGCAGATCAGCGACCCCTCTCTCTGCAGCGGGTGCTGACCCTTGCTCATGGGCTGTGTTTGAATGCTCTGCCTTCCCTACAGCTCCAAAGACAAATGAAATCAGGCCCAAGAAATGGAAGCAACCCCAAACCGTGGAGAAGCCCAGCAGAAAAAGACTTTGCAACTCACGCAGCCTGGTAGACAGCGGTGGCCACCATGCACACGAACATCACGTAGAAGATGGGGTAGTCGAGCTGCAGATTCCCCTGTATGGACAAGACGAGCATCCCGGCCACCGCCTTCACCGTCACCACCGTCATGGAGCCTGCAGAGGGTGAATGAGGACCAAGGGAGGGCGTCGGACCCTGCAGGTGAGTTGATGACTCCAAAGAATGTGGTGAAAAAACATGTAGGGAGCCCTGGCCAGGCCACCCCAGGGATGGTGAGGACCCCAGGGGCAGCAGATCTCTTGCCACTTCCGCGAGGTGTCCGCTATCCACGTGCTCCGTCCAAGAGGGGGGAAAGCAAAATGCCCACACATGCTTCCAAGCGTCCCTTCTGCCCTCCAGCAAGGAAGGGCATTGAATTTAAGTCTCTGAACAGCAGAGTCATCAGCGCTGTGCCTGGACCGCGGTGGGAGGTCAAAAATCACCCTTGAATGGACACCTGAACTTCCTTTGAGTATCCTTCCCGTGGCAGTTACAGGGAAAAAACTGTGATGGGTCAAGAGCGCTCTATTTTTTTTTTTTTTTTAAACGCTCACTCACTTGTATTTTTAAAAACATCTCATTAGACAGAGATCTCCAAATATTTTGGAATCCTGCCTCTAGGCACATGCACATACTTTTCCAAAACATAGGTGTTTGCACATTTTAAAGTGATACTCACGTGACATTGTGCTTACGTGATAACAGGAGCGGAGGTGCCGCTGCTCACCGCCCCCCCCCCCCCAGGTGGAGACCACTGCTTTCCCCAGTGGTGCAGAAATGGCAGATCCACCCCACCCCCAGGCCAAAGCAGGAGTGAAAAGAAACCACCCCCACCTCCCGTACAAACAAAGCCCCGTGTTCTGGCTAAAGGGCTCTGGTTTTCCTGTTTTTCTCTGCTCTTTTTCCCTCTTGCTAACAGCCCATCACACACAGCGGCTTCGGGGCCCCACGACCTCGATGACAATTTCCAAACATCAGTAGTCAGTTAACAGAGGCAGTTTCAGGGGGTGCCTTGGTGGCTCAGTGGGTTAAAGCCTCTGCCTTCGGCTCAGGTCATGATCCCAGGGTCCTAACCATCGGGCTCTCTGCTCAGCGGGGAGCCTGCTTCCCCCTCCCTCTCTCCGCTTGCCTCTCTGACTGCTTGTGATCTCTCTCTGTCAAATAAATAAATAAAATCTTTAAAAAAAAAAGAGAGGCACTTTCAGGAGGTTGTCCTTGTTAGTGAGAAGCGGGCAGAGGGACAGCGGTCAGTGCACTTTAGAACCTTCTGGCCTCCCTACTCGCCAGACAGGACATTTGGGGACTGTGCCGTTCCAATCTACTTTGGAAACAAGAGCACTTAGGAATGGGCCACCGACATTAGCTCCTCCGGAGACATACCTCTAACACCTTATGCTCAGTAAAGACGCCGGTCACAAAAAGCCACATATTACTGGGTTCTGTTTATACTGTATACTTTAAACAGGTGAATTTTATGGTATGTAAATTATATCTCAATAAAGCTGTTTGAAAAATATCAAAATAATGGGAACTTGTCCTACGGTGGCCCCTGTCTGTGGGTCTGAGGGCCTGTCATCGCAGTGGGGGCTCGGTGTGGGGAGGACAGAGGACCAACAACACGTCTCGGGCACTTGTGCCCACCTCATTTAACCCTGCTCTCCCCCCGAGATTTGGGCCTTCTCCTATGCCTATTCTGAGAGGACAGCATGGCTTAAACTGGAGGGAGTCACCAGCCCGCGGCCAGAGTCCCCAGGAAGCAGCCGGAGGGGGTATCCCACCTCTTCCCTGGAAGCTCGGGTCCTTCTCACAGCTCTATTGAGTGTGTCAGACACCGTGTGGGGTCAGGCCTTGCCTCGGTCTGATTTAGGGGCCATCTCCCACATGGCACCCATCCCTCCAAGAGGAGAGAAAAATAAAAGTCAGAGAGCAGACACGGTTCCTGGTTTTGAATCCAGAACTCGTTCCTCGCCTGACAGGTGTACGGGAAGCCTTAAGGACTCGGTTGTGGGCACCTGCCCCCCTCGACCTTCTGCCCCACCGCCCCTCACTCTGCTGTGCTCTTCTTCACCGTGATCCGCACGGCCCCATCCTGTCTCTCTTCTATGCATTTATCTACTTGCTTACTGGCCGTTCCTGCCTTCAGAATGGAGCCCCCCAGAGGGCAGGGGGCCGTCTGTCTTGTTCATCCCCGTGGCACGCAGGGGATTCTGGGTATTTGCCAAGACTGACAGAAGCCACCTTCTGTCCTCGGAGACCTCGTGGTGCTACGGGATGGTTGCCATACTCAACCACCGGACCCCCGCTTACCCAGTAACGCCACCAGGAGAAGAATCACGACGATGTTGTTGGCGTTCTTCTCCTTGTAGAAGTAGAGCAGCAAGCAGAACAGGATGATCTCCACGAGCTACGGGAAACGGCAAGCAGGGCGGTGAGCGGGGCAGATGCGGACGCGGGCACGGGCAGGACTGGGAGACGCTGGTGGGCTGGGCCGGGGCCGATGCTGCTGGAGTCACGGACCCTCCGCACTGAAAGGGACCAGCATTTCCCAAACCACTGACAGTACTCCCATGGAAAAGGAGGGGATTCGGAATGAACTCTGCGGGAATCTCTGCCCCCTGGGTAACAGCGACAAGGAGCTCACCTCGGAGCTTTGAGGGCGCTTTGCTGGCCGCACACACGCCCGGTCTTGGATGGCTAGGATCAGGCGGGGAGGGGTTTCTTCCCATTTTGCTGCCCTGCGGGTGACCCCTAAAGGTCGGTCAAAGAGGGGGACACTGGATCACTGAGGAGGAGATCTCTTTGGGGCAAGTGGCCAAGTATACACGCCCCCATCCCCCAACCATGCCTCCAGTGGGTGCGGCTTGGTGCAGGAGAAAGACAAGGACATCTGGAGTCAGGGAGGTCAGGTCTGAAACCGGATCCACTTCTAAAGTAGTTGTGTGACCTTGGGCAAGGCACTCAGCTTCTTTAAAAATCAGTTATCCTCTCTGTGAAATGGGCATAATGATTCTTCCTTTGCAGGGTCATGATCCCTGCTAATACTTAACAAACTCATAAGTACACCAGGCCCCGTTCTAATCACTGTATCTACACTAAGCTCATTCAATCAGCACGATGATTCTGTGAAGTAGGCATGATCACAATCTGAAGCTAAAAAAAGGGCAGAGCCAGGATCTGAACCTGGACAGTAAGGTTTCAGGCCCTGTGCACTTTCCCACTAGGCTATACCACCTGAATGATGGAGGCCTACGGCCTGGGGCTTAGAAGGCGCTTAGAATCTTCCCGCTAAAAAAAAAAAAAAAAAAAAAAAAAAGAACCTTCCCGCTAGACATGCAAGTGTGAAGTGGGACTTCCCTCCTTGCCTTAACAACTGTCCTTTCTACCCCTCAAGGACCCAGACATTTGGCAGCATTTTCCCAAGAAGCCAGGTCAGCGCCCGCGCCCAGGAAAACGAAAGCAACAAACTTTGACTGTGGCTCGGTTCCATTTTCCTACCCCAACCTCCTACCAAAGTTTATTTATCGTAACAACCAATACAGAAACACTAATGGGCATTTTGAAATTTTTAAAAAATTCCTCCTAATTAGAGACCATTAAAAAAAAAAACACAACACCCAGCTGTTTTCATTTTCCTGTTTCTTCCTGTCTTTGTGGCCAGGAATACGTATTTTATCTACTTGTCATTATAGTCAACGCACAATTTTGTGCTGGGCTGTTTTTAGTCCTCGAAAACAATTCCCATATTTTATGAAGTTGTCATACTTACCTTTAGTCACTGCAGAATACACCATCAAGAGGGCGAGTTACTCATCCACATTCCTAACCATTGGGCATGCACTCAGGGGGCCCGATTTGCCGATCATTCTTGATGATGCTTAAATGCACGCAGGAAGAGCTCGGCCTTCTGCTGCTGAATGGCTGTGTGGGTGATCTTAAGTCCTGGGAGCCTGTCTCTCCCCTTCCTTCCTCCCTCCCTCCCTCCCTCGCTTCCTCCATTCCTTTCCTGTCTTTCTATCTTTCTTTCTTGAAGTATAGTTAACACACATGGTCACATTAGTGTTAGGTGTAGGACATGGACCCTGGACAACTCCATCAGCTCTTTCCGTTACGATACGCTGTGCTCGCCAGCGCCCCCTACTGACATCCCCGCTGTCTGGCACTGGGCAGACAATAAACAGTGACTGAATCTGTTTTGGCCAGATCTCTCTAGCTGGCAGTGTTAGCGCACAACAGAGACCTATCAATTCAGAGGACTGCAAGCCATCAGGAGGAGGGGGGAGGGACAGATGCAGGGAAGGAATGTGTCTGTTTTGCAGAACAAACAGATCCCACCGAGCAGAGGTGTGGCCAGGGATTCCAAGGGATACCCTGCTGCAGGAACCCCATGGAGATCAATGCCTGCAGGGAAGCCCCCTCGGTTGCCCTGAAGTTACCTTTAGCTCCGTCTAATTCCAAGATCTCCTCCTATGGGAGGGGTTTTCCGCCATTGTTTTGAACTTACAATGTATGCTCCAGCATGCTGACATGCTAAGCACGCGCAGTTAAACCCACGTGCCTCTAAAGAGCAGAAGATGTGCAAGTTTCTTAAGGTGCCAAACTCTCCGCCCCTGCCCCCCCCAGCACGCGGCATAAAAGCTTCCTGCACTAACCCCAAGGGGTGACAGAGCTTTGATCGCGATCTCCCCATCTCCTTACTTGTGACAAGGAAGGAAAGTTCTTTGTTTTGAACACTTCCTTGGGTTGTGTTCCATTTAACGCACCCCCAGCGGCCACTCCCCTTGAGTCCGGTTACAGAAGCACCGCCTCACAGACACAAACTGAGTGGGTCACTGGGCATCAGGCGACGGTTGGGTGATTTCCACATCACCTCCCGTCTCCCAGCCACCAGCTCCGGGCCAGTGCCTCCCACCTGCTTCTAGCTTCCAGGTAGGTGATTTGGCCCAGGCCACACAGCACAGATTGAAGCCCAGGGCTCCCCGAGAGAAAAGTCTGTGTTCTGGGGGTTAAGCTTTTTCTGAAGGGGGGGTGTTCTCTGACTCTCTCCTGCAGCCGTTTCTCCACACCCACCAGATCTGCGCTGGGGCTGGCTAGAGGCAGGGAGATGACCCAGTCCCAATCCTGGGGAAATCCATCCTCTGCCTCGTGAGCAAACTAAGGAAAAAGAACATTCCAAGCCTGCAGAGCAGTGCTAGGCTGCTGGTGTCAGAGAAAAAACAGTGACCACCTTCATCAGCAGGTCAAGCTGGCCTCGAATCCAGCTCTGCTCTCACGGGACTCTGGGCAGTCAGCCAACCTCCCCAAGCCTCAGTTTTCTCATCCATAAAATGGGGGAGAAAAACATTTACCTTATAGGGCGGTTGGGAGGATTTGAGATGATACGTAAGAAAGTGTTTTGCACAGTGCCTGGCTGGGAACAGGAATCACAGCAGTAGCTTGATCAAAGACCTTACATGTTTCCTAGACCAGTTTATCTGTAGACCTAACATGGGACATAACTGAGGCTGGGAGTTTAGGAGAACGTTTCAATGTCTCCTGTGTTTCTTTTCTTTTTTTTTAAAAGATTGTATTTATTTAACAGAGAGAGAGAGAGGAAACACAAGCAGGGGGAGGGAGAGAGGGAGCAGCAGGCTTCCCGCAGAGCAGGGAGCCCCATGTGGGGCTTGATCCCAGGACCCTGGGATCATGACCCGAGTCGAAGGCAGACGCTTAACAACTGTGCCACCCAGGCGCCCCATCTCCTGGGTTTCTATCAGTGTCTAGCAGCCATGAGGTACTGGGAATAAATAAATAAATAAATAACGCATCTATGACTGTTTAAAATTGTAACTGTTCTCTTACCATAAAAGTCTTAAATGCTCACTGTAGAAATTTCGGATGATGCGTAAAGACAAAAGTGAAATGAAAACTCAATCATAATTCCAGCTCCCAGAGACAACCATGGACGGAATTGCTGTTCTTCCATCCAGTCCTTTAGCGATACATTCTGTCTACAGACCTACAGTATCTGGAAAAACTAAAATTATCACATTATCTATGCAGATTTAGACATTACTCGGAACATAAGTGAAAAAATGAACTCTAAACGCTCCACAAGCCCGGTCTTCGGTGCTGGGAAATACATCACGAGTCACTCGAATCCCCTATTCCTGGAGATTCAGTTCCCGGGTTCTAGGACCTGATGTTCCCTCCTGCCTTCGCGGGTAGGACCGATGGCTTCTCTTACCGTGTACAAGAGAAAAGGCCAGCTCACAAGGTGCCTGGTGATGTTCTCTCCCGTCATCTTCTCGTGGCTGTTCGGTGCGAATGTCACCAGCAAGTAGGTGCCCACGATGGCCAGACCGCAGCCAACGAAGGACAAGACGTAGCGCCCTGCAGGGAAGGGGGGAGGCTGTCACAGGCTCATGGCAGGGGCAGGCTTCAGGCCTGTATGTGTTTCTAGGGCAACACGTGATGACCTGCTATTTTTGGTTTTTCGGCACTTCACAAATAGATCATCTCCCTTATTGTAATTAAAAAACAAATAACATTTAGGGGGCACCTGGGCAGCTCAGTCAGTTAAGTGACTGCCTCTGGCTCAGGTCATGATCCCAGGGTCCTGGGATCGAGCCCCGTGTCAGGCTCCTTGCTCAGTAGGGACTCTCCTCCCTCTGCCTTTACTGCTCTCCCTACTTGTGCTTTCTCCTCTCTGTCAAATAAATAAGTAAATAAATAAAATCTTAAAAAAAAAAGACATTTAATATTAAAAAATTACAGTGAGAGTGTGGCATGCATACCAAAAAGTGCTCCATGAATTCTCACAAAGTGAACTCACCCACATAACCAGCACCCAGATCTAGAAAGGGAATGTTAGCAGGACCCCGATATCCTCACTTGTGTCCCCTTCCCAACACTAGACCACACTGACCTCTACCGGCACTGACAGTCGGCCTGGTTTTGTGCTTTCTGTAAGTGGACTCGAACTATATGATTTCTTGTGTCCGTGTTCACGTAAGATCATGTTTGTGCGTTTGTGAGATTCGCCTGTCTCCTCACGTGGAGTGTAGACGGGGTCCCTCCATTCTCACGCCCATACGGCGTGGGACACAATTTATCCATTCTGCAGCTGATAGGTATCTAAATACTCTCCACGGTTATAACAAATACTGTCACTATGGGCATCCTTGTGCCTGCCATTTGGAAAACACGCTCCGCATATTTCTGCTGGGTAGAAAACCAGCAGTGGGAATTCCTGGGTCCGGGGATACGTGGAACTTCAGCTTGGTAGTTACTGTCAAATGGTTTTCGAAACTCTGTTTCCATTCCCACTGGGAGAGTAGTAGAGTAAGACAGCCTTTTTCTCCTTCACCGTAGCCATTCGGCTACTGAACCACGGTTTCAGTGTGTATTTTACAGGGAAGGTTTGAAAATCAGAATCACTTTATCGGCAATGTAAAAAATGCAAATATAACAAAACCTCACAAGCAAACCTTCAAAGCCTACCATGCACCTTTTAAAAATGACCTTATCATTTCCCATCTGCTAGTTAACCTAGTCCCAAGGGACCAGTGCAAATACTATCAATGTTCTATTCCACAGACCTGTCAGAGACTGTTAGTAGGGCCTAGGAGTCTCCTGACCCTTCCCCTGGGTCCTGTCACAATCCAGTTGAACCCTGTGGGTTTCGTGAAAAGCCTCTTGAAGTCCAACCCAGACCTGGGCAAGCTGAGAAGGGCTGTGAGTTCTGACCTACACATGGTGACCACAGTCCTCTGGATATTTCTGGATAGAACTATCTACATATTTCATTCCACTGTCTCCCAAAAATGTGATACATTAAATGTCTTTAATTTTCATTCTAGGCCTCATAAGGTGCCCCAAACACAGTTGTTCAATTTTTTTTCTTTTCTTATTTTTTTAAAGATCTTATTTATTTATTTGTTAGAGAGAAAGAGAAAGAGAGAGAGAGAGAGAGCACACAAGGAGGGGGAGCAGCAGGCAGAGCAGGCAAGGGAGAAGCAGGCTCCCTGCTGAACAAGAGTCCGATGCAGAACTTGATCCCCGGATGCCGGGATCATGACCTGAGCCAAAGGCAGACACTTAACCACTGAGCCACCCAGGCATCCCCAGTTGTTCAATTTTTCAATGAATGAATGAACCACAGTTAAACTTAATAATAAGTTCTATGCTAAGATATACAAGTCTGTTGTCTTAAGTTCTCTTCAGGCAGGGAAAGGTCTTACTCATCTCCATGCCTGTGGTGTACAGCACAGGCCTAGCACTGGGTGAGTGTTTGCTGAATTTAATAAAACTTTAGGCAGGACAGCCACGTACAGTTGTACAAGTTGCTCACTGCACAAAAGCACCTAGCTGAAGGGGTGAGGAGGGCTAAAAGCTAGCCCATGCTCTGCTCACCAAGGCATGTGCCCACAGAACCACAGATGCCCAGAGGGGGTATCTTTTTTTTAAATTCACATAGGGCACTGCCTGGACTAGCATGTCTCTTATGCCAGGACTTTGCAGAGAGAGCCTGGAAGGGACATAAAACTACACTGGTCTCAGAACCAGCCCAGCTATCCCTGCATCCCCCCGTTCCGCCATCAGGACTACTGCAAATCATTCTGAATCTTTTGGTCTTGGCATCATATATTAGCTCTTCTTCTTTCAGTGTAAAATTCTTTTCTTTTCCAGCCTCCTGGCCCCATCTTGCTCCCATCCTATACCAATGATTCAGAGCAGTGGTTCCCAACCCTGGCTGCGTAAGCACGTTCATCTGGCTGCATGCTTAAGCTGCAAGCTCTAATCCGGCTTGTATAAGTAATAAAGAATGACTCCTGACCTCCATGCTTCCCACTCGCTTTAGAACTCATTTAGGTAAAGAGGGTGCCTTTTCATCAGACCTACTAAAATCCCAACAATGGATGCTCAATAAATATTGATTGAGTGGAATGAAATCAAGCTCCTATTAAGAAGTCTCACAGATGATTCTGCTACGTAGCCAGACTTGGGAACTACTAAAAAACCCAGCTCTCAGGAGCCTGGTGGGGGTGGACTACACAACACAGAAGGGAGCAGGACACAGATCATCTCTAAGTTGGGGTGAGCTGGTTTTATAATGAAAACAAAATGAAACGGCATAAGCACAGAATAAAGAACAGTGGCTCAAATCGGTGGACTTACTCAGGAAGTCTTTGGGTTTCCATTTTTCTTTGATGAATATGATTCCTATGATGGCACTAGCTACAAAAAAATAAAAGCATAGGGTAAAGAATATTGAGGCTGCTATCAGTCCGATGGAGTCCCTTTTGCCTAGGCCCTCGGGTAGACTCATTTGCCTTTGGGCTTGGTACTTCCTACCCTCTCCCTCCTGCTCCCCAAAACTCAGTCCTTCTGGTTCCTCTGTTATTCCAGCTCAGAAAGGGACGCTCCTCTCTGAGCCTTCCTGAGGATTTCTGCAAGTGCAGGAGCGCTGGTGTGGAGTACTCGCAGGGCAGCAGGTGATTTGCACAAGTTATTTCTGGCATGTCTACCTGAGGTGGGTGCCGTTATTATTCCCATCTGAAAAGTGGGACACTGAGGCTGGGAGAGGTCTGGGAGCTGCTCAGGACCATGCAGCTGGTAAGGACTGCCAGATCTCCGGGCTCGTGCTCCTTCCGTTGCTATGACTAGCTCTGACACTCTCCCCCTGGTTCTTCTGTCTCCTTCTTGAACTTTCTGGCCACTGCCCGGAGTGACGGGGCTGGCATTACTGAGAACAGACCGGGATGGCTATTCTCAGCTGTCTCTTCTGGCTGCGTGTCCTGGGGTGAGTCACTCTCTGTGAGTCTCAGTCTGGATCCAGCTCAGGCCAGTTTGCTGCTTGTTAAATACTTAGGAACCCACTGTAGCATGGGCGACCACGGTGGCGGTCTCTACTCCATATAAATCAGACACACTACACATGGGGTCTTCCTCTTCTCCTTTCCTGCTTCTCTCCCCCTTCCTTCCCTCCTATCTCCCTCCCTCCCTCCACTGCCTTATCCTCTTCTTTTTCCCCCTTTCATTTCCCCCCTCTCTCTGAGTGTTGGTTCATCTGCACACCACTGAAAGCACCCCCTTCTCTGAGCTATAAGGGCAATTAAATGAGATAACGCACGTAAATCGTGTGTCCACAGCAAATGCTCAATAACGGAGCTATTATTATTATTGAAGTACCTGGGTAGTGACTGATAAGTAATAGGCACCCAACACATGGTGGAGATTACTTTATTATTTATATTTTTAATATTATTTTTTACTGGGCGACTTAAGAAGCTTTGAGAGGCCCCTTCATTTCAGGCTGGTACCTGAGAATCCATCATTCTACTTTAGTCTCTTATTTTTAAGAATTCGATTATGTGAATTACTGAAGTATTAAAATTCGGAGGCAAATATTTAAAGCACTTTGTCACTCGGTCACCTATTTCTCATTGTGAGGAAAAGTTCTGAAGCTTTTTCAGAGGTCAGCCGTGGGCAGAAGACGAACCTCAATCCCAGTCAGGGCGGTACAGAAATACATACGGACATAGAAAGTGGGCCAGAGAAGACAGGGGAAGGCTGGGACTGGGGAAGGCTACTTGCTTCAACTAAAGGCACTCAGATTATTTATTTATCTATGTATTTATTTATTTATTTTAAAAATATTCTTTATTTAAATTCAACTTCGCTAATGTATACTGTATTGTTAGTTTCGGGGGTAGGATTTAGTGACTCATCAGTGCTCGTTACATCATGGGCCCTCTTTCATGCCCATTGCCCAATTAGCCCTTACCCCTGGACCCTGATCTCTGTAATGGTCAGATTATATTTTAAAACAATATCATGTGGAAAAGAACACAGCATGTTGGAGGACCTCACTCATGTTGTGGGCTGCGAGGGTACAGACCCTGGTCAAGAAAGAGGGGGACCCTTCATGGGACCGGGAAAAGCAATAGATTTCCACTTCTTGATAACTCCTGGTCATTGGGGGGACTGGCCGAAAGTGAGAATTCTCACTAAGAAGGGGTGCCCTGCCTGATTGATGACATCTGCCAAAGGCACAGCCTGGGCGCGTGGTTGCTGCCCTTATCTGTGGGGTAGAAGACGCCCTCTGAACTCCAGGAGGAAAAAGACTACTCAAAATAACCACTTTTTCCTTTAAGAGGAAGGAAGGGCTTCCCAGCCGTGTGGGGCCTGCCAGCAAGCGGAAGGGAACATTTTAACGCAGGTTCATGGTCCTGGCTCCTGTGTTCACTAACCTGCTAACAGTTTTTATTTAAGAAGAAAAGATTTTTTTTCCCCAAATGCCACTTAATTTGTGGAACATGGGACATCAAAGCTCCTTTGTCTTTTCCTAGGTTCAAATGCTCTGAGACACTGGTTCGGGGATTACAGAGATCACAGAGAAACGGCAGTGAGAAAGTGACCGATGCTTTAGATGTGTTATCAGCTTTTTTGATCAGAGCGTCAGCAGAAGGCACGACTGTTAGAGGGTAAGATATCTGAATTCTAGGAAAGCTCGGGTTGTCCTAACAGTGTTGGGATGAAAGCTGCAAGTCTGCATCTTCCTTCTGCAGTGGAAATAGAGAGCAATTCTGATAAAATTTCTGAATCTTAAACAGATTAGGGAGCCAGACCATCCTGTATCCCAGCCCTGCCACCCTGGACCCCTATTTCCTCATCTGTAAAGTGGGGATCGTGATGGTGTCGCCCTCAAAAAGGAGGAGTAGGAGAATCATTATCTGTAGAGTGCTTTGTGCCGGGCAGGCGTGTAGAAGCCCTTTGTGTCAGCGATGTTACCAAGCAGAAGCTGCTTTATTTGCCGAGTGTGGTGGTGGCCCAGGCAGGGGGGCCCCAGGGAGCGGTGGGGGGGTGGGGTCTTACCTATCACGGAGACCGCGCTGAGGGGCACGATCAGCGACAGCGGAGCGAAGGCATAGGAGGCGAACACGCCCAGCTCACCCAACAGCATCAGAAACAGCCCCAGCCACCAGGTTTTGGTCTTGAAATAGGCCCGGGGGTCCTTGGAGCCTGCCAGGCGGATGTGGCAGTATTTCTAGAAATCCGAGAAAGAAGGCGATTTGCCCAGAGATTTGGGGAAAAGACGCTATGGTGTCTGTATCCTAAATCTACCCCCCACTTTTATTTGGGAAGATGTGTCCGGTTTTTTTGAAGTCCCCGCTCAGAGAAGAGGCGAGCAGTCCCGATCTCAATACCAGGCTGTCACTCTTAAGACAGGGGTTCTCAAGTTGGCTGGGAAGCCTCAGACATTCCCCCTGGGGAGGCCTAGAAATGTGCATTTCTAAGGCGCAGTACAGGCAGCTGCACTCTGGAGTGGGAGCCGGGGTCGAGGACGCCGCCCCAGTCTCCCCCAGCTTTGGGTTGAACGTCTCCCTCTAGCGGCAGAGTCCCCACGCCCGGGGTGTCTGCTAGGCTGCACTCCCTTCTATGGATGAGCCGGCAGCTCTGCTGGGCAGCCCCGGGGCATCCGTGGACCCCACCCGCACTCAGGTGGTACCCGGCCCAAGTATGGCCAATAGTCTTTGTTCAGGAGATGCGCACTTGGGACATAGAAAGTGGGGCGGTGACCAAGGAGAGCAAGGCAGTCATGCTGACTTAGAGGACCACGGCTCCCACTTGAGGAGGGGACCGTGATAGGGGCTGCATCGGAGCGGATTCCGAAGCAGAAACGCTGCTCTGTATAAAGAGCATGAACCTGACAAGCGGCCAGGAGACCACACGGCCTCGGAAACATACAGGCACGCTCCAGCGTGGACATGGCATGCCTACAGGGGCGTGCATGGGGCCGAGAGGTACCAGGTTACTCGTGTGTGTTCACGTCTCTGATCCGGGGAGGGAGGGCGCCTCTCCGCAACCCGAAGCTGGGCGGTGCGGGCAGAGAGGAGTGGGCCCGCGCGCTGTAGGATTTAACCCGTCTGCAGGTGTCCAGCCTCGGTCCGGGTGTCCCGGAGCAGTCCCTGAGGCCGGACTTGGGAGGATGCGATTTCAGGAGGCACCGTGAGGGAGTGGGAAAGTGAGCTGGAGAAGGGAGCACACCAGTGGAGGGTGCAGAGTGAGTGCCTTGGGCAAAGGGGGCTCATCCCACGGGGGACCCTGGGAAACCCTGTGAACTCAGCTCAGAGCCTTGTGACCAGAGGGATAAATGCCTGGGGCATTTATCCACGGCCTCCCATCCCCCACCCGCCGAAAGCGGCCTTGGGGGGCAATAACCACCGTGGCTGCCACCCAATTCACGCATGCCCATGGAACCAGTTCCCGGGGTGCCCTCAGGAGCTCCCCAATCTATCAGCGTGCTCCAAAGCACAGCTGCAGTCCAGCTCAGATGGGCCAGCTGGCTCAGCTGCTCCAGGACACCCCTGAACTTCTAAGTCACCGGGAGCACCGTCATCAGAGTTCAGGGGGGTGGGGGGATCACGTGGGGGCAAAGAATTAAGAGAGATTCTGGAACAACCTACAAGGGATTGCCCAAGGCGCAGCCCAGGAATGGAGTAGGCAACATCTGACGGTGAGGAGGCAGCTGGCCGGTACCAGACCCCCCGGCTGATCAGCTCCCTCTCTGCCCCCAGACAGTGCTCATGACCGAGACTTACCTGTAGGTTAAGCGCGATGCTGACCACAAGGTGCCCAAAAATCGCCAGAAGGGCGCCAATCAAGTTCTCCTGTAAGGAAAGTTCCCAGGAGCAGATGTGAGCTGGGTCTAAGCTCAAGGGCCCCGGGGACACAGAAGAAACCCCACCCTTCGCCGTCCCAAAACAAAACCAGAAAAACATCTGCAGCAAAGCCACATCCCAGACCTGCTATTGAGTTTTACGGTTTCCTACTCAAGGCTAACACAGCTGCCTTGTTGGTTTACAAAACATTTACAAAAGCCCTGAGCTGGACATTTCCAGAAAGCAAGGTCCTCGGCCCACGGTCACAATGACCTGGTAAGGCCGATCCGATCAGCTCTTTCCTTGCTGTACTAACTCACGCAGTCCGGTGCCTGAAAGCAACATTCAGAAACCAGAATTTACAAGAGAAACACAGGCCGGGAAACTATTTGCCATTTTATCAATGGAGTCTTCACGTTCCCAGAGGGGTCTCAATGAAACTCTTTAAACCGGCTAATTAGCTTTGGGCATTTTTATGATTTCATTTATAAACATTTAACTTCCGTCACCTGAAAAACAAGGTTCAGATTCTTTAGCATAGCATCTTCTTTTAACTTTAAAAGACAATGACCAGGCATATATTCATCGTACAATAATCGAGAAATATAAAGAAGTGACAGGAAGAAAAACAATCACAACAAAACAGAAGTCACCTGTAATTCTAAACCCAGAGCTAACTGCTGCAGACAGTTGGTTCTTATAAACTTTTTTCTGTCCATAAATTCAGATATGAATGGCAATGCTAGTTTATTTCGTAAAAATAAGATTATAATCTGTTTTATAACCTGTTCCTTTACTTAAGAAATTATAAACACATTCCTGTCAGGCATATTTCATTCACCATTTTTTAAAAAGATTTTATTTATTTGAGAGAAATGAGAGAGTGAGAAAGCATGAGTTGGGGGGAAGGGACAGAGGAAGAGGGAGAAGCAGACTCCTCGCTGAGCAGAGAACCCTCAATGCAGGGCTCATTCCCAGGACCCTGAGATTATGACCTGAGCCAAAGTAAGACTCTTAACCAACTGAGCCACCCAGGTGCCCCTAATTCATCCTTTTTAATAAATACAAAATAACTCATCGTTTGGATTGCCATATTTTATATCATTGCTTCTCCATTGTTGGATACTCACGTTGTTTCTTTTTTTTAAAACACTGCTGTGATCGAATATCCGAGTACGTGCATTTTTGTGCATTTATGAGGAATACTCCCTTGGGATAAATCTTAGAAGGAGGACTGCTGGGTCAAAGGGCACTTGCCTCAGCATTTAAACCACACTATACTATGTCCCCCACAGGCCTTCCAGGTTTTTTCACCACTAAACATCAAAGAATGTTCTATCTTAGCCAAACATGAATCCTCTCTGCCCAGGATGGGCCTTTTTCCAACTCCCCTTTTGCTCAAGAGGTTCCTCCCACCCGACCCCCCTCCCTGTGAAATCTGCCAGCTCTTGCTAGCTGGGCGCTAGCAAATCAAGAGTAAACAAGACAAACATTTTCTTGCAGTTCATCTGGGAGACAGGTAATTAGCAAGCATAAGGCAGGAAGTCAACCCTCTGTCCCCTCTGCTCCCCTCTTCCCTGGAATGCTGAGGGCCTAGACAGCTAAGAAGGCAGTCGGCTATGGATTAGGGTGGAAGGAGGGAGGGGGCATCTTCTGATAGAAACCACCATGGCTGTCCTTGACTTTGTCCCCAGCGAGGCGCAGGGTTGAAGAATAATGGAAAGATGCTGAGCGGGGAGCCAGGAGACATGGGTTCTAGTTTCAGCTCTGATGCCTCATCACAGCATGACCTTAGATGAGTCCCTTCCCCTCATCAGGCTTGTATGACCCTGTCTGGAAAATGTAGGTGGTGGCCCAGATAACTTCCAAGGGACCTTCCAGCCCTCACCTAAGCCCCAGGTCAGGGCCAGACTGCCAACAGACTGCCGGCCCTGGCCGGCAGGAAACTGACTTTTGTTCATTTCACTTCATACAACAACTCATTCATAGAAGGTCACTGGGGGCATCTCATGGACCCAAGGGAGCTGGCTTCCGCTTCTTCCTAAGACGACTTTCGTGGCCTAAGCTGTACTTCCTTGATCCTTCACTGTCTCTGTTTTGTGTTTTTGTCTCTTCTCAGACAGAATCAGCAGAAAGCAGGCCTATCCTGTAGGATCACAGGATCTCAGAGCTGAAAGCATCCCTGGAGATCAACCAGGCCAGGCTTTCCCTAACTGGGTTCCTAGAGATGTCAATGGAGCTCTGAGGCGAAAAGCACCCCACGGTTAAGTAAGTTTGGGAAACACCGGATCCTCGGTCGACTGCTTGGAGGCCCACAAGCGGGTCCCAAACCTACGAGGCTCTAGAACTTAGTCTGTGGACATCTGTGACGCTCACGCTGCCACCTTAACAACGTTCCTTTTCTTTCAGTAATAACACCCTGATTTTGCTGTGGAGCACTCCCCCATGTCCCCAGCTCCCCTTGTGTGGTTGTATGGGGTCTGTCATTCGAAGGGCTCCATCCTCCCTTGGACCACGACGGGCCTATGGCCCAAGCTTGACTCAAGCCAGGCAGGTCAGAAACCCTCCCTGGGGTCTAAATGTATATACACATACACACACACGTGCACACACACACACACACACACGGTTGTTGTTTTTTTTCTTTTTTTCTTGAGAGAGGCTGCCAGTTAGGAGGGAAGGGCAAAGGTAGAGAGAGAATCTTAAGCAGACTCCACACTCAGCACTCGGCACGGAGCCTAATGTGGGGCTCGATCTCACAACCCAGAGATCATGACCTGAGCTGAAACCAAGAGTCAGACACTTCACTGACTGAGCCCCCCAGGTGCCCCTCTGGGGTTCAGGTCTTGAACAGAGAAGCATGAAGGCTGAAAGAAGTCTGGGCTCTTTGCTGCCCAAGGCCAGGCCTGGGCAAGTCAGGCCCCAGGAGCCATACTGGTGCTGGTGACTTCTAGAAGCCTGCTTCTCTAGCTCTTCCTTCCATTCTGGGAGCAGCCCCACAGTCTTTTCTGCTTAAGAGCTGGTTTCTGTGACTTGCCCCACAGAGCCTAACTGAGTCAATGATTTACTGTATATGGTTTGGGAACTTGGTCAAACTCCTAGTAAGCAAGAATGTTTATTTCTTCTTCTTTCTTTTTATAGAAGGATGGCTTTTGTAGACAAAAAAAAAAAAAAAGCTACCTGCATTACTTTGATTTCTTAAAAAAAATTATATAAGTAACAGATTCATGAATCTAGTTTCTTTTAAACAAAATCTTACCAAAGAACTAAGAAATTCTTATAAGTCTAATAAATTGCACTTACAATTATAAGGAATCCACTCTTAAATAGTTCAATGCTGTTCACCTACAATAAATTGTTATTCCTTTCAATTTAAAAAGCAGATTACGGAACTACTGCTTCCAGCAAGATGGAGTAGACTTACTTTTCCCTATGCTTCCTGCTATGTGCAATGGGAAACCTTGGACATTATATATAAAGCAAACACAAGACAACTCTGAAAGGTGGAGAGAAGAAGGAGGACAGGCTGGGGAGCTGGGGGCCTGAGGAGCGGCACCGTGGTGGGTTCCCTGGGTCTTCTCTCTACCTCATATACCTCGAACTTGCAGCTGAAGAAATGGGCAAGCCGGGAGTATCAACGAGGATAGACAAGAAAGCTCTAAGAGAGCCTGTGCTCTTTAGTCAAAAGACCAGGAGACGAGAAGCCAAGCAAGACAGAAAACTGTAAGACAAGCGCTGTTCCAAACATCATAGGGAAAAACAATGATCCCCCACCCACCCCAGGGCAGCATAAGCCAAGTAGGGGGCTTACATTTCCAACCTTTCATGGCTATCACAAGGCTCCTCAACTCACATGCTGGGACTATGAGAGAAGGCCAAGGAAGGATCTGGAGTCCAGTGATGAGGCCCTGCCCCCCGGCCCCACAGAGCAAGAAGAACCCACATGGGGAGCCTAGACTTCTGCCCCCAGCTGGCAGCAATGAAACACCCTTCTCCTGGGTGGTATCAGGAGACCTGGTGGAGAGGCAGGACTTCCACCATTATACTTTCACAATTACACTGTCCCAGAGTTGGGGTTACCATTTGAGCAAATCGCAGTAATGGCCGCCAACCATTTCTCTCACAACTCCTGTCAAAAGGGGAGAACTTTCCCTCCCACCACTTGAATCTGGATGGGTCTGTGAGCAACAGCATGACATGGAGATGAGGGCAGGGGACTTCTGGGCTCAGGCCGTATAACTTCACTTTTGCACAGAACGAAACGCAACCACATATAAAGAAGTCCAGTCTACCCATTAGAAGAGAGAGGCGCCCTGTGGAAGACCAAACATATATACAAGTGGGCCTGCTCGACGCCCAGAGAAGAGACAGGCCCAGCCACCTCAGCCAACTGCCAGCTGAGTAAGCCAACCCAACTGAGGCTCCAGGCGTGAGTGACTCCATCTTGGATTCTCCAGCTCCAGCCCCAGCCTCAGCCCAGCACCCCAGACGATACTCTGTGGAGCAAAGATGAGCCCTTGCTGCTGAGCCCTGCCCACATTCTTTGTTTCTTAAAAAACTTTATTGTAAGAACACTTAACATAAGATCTACCTTCTTAACAACTTAGGTGTACAATGGAGTACTGTTAACTCCAGGCACAGGGATCTCTAGAATGTATTCATCTTCCATAATTGAGACTTCATGCCTGTTGATTAGCAAATCCCATCTCCCCACCCCACCGGCCCCGGCAACCACCATCCTCCTCCTCTCTGGTTCTGAGTCCGACTCTGGTAGACAGCTCACAGAGGAGGAATCATGCAGCCCTTGTCTGTCTGTGACTGGCTTACTGTCTTAGTTCAGGAGGCTCTAACAAATACCACAGACTGGGTGACGTAATAAACATTTATTTCTCACAGTTCTAGAGGGTGGGGGAGTCCAAGACCGAAGTTTTGGCTGATTTTATTCATGCTTAAAGTTCTCTTCCTGATTTGCAGTTGGACACCTTCATGTACCCTCACATGTTAGGGAGAGATTATCCCCTTCTGTGTCTCTTCTTATAAAGGCACTAATCTCATTCATGAGGGCCCCACCTTCATGACCTAATTATCTCCAAACGTCCTACCTCCAAAACATCACACCGGGGATTAGGGCTTTAACATATAAATGGGGAGGGTGGTGACAAACATTTAGCCCAGAGCACTTATTTTACCTAGCATTATGTCCTCAAGTTTCATCCCTGTTGCCACATAGTGCAAGATCTCTTTCTTGTACAGGGCTGGATAATATTCCACTGTGTGTATGCATCACGTTTTCTTTCTTCATTCATCTATCCATGGACATTTAGGTTATTTCCACATCTCGATTGTTGTGAATTGTACTGTAATCAATATTGAAGTGCTATTATCTCTTTTAGATCCTGATTTCAATTCTTTTGGATCCTGTCCAGATTCCTGACCTGTGGAATTATGAGCAGTAAAATGATGGTTGCTTCTAAGTCTAGGTTTTCAGGTGGTTTGTTAAACAGTAGTCGCTAATGGATACACTTCCTTAATAAACTACAGTTGCTTAATGATCCAGCAATTTTTGTCTGGGACTCAAGATCTGATTCTATCCCAGATATTCACTAACAGGCAACTTTCATCTTCCATCTGATTTGAGTGTGTATGATTCTACCGCTTAATTCTCCCACCCCCTTTCTTTGCCCTGCTAAGGTATTTTAATGTCCTCTCCTTTTAATCCCTGCCTCTAAATGTTCTTTAGGGCCATTCTAAAATCTAGCATACCTTTATTTAACTCATCATTCCTTTTTTTTATTGAGGTAAAATTCCCAAATCATAAAATTTACCATTTTGACCCTTTTAAAGTATCACATTCAGTGGTTTTTGGTATACTCACAATGTGATAAGTGATGTCATTGAAAAAATGGTGGAATAGAGAATTTCAGGAACCCGTCCTTTTAAAAAAACAACTAGTGGGCTGGCAAAAACCATCAGAATCACATTTTTTATACAACTCTGGAGTCCAGCCAAATATAACAACAAGAGGAAGGCACGGTGAAGAAAGAAGCCATTGTGCGGCGCCTGGAGGGCTCAGTGAGTTAAAGCCTCTGCCTTCGGCTTGGGTCATGGTCTCAGGGTCCGGGGATCGAGCCCGGAATCTCTGCTCAGCAGGGAGCCTGCTTCCCCCTCTCTCTCTGCCTGCCTCTCTGCCTACTTGTGATCTCTCTCTGTCAAATAAATACATAAAATCTTAAAAAGAAAAGAAAAAAGAAAAAAGTCGTTGCTTTATGGTACGAAAGGACTGTGGCATTTTAAATGGCCTGCGTCCCATCCCTTCCACCCCAGATCTGTGGCAGCCAGAGGACGCAGAGAGGGCAATATATGAAATTATTATTTTTTTTAAGACTGTGGTTGTGGGTTCTGACCTGTCGGGTAAGCCCTGAAGGATTGGCACAGGGTTTGTCTTTGTTTTGCCTGACGTGGAGGGATACTAGGGCTGGGGACAACTTCCCAGGCTGCTTAAGGTGAAAGCCTTGAAAGGCACAAGTATTGGCTGTGTGACAGCTTGGGGGCAAGGAACAGTACTCCGGATGAGCAATAGGCAGACGGGAAAGCCTAGGCAGGAACAGTCTGCGAAATGAGATACATAGAGGATACGAGATTTCCTACGTCTCCACGTATACTGAGGAACTGAAAAGGCCATGCACGTAGCTACGGCGGCTGCATGCTCCAAAACACCTGAGACAACGGTAGCCTTCACCTGTCACTGGCTTTCACGCTGGGTGCAAGCTGGGAGCAAAGGCTAAGGCAGAGGGAGTGAGGGACAGCCTGGCTAAGCATTGGAAGGCCCCAACACAAACCCATCTACAAAGACTGGGAGAACTGGGGGAGGGTTTTTTTTCCCTCTTTTTTTCCTTTTTTGACTCTAGGTGGTTAAGGAAACTGTCGAAACACAAGTGACCACTTAACAGGAACAGACTTCATCAGGCTGCCCACAGAGAGGATGCAGACTTTACAAAAAGGGGTTAGAAAAATCACAAGACAAGAAACGCTGACAAACCTCAACAAGCAACAACAAACGGGGTGCAGCTCTGATCTCCACAGTTGCAACGTGATACTTGAAATGACCAGCTTTCATCGGTGTCGTAAAACCACACCACTCTCTACATCCCGAGCATTCCCACCATCCCAAAAAAGAAACCCCAAGCCCACGGGCAACCCCTCTCCACTCCGCGTCAGCCCAGCCCCAGGCCACCACTCATCTACCTCCTGCCTCTAGACTTGCCCATTCTGGACGGTTCATATAAATGGAATCCTACAGTATGTGGTTGTGTCGGGTTTCTTTCACCGAGCATAATGCTTTTAAGGTTCGTATGTTATAACACGGACCCGTACTTCATTCCTTCTTATGGTCAAATGATATTCCATCGATGGATATAACACATGTTGTCTACCCATTCACCAGTTACAGTTGAGTGATCCCCACTTTCTGTCTATTGCAAATAATGTTATTAACATGTTTGTGCAAGTTTCTGTACAGAACTATATTTTTTATTCCCTTGGGAGTCTAGAGTGACTATTTTAACTTTGGGTGGAGGGGCTGTCAAATGGTTTTCCATAGTGGCTGCACCTGTTTACATTCTCACCAGTGGAGGACTCCAATTTATCCACATCTTTGCCAACACTCATTATTTTCCTTTTTCCTCATTTTTCATTTTTTTTAGATTTATTTATTTATTTTAGAGGGGGGAGCGCACACCAGTGGGAAGGGCAGAGGGAGAGGGAGGGAGAGAATCTCAAGCAGACTCCCCACTGATTGCAGAGATCGACATGGGGCTTGATGTCACAACCCTGAGATCATGACCTGAGCTGAAATCAAGAGTCAGATGCTTAACTGACTGAGCCATCCAGGTGCCCCCTTATTTTCCCTTTTTAAAAAATGTATGACAGTCACCCTACTGGGTATGCAGAAGTATCTAATTGTGGCTTTGACAATGCAGTTCCCTAATGACTAACAAATGCTGAACACCTTTCCACATGTTTACTACCCATTTATCTTCTTTGGAGAAATATTTATTCAAAATCTTTACCTATTTTTAAAAACTAAGGTAAGAGTCACATATAATAAAAATTGACCATTAACCATCTTAAAGAGCACAAGTCAATGACATTTAGTAGACTCAAAATGTTGTGCAATCTTCTGTACATTAAAAAAATTTTGAGTTGTAAGAGTTCTTTACATATTTGAATACTAAACTTTTGCCAGGTATATGATTTATAAATATTTTCTTTGATTCTGTGGGTCATATTATTATTCTTGATAAAGTGATTTGATATACAGAAGTTTTAATTTTGATGAAGTTTATCTATTTTTTCTTTTGTTGCTATGTTTTCGGTGCCACAAGACAGTTTTTTTTTTCTACAAAAAAAGAGAAGAAAAAATATAATCCAAATTCACAAAGATTTATACAGGCATACCTTGTTTCACTGTGCTTTCCTTTAGTGCACTTTGCAGATATTGTGTGTTTTATAAATTGAAGTTTTGTGTTAATCTTACTTCAAGCAAATCCATCAGCACAATTTTCCTAACAGCATTTGCTCACTTTGTGTCTCTGTTTTTAATTCTTGCAATATTTCAAGCATTTTCACTATCACTATATTTGTTTGTTTTTTAAGATTTTATTTATTTATTTATTTGACAGAGAGAGAGAGAGAGAGAGATCACAAGCAGGCAGAGAGGCGGGGGCGGGGGGGAGCCTGATGCTGGCTTGATCCCAGGGCCCTGAGATCATGACCTGAGCCAAAGGCAGAGGCCTTAACCCACTGAGCCACCCAGGAGCCCCATCACTATATTTGTTAACACTGCTCACTGTTACTATTGATCACAGTAATCTGTGATCACTGATCTTTGATGTTATGACTGTAATTGTTCTAGGGTGCCATTCATGGCCCATATAAGACAATGACCTTGATCAGTAAAGGTCTTTATTGACACAAAGGGTTTGTGTGTTCTGGCTCCTTCACCAACAAGCCATTGCCTATCTCTCTCCCTGTCCTGGGAACCCCATCCCCTGAGGCACAATTGTAAAATTAGGCCAGTTAACAAGTCCACAATGGCCTCTAAGTGTTCAAGTGAAAGGAAGAACCAACTGTCTCTCACTTTAAATCAAAAGCTAGAAATGATTGGGGCACCTGGCTGGCTTAGTTGGTAGAGCATGCAACTCCTGATCTCAGGGTTGTAGGTTCGAGCCCCATGTTGGGCGTAGAGATGACTTAAAAAATTTTTTTAAATTAAAAAACAAAAGCTAGACATGATTAAGCTCAGTGAGGAAGGCATGTGCAAAAGCTAGATGGACTGAAAGCTAGGCTTCCTGCTCCAAGTAGCTAGCCAAGTTGTGGATGCAAAGCAAAAGTTCTTGAAGGAAATTAAAAGTGCTACTCCAGTGAACACATGGGTGATAAGAAAGCAAAATAGCCTCATTGTTGATATGGACAAAGTATGAGTGGTTTGGGTAGAAGATCAAAGTAGCCACCACATTCCTTAAGCCAGAGCCTAATCCACAGCAAGACCCTCAATTCTATGAGGTCTGAGTGAGGGGAAGAAGCTGCAGAAGGAAAGTCTGAAGCCAGCAGAAGTCGGTTCATGAGGTTTAAGGAAAGAAGCCATTTCCATAAAATAAGAGGGCAAGGGGAAGCCGCAGGTGCTGATGGAGAAGCTGCAGCCAGTTCTCCAGAAGATCTAGCCCAGATAATTGATAAAGGTGGTTAACTAAACAACAGAGCTTCAACGTAGATCAAACAAACTGCCTTCTATTGGAAGATGCCATCGAGAACTTTCATAGCGGGAGAGGAGAAGTCAATGCCTGGTTTAGAAGCTTCAAAGGACAGGGGCACCTGGGTGGCTCAGCTGATTAAGCATCTGAGTCTTGATCTCAGTTAGAGTCTTGATCTCGGGGTTGTGGGTTCGGGCCCCACACTGAGAAAAGCACAGGCTGACTATCTTGTTAAGGGCTAATGCAGCTGGTGACTTTAAGCGGAAGCCAATGTTCATTTGCCATTCCAAAAACCCCAGGGCCCTTAAGACTTATGCTAAATCTACTCTGCCTGTGCTGTACGCATAGATCAACAGAGCCTGGATGAGAGCACATCTGTGGGCAACACGGTTATCAAATATCTTCAGCCCGCTGTTGAGACTTACTGCTCAGAAAAAAAAGGCTTCTTCCAAAACTTTACTGCTCACTGACAATGCACTTGGTCACCCAAGAGCTCTGATGAAGATCTACATCGAGATTAATGTTGTTTCCATGCCTGCTAATACCTCATCCATTCCACAGCCCATGGATCAAGGAGTAATTTCAACTTGCAAGTCTTACTATTTTAAGAAACATGTTTCTTGGGGTGCCTGGGTGGCTCAGTCGGTTGGGGATCCAACTCCTCATTTCAGCTCAAGTCATCATCTCAGAGCTGTGAGACGGAGCCCCACACAGGACTCCACGCTCAGCATGGAGTCTGCTTATCTCTCTTCCTCTGCTCCCCACCCCCCACTTTCCCTAAAATAAATACATAAAACCTTAAAAAAATACATTTCTTACGGCAATAGCTGTCATGGAGAGTAATTTCTCTGATGGATCTGGGCACAGTAAACCGAAAACCTTCAGGAAAGGATTCACCATTCCAGATGCCATTAAGAACATTCATGATTCATGGGAAGAGGTCAAAATACCAACCTTCACAGGAGTTTAGAAAAAGCTGATTCCCACCCTCATGGATGACTGTGAGGGGTCAACACCTCAGGGGGAGAAGTGGCTGCAGATGTGGTGTGAACAGCAAGAGAGCTAGAATGAGAAGTGGAGCCTGAAGACGGGACTGGATGGCTATAAGCTCATGAGAAGACTTGAACAGATAAGGTCGTCTTTAGTTCTTAAAATATTTTATTTATTTGAGAGAGAGAGAGAGAGAGAGCATGAATTCGACCAGGGGGAGAGGCAGAGGGAGAGGGAGTGAGAGAACCCCAAGCAGATCCCACACTGAGTACAGAGACTGACGTGGGGCTTGATCCTACAACCCTGAGATCATGACCTAAGCTGAAATCGAGAGTTGGCCACTCAACCCACTGAGCCACCCAGGCACCCCGAGGACATGCTTCTTATGGATGAGCAAAGAAAGTGGTGGGTGGAATCTATTCCAGGTGAAGATGCCCTGAAGATTGTTGAAATGAAGCAAATGACTTGGAATATTACATAAACTTGGTTAATAAAGCAGCAGCAAGGTTTGAGGGGATTGACTACAATTTTGAAAGAAGCTCTACTGTGGGTAAAAGGCTTTTAAACAGCATCACATGCTACAAAGAAATCCTTCATGAAAGGAAGAGCCAGTCAGTGCAGCAAACTTCCCTGTTGTCTTATTTTAAGAAATTGCCACGGCCACTTCAACCTTCAGCACCCAGCACCCTGATCAGGCGGCAGCCAACAACGTGGAGGCAAGACCCTCCAACAGCGAAAATGGTGGAGCAGGGAGCTCCATCAGGCTCCCTGCTCAGCACAGAGCCTGCTACTCTCTCTCCCTCTGCGCCTCCCCCCTAGCTTGTGGATGCATTCTCTCTCTCTTTAGCTCTACTCTCTCTCTCAATTAAATATTTTTTAAAATAAATTTCACAGATTTGTGAACTTCCCACTTTATTCCCACTTTTATTGTAATTTCCTTTCGTTATTGATTTATTTTGTTCCATTGTGACCAGAAAACACACTTTATATGATTTTAATCTTCTGAATTTATTGACATTTGTTCTGTAGCCTAACATATGCTCTATCCCAGAGAATGTTCATATGCCATTGAGAAGAATGGGTATTCTGCTACAGTTGGGTGAGACCTTCTATAGATAATGGTGGGGTATAATTGGTTCATAATGTTGTTCGAGTCTTCTTGTCATGAATGTTGTTCAGTCTTCTGCTAGTGGGGTAACTGCTGAACTGCCTATTTCTTTTTCCATTCTGCAATTTTTGTTTCATGTATTTTGGTGTACATATATTTTATTATTATATCTTCTTGATAGATTGACTCTTTTACCATTATATAATACCCTTGTTTGTCACTCATAACAATTTTCATTGTAAAGTCTATTTTGTCTAATGTTAGTATAGCCAGTCCAGTTCTCTTTTGGTTAATGTTTTCATGGAATATCTTTTCCCATCTTTTTACCTTCAACCTCATTTTTGTCTTTGCCTTTTTTTTTCTTTTTTAAGATTTTATTTTATTTATTTGACAGGGAGAGAGAGAGATCACAAGTAGGCAGAGAGGCAGGCAGAAAGAGAGTGGGGAAGCAGGCTCCCCACCGAGCAGAGAGCCCGGTGCAGGGCTTGACCCCAGGATCCTGAGATCATGACCTGAGCCGAAAGCAGAGGCTTTAAACCACTGAGCCACCCAGACACCCCTTGTCTTTGTTTTTTTTAAGTGGGCTCCAACTTGGGGCTTGAACTCACAACCCTGAGATCAAGACCTAAGCTGAGATCAAGAGTTGGATCTTACCCAACTAAGCCACCCAGGCATCCCCCTCATTTTTGTCTTTGAATCTAAAGTGACTATTGTAAATAGCATATACTTGGATTATGTCTCTTAAAAAATCCATTCTATCAATCTCTCCTCTTTAATTGAAGAGTTTAAGTCATTTATATTTAATGTACTTACTGATAAGGAAGGATTTCTACTGTTTGGTTTTTCTACCTGTCATGTCTCTTTTTGTTCCTCAGTTTCTCCACTACTGCCTTCTTTGGTGTTAAATAGACAAATTTTCTAGTGTACCATTTTTAAAAAAGATTGTATTTGTTTATTTGCAAGAGAGAGTGAGAGCACATATGTGAGCAGGGAGAGGGGCAGAGGGAGAGGATGTTCAAGCAGACACTCCCTGCTGAGCACAGAGTCCAATACAGGGCTTGATCTCTTGACCCATGAGATAGATCATGACCTAAGCTGAAAACAAGATACAGAAACTCAGCCAAATGAGACACTCAGGCATCCCCCTAGTCTACCATTTTAATACCCTTATCATTTCCTTTACTATTTATTTTTGAGTTATTTTCTTAGTGATTGTGCTGAGGATTACAATTACCATACTCAAGCATGGGATAAAGCATTTATAATTATATTTGTATGTACAAATACTATAGTATTTGTTTTTAATATAGTATATAATTAAAATGTAAGTATTGAGATGCTTGGCTGGCTCAGTCAGTGGAGCATGTGACTCTTGATCTCAGGGTCATGAGTTTAAGCTCCACATTGGGCATAGAGCTTACTTAAAATTTTTTTTTAAATAAGGGCACCTGGGTGGCTCAGTTGGTTAAGCAACTGCCTTCGGCTCAGGTCATGATCCTGGAGTCCCGAGATCGAGTCCCATATCGGGCTCCCAGCTCCATGAGGAGTCTGCTTCTCACTCTGACCTTCTCCCTTCTCATGCTCTCTCTCACTCTCTCTCTTTCCTAATAAATAAATAAAATCTTTAAAAAAATTTTTTTTAAATAAAATATATGTATTACAATACACTATAGGCAATGATATGGTAAAATTAACAAGATGTCAATTTCCCCAACCCTTTCTAGATAGGTTAAGCCAATATGCTTCTAAGTGAAAATTTATCAGCATAATTGGTAGCACCTTTTTGGTAAACTTCACAGAAATTGTTGAGGAGAATACACCCCCCACAAAATATGTCATTTTGGCATATTGATTATTTTGAATTAAAGTGACTTAACAAATAGCCAGTACAAAAAGGGTACTCTGAGTCCCCTTTTATCCCCGCGAAAGCAGGAAATAAATCTTCCATGTGAAAGGTACCTTCCCAATATATACCAGGAGGAAGAGACACATCCGTATCATCAGAGATAGGAAATTAAGGGCCAAGAAGGCTACTTAAAAAAACTTAGTTACTACCTCATTAATTTACCACCCCAAGCCCAAACCGCTTTGTCTTGTCAATTCTTCACAAATTTATTGTTTCTTTGTCTAAAAGGTATAAAAGCTGCCTGCTTTGGTTACTTCTTTGAGCATTGTATCTATGAGGCTCCCATACGTATGAAATTAAATTTTTCTCCTGTGAATCTGTCTTATGTCAGTTTAATTATTAACCAGCCAAAAGAATCTAGAAGGGAAGGGAACCTCCAATGGGAAAGAAAACAAATCCTGTTGTAAAATAACTGTATACAGGGGCACCTGGGTGGCTCAGTTGGTTAAGTGTGTGCCTTCAGCTCAGGTCATGATCCCCCCCAGGGTCCTGGGATGGAGCCCCACATCAGTTTCCCTGCTCAGCAGGGAGTCTACTTCTCCCTCTCCCTCTGCCTGTTACTCTGCTTCCTTGTGCTCTCTTTCTCTCAGTCAAATAAATAAATAAAATCTTTAAAACAATAAAATAAAATAAATTAACTGTATATAGTACTTTGTTTTAAAGAAAAATAAAGGAGGCCCTTCTTATATTGTTAGCTGATATGTTAATCAAAATAGTTTATCATTATGTATATTTTTTTAAGTAGGTTCCACACCCAGCATGGAGCCCAAAGTGGGGCTTACACTCATGACCCTGAGATCAAGACCTGAGCTGAGATCAAGAGTTAGAAACTTAACCGACTAAGCCACCCAGGCACCCCTGTCACCATGTGATTTTTAGCATATAACTTGGAAGGAGTTGAAAGAATTTAGGGATGAGATGCTATAATAACACTCTTTCCATTCCAGGTACTTATGTGAACAGGTTCTCAGCACTTCTAGGTATAAAACCCAAAGCTTGCAACAGAACTGATACTAAAATCTGTCTCATTCTAGCAATCAATAATATTCATCTTGAATATTGGGAGGAAAATGTCCCTTTCAGATATTCATTCCTAATACAATGTAATTTTATGCTTAACAATTATTCTAAAACTTTATATTACATTCACCAATTGCTTTTATTCATTTGTATCAATAAAGAGCTTCTGGCTTGAGTCAGTACTTCTGAAACTGTGAAAAAGAAAGCCTGAGGCCCAAAATGGCATCACTTAGGCCAAATCACCAAACTGGGGCTTAATACCTAACCTAACTGAAGTTCTAACCTCCTCCAGAAAGGTAATCTTAACTGGTCAGTCAGGAGTCTTCTGATTAGCACCAATAAGGTAATCTGTCACATGGGCCCTCTCTATCCCCCAAAGGAAGATGAGGTAATCCACCTAATAAGCCCGTCTGTCCCCAAAGAAAGGTCGCTTCACCTGAAATAATTCTGTTTTCTGTTTATAACTTTGTCTTGCCTTTACAAACTTGGGGCACCTGGGTGGCTCTGTCAGTTAAGGGTCCGACTCTTGATTTGGGCTCAGATCGTGATCTCAGGGTCGTGAGATGGGGCCCAATGCCAGGCTCTGCACTCAGTGAGGAGTCTGCTTCAGTTTCTTTCTCTCCCTCTGCCCCCCACCCCCATGCGCTCTCTTTCTCTCTCTCTCTCAAATAAATAAATCTTAAAAAAAAAAAAAAAAAAGACCTCTTCCCTTTCTGTCCCCCTTTGGAGCTCCCCTCCACTTGCTAGATAGGATGCTACTTGATTCATGAATCAATTAATAAAGCCAGTTAGAGCTTCAAAATTTACTTGGTTGAATTTTTGTTATTTCAAACCTTACGTCAAAGAATGTATTAAAAAGTGAAATTTGCGTATTTTCCATTCTTTCTCGTAGAGAAGTATAAGTATCCATAAAATGTTTAAGTGTTAAAAGACAGACACTGTTTGGGGCGCCTGGGTGGCTCAGTGGGTTAAAGCCTCTGCCTTCAGCTCAGGTCATGATCTCAGGGTCCTGGGATCAAGCCCCGCATCTGGCTCTGTGCTCAGCAGGGAGCCTGCTTCCTCCTCTCTCTACCTGCCTCTCTGCCTACTTATGATCTGTCAAATAAATAAATAAAATCTTTAAAAAAAATTTAAAAAAAAAAAAAAAGACAGACACTGTTCGGGGACAAAATTCTGTGGGGGGTACATAAGGGAAAAACAAAAATAAGGAGAAAAAGGAATGATGTAAAATTTCCAAATGCTAGAGTTTTTTTCAGAAGGTTGATGGTAGGTATCGAGTGGGCTTTATATTCCAGGGGCTATAAAAAAAAAAAATTCTAGTATGAAAATGTTCCAGAAATGACATACTTTGCAACTGTAACTTGTAACACAAGTTTTAAGTTTTAGATGTCAACCAAAGGAATTAGTGAGGCAATACATGGGGTTTCTTTAGAGGGTCAAGTCTGAAGACCCCAGAGGAAGCCCTTCATTAAGGGGGGCTCATTAAGGAAACAGAGCAAGGACCTCAGCCTCATCGAGGCCAAGATCTGGGCCCTGAGACTCAGTTTACTACAGGAACTGCCTAGGGCAGGGAGGAGACCAAAGGACTCTGGTTGTGGCTCCAACACCTCCCAGCTGCGTTATTTCCTTTACGGGGGACAAAGGGGGAGCTGGAAACGGGTTCCAGGAGTTGTGCAGAAAGGTGAGCCCAGAGCCAGCACTGTTCGGATGACACGTAGAGGTCAGACAGCTTCAGAGGTGGGCAGGCTGGGAGACAAGCTTCACCTCCTCCGCTAGCTGGCACGACAGAGCCCCTCGCTCAGAGCTGGCGCGTGGCCTTCCTGAGGTCATCGGGAAAAAGCACGGAGCTCGGGAACTTAGAATTAGGGTGAACCATATGAAATTGCCACTGTTCAGCCATTCTCACCTATGCAAAATGGTAGTTTCATATGGTTCATTCGACCTATAAACTGGCAGCCGGTCTTTTATTTTGACCCCAAGAGACGAAGCTGTCCTCCGACCAGATGTGGACGAAATCCACAAGGCCGCCTGAGAGTGTGTTGTTGACAGCTTGGCGGGTGGAGGCAAAGAGACTGAGAAGGGAAACCGGCGGCCGCGGCCACGCACCCAAGTCAATACTGTTTCAGGGAGGAGGATGGTGAGGGCTGAAACCTAGAAATAAAAATTGTAAAGCTCACAAGGGTAACCTATCTGAGCAGCAGAAAAATAAGGCTAAAAGGTTACTATGATAACAAAGGCGCCTGTTGCTGGAGAATTTTTATCTATACACATTAGGTGTGGTGCAAAGCCCTTTCCGTGTCTTGCCTTTGGGCCACATCCAACCACCGAGGTGGGGACTATTATGAATCCTAATTTCTGCATGCAAGTTGGAAGGACTTTACACTTGAACAGAGCCAGGCCCAGAGAAGTGTGAGAACTTGTGGGAGGATCTGTGTGGCTCCAGGCCGGATTTCCAGTCTCCTGATGGTAATTACCCCTCTAGACTGTCTCCCACTGTCTTCTTTCAGGCGTCCTTCAAAGGTGGTAAAGTGAATTAGGGGAAAAAAATAACCCCACCTCCTAAGTACTACATTCCCACTAGTGACATGGGCGGCTGAGGTTTCCTTTAATTTTTTTTTTTTAATCTATTTGACAGAGAGAGAGAGATCACAAGTAGGCAGAGAGGCAGGCAGAGAGAGGGGGGAAGCAGGCTCCCCACTGAGCAGAGAGCCTGATGCGGGGCTCAATCCCAGGACCCTGAGATCATGACCTGAGCCAAAGACAGAGGCTTTAACCCACTGAGCCACCCAGGCGCCCCTGAGGTTTCCTTTAAAGGCCATTTCCACAAGCATTATTCATCTCCATGCCTAATAACCGGCTACAGACAGACATGGTTAGTAACATCGAAATATAATTAAATGTCCTTTCATCCAGGCATTTCAAAAGGCTTCATCAATGTTAATTATGCCCCAAGCCCTTGTGAAGTGGTGCTTGGTTCAATTTTATGAGCATTTAAAGTCAAGCAAAGGCGATGCCACGGGCCCAGGGGTTACACAGTTTGAACATAACCCTATCAGCAGCCCTCAAGTGTCTGGCGAAAGAGTTGGGGTGCGCAGGGCTCCCGACATGAAGCTCCCCCTCCGGAGTTCAGAGCTAGAAAACAGTAAAATGGCGGTGCCTGGGTCTGCTGGCAGGGAGGGAAGTGAGGGGAAGGAAGTGAGGGGAGGGACGAGAGGGGAGGTACCTGGGTGGCCTCTGCCTCCGGACAGGCCACCGTGCTCCTCTCCCGCAGAGAGATAACAGAAGTCACCTGAAGTGATAAATGTCAGCGAGTACACGGATGAGGACGCCTAACCCAGAGCAGGGATCTGACCCCGGACTCGGAGGGGCGGGTTGTAAGAACCACTGTGCTGGCCGCAAGCCCACGTCTTCACCTCTTCACCTCTTTGGTTCGTGAGTTCCTTCCCCTGCATTGTCAGTCGGCTCCCCGACTGGCTCTCGATTTTGCTGGGCCGAGGCCACTGCAGTGGAAAGGAGGGGAGGAAGGAGGCGAGGGCCATCCTCATTTCAAAGGCAAACACCTCACCAGGCGCTGCTGCCAGTGGGGGGGTGTCTCAACTACCCAAGAAGGACCAAGACTTGGCCAAAGTCACAGAGCGAGTGAGGGGCAGGGCCAGACCTGAAAGGTTCCCCCAACACTTCCACCTCCAATATATTGCAGGTGAGGAAGTAGTGAAGCCTCCCAACTATCAGGAACCTTCTCTCTGGGACACAGGTGCCCTATTGGGACACTGAGGATAAAGGGGGCTCTATTAATATCCATGGACACGGGGCACAAGCCAGGACTCCGGCCACTGGACTCATAGAGCGCAGTCTTGGAGTGGGAAGGCTTAGGGGCTTTCTTGGCGTGGCTTCAACAGGCCTTGATATCAAGGGTGGGGCAGCAAAACCAAAGTAACTTCTCTCTTTGCTTCTGCTTCCCTGCATGGACACGGAAAACCAGCAGTTCTGGGCTGGGGTCCCGCCGCTGCCACTTACTGCTGTGTGACTACAGGGGGATTACCGTAACTCTCTGAGCCTCGGCTGCCCCTCGGAGAAATGGAGCGACTGTAAACGCTCATGGGATGGTCACGTGACATGAAATAAGGTACACACTAAAAGATCACTGGGCACATGAAAAATGCTAACACAATTCTGAGTTATTACTATTATTTTCACAATTTTCCTTTGTGTCATCACTATTATTAGCCACAGCTCTAAGGATGCTTCTGGCTCTAAGAATTGCTCTTCTATCAGCTATAACTCTGGGAAAGAACGGTTTCCAGAAAAGGAGCCAAAGGTCACAGAGGCAGGAAACCCTGCTTGATTAGCGGTATCTGAGTGAAACCAGCTCAGATCTCCCATTCCAACACCTGCTTTCCATCTGCCAACAAGAGCCTCTATTTAAACACCACCATGATAAGACCAGTCATCACTTGCTATTTAAACTGACCTCCCACAATCCCTTGGGCTCGAAGCTAACAAGAGTTAAGTATAAACTGCGTTTTGGCTTGTTCTGAGGGTCACTCACATTCAAATACAAGAGATGCATCAGTCTGGCTAAACCAGGCCCCGCTACCCTGTCGCCTGGCTTCAGGCCAGCTCCTGATGCTTACCTTCTCCAGCAGGGGAAGCATCAGCTTCCCCAGGATTGCCATTTCAACACTTAATAAGCAACGTCAGGAAGAGAAGGAGCCTTTCAGAGTAGCTGGCACAATGCAGACAGCGGGGAGTGGTGGATAAAAGCAAGGGCCTTGGCAACACACAGACTCATTTCGAATTCTAGCTTTACTACCTATTGAGTGTGAGGGGTTGGGTAAGTTAATTAGCCCCTCTGTGCCAGTTTCCTAATATTTAAAAAGGGATTTTAATAGTACCTATCTTGTGGGGGTTTGTGGGGATCAGCACAGTCCCCGCCATAGAGTAAACAGTCAACCAATGTTCGCTGCCATTATGATTGTGGCGATTACTATAGTAATTGGAATTGCCGACGGAAGCAGGATAAAGGACTTATAGTTTCCTGCCAGGAAAACTGCCAAAGGCGATACCGGAGCCGGAGCTGGAAGGATAGGTAGGATTTCTATCAGTATAAACAGGGGATGGTGCAGGCAGCTGGAGTTTCCTTCATCTGTACATTCAGGTCATCCTTGCAAGCGCCCCTGTTGGACGGTTTTGAAACTGACCTGCAGAAGAACGGCACGACTTACCCCCAAGTCATGCTGATAAAAAGTGAGAAAGCTGGGATTTGAAGTGAGAAAGCTCTGATTCTAAAGGCCATGTTCTACCTTTCTATCAAATTGTCCTGAAGGGCAAGGGACTGGCAGAAATAGCTTCCCCCACCTCCCTCCTAGACCGGAAGCCCCTTCCGGGAAGAGATCTCAATTATTTATACAGCCCCCTCCTACCCCACCCCTTGCAGGCATGGATAGCAGGTGCTCAGCTGAAATGCCTATTTGCTGAGTAGAAGAAACTGAGGCCCAACTCTTCCAGACTGAGGCCAAGCCTCCAGGGCCAGGAACCCCAGCGATGCTGTGTCCTGGGCAGCTGGCCTCTTGGCCTCTCTTTCACAAATCCCCCCTCCAGACCCCAACCCCCTCCCCAACAACCAGGAGAGAGAGCAGGGCTGCCATTCAAGGCAAACGGCTTGCTCCTGACTCCACCCCACTGATCGAGTTGGACTCAGGTCCGCTTAACGTTTTGCTTGCCCCAAAGACATGACTTCCGGTCAGCATCCCAGCGTATCTAGCCACCTTCCAGTTAAAGCCGCACACACAGACGGAGGCCCCAGAAACCTGTTCGCGGTGTGACTCCACCCCCCTGCCCACCACAGATTGGACCAGGGTAGACACCTGACTCAAGCTGGCCAATCAGGTCTCCCCTCTTGCCAGGGCTGGGTGAGACTCGCAGTTGTTCTAACCTCTACTGCCCTTCCTACCTCTGGTTCCAGGAGCTACCCTGTAGCCTTACAACAGTTTTCTCTTTTGCCTTTCCATGTCTGAAATAGGTTTTTATTCTTGCAACCAAAATAGCCATAACAAAATCGAGGAGAAAGCAACTTCCCCAAGCAGAATTAACTACACCTTTCTCTGCTTTAGGGACCTTCATCTCCTCTTTGAAAGGGCAGGCACTTCTGCCTTCTGCATGGGCTAGGTGCTTTTTCATTGATCCACATGATTGGGGGGATGAGGGATGGAGGGAGGTATTCCTACCACCAGTCTACCCATAACAGAAGCTCCAAGAGGCTGAGCCGTATGTCCAATGACACTTAGTTGGGAAGGAGAAGAGTAGGAATGTGAACTCAGGTCGTCTTCCCTTCATCCCCCCCCCCCCCCCGGAACTTCAGTTAGCTCCTAACTTTGCCCATGTGCCTGTCTCCCACCTCATTTTTTTTTTTAAGATTTATTTGTTTGAGAGAGAGTGAGAGAGAGCACGCACATGCAGTGGGGAAGGGCAGAGGGAGAGGGAGAGAGAGTCTGAAGCAGACTCCACTGAGTGCGGAGCCCAACGCGGGGCTGATCTCACAACCCTGAGATCAGAACCTGAGCAGAAGCCAACAGTCAGAAGTTTAAGGGACTTGAGCGACCCAGATGCCCCCTCCCACCTCAATTTTTCAGCTTGTTGGTAGAGTCACCATGATTGATTTATCTCTGTTCTGGCATGAAGGCATTTCTGTAATAAGGAATAACGGAACTAACTTGTAATTAAAATGGAAACTTATTAGAAGTCCCATCTGGGAGCGTGTTCAGGGTTTCCTTAGATTCTGTATTTGTCTGTCTGGCATCCATTCATCACAGAACCAACTGTATTCACTGTATTTACTTATGTTCTGAATAGCGATGCTCTGGCATTTGTGGCCTCCCTCCCCAGCACCAGACCGCCTCTCCCGGGGCTGGCCAGTTCTTAGAGCAAAGGAGCAGGTGCTGCAGCACTGTTTCCAGCCACCCGAGATCAGAAACTACCTCAACAGCCAGCAGTAGGGAACCATGTCCATGCAATCTGTCCATATCCAATTTGGATATGGCAACTCAACAGATTACTGGGCAATCATTCAAAAAGTATGTGTTAAATCACTATTTCTTGGTGACATGGGGAAACAGCCCACACATAGGGTTAAGTGAACAACCAAGATACAAAACTTTCTGTACAATCTGATCCCAAATGTGTAACACCAAAACAAGACAGGAAGGAAGGAAATATCCTGAAATACGAACAAAGCTTGTCTCCGAGTAATAGAGTAGGTGAATCTTCTAAGCGGAAATGCATCCCTTAACAAATATTTCTCTACCTTTCTATTTTGATATCTTTCTCTAACCCCCTATTTTTATGTATTTCCATGAGCATTTCTTTCCCCTGGATTACACGTTCTCCTACCTTTTGGTGGGGGGCGGGGGGCTGCCTGTTTCTGCCAGTGACAGGCACGCAGACCCTGGACGTGCCTATTAGCCACTGCTGTACTGTGTTACTCTCTGGTTAGAAAAACACAACATGGGAGAAGATATTTGCAAATGACATATCAGATAAAGGGTTAGTATCCAAAATCTATAAAGAACTTCTCAAACTCAACACTCAAAGAACAAATAATCCAATCAAGAAATGGGCAGAAGATATGAACAGACATTTCAGTAAGAGGACATCCAAATGGCCAACAGACACATGAAAAAATGCTCAACATCACTGGGCATCAGAGAAATACAAATCAAAACTACAGGGAGATACCACCTCACACCAGTCAGAATGGCTAAAATTAGCAAGTCAGGAAATGACAGATGTTGGCGAGGATGTGGAGAAAGGGGAACCCTCCTACACTGTTGGTGGGTATGCAAGCTGGTACAACCACTCTGGAAAACTGTATGGAGGTTCCTCAAAATGTTGAAAATAGACCTACCCTACGACCCAGCAATCGCACTACTGGGTATTTACCCTCAAGATACAAATGTAGTGATCCG
>CM052798.1:15834139-15889670 GCA_028533885.1 Nasua narica | reverse complement strand
AAAAATTAAAAAAAAAAAAGAATGAGAGAATTGGAACATCACTATTTTGCAACCCGTAATGAATTAATGGCTCTAGATGTTGAACATCAGTGGCTGCTAACATCATCAAAAGAATTACACATTGTGAGAAGGAAAGGAACAGTGAATTGGGGGAATCAGAGGGGGAGATGAACCATGAGAGACTATGGACTCTGAGCAACAAACTGAGGGTTTTGGAGGGGAGTGGGTGGGAGGTTGGGGGAGCCTGGTGATGGGTACTGAGGAGGGCACATATCGCATGGAGCGCTGGGTGTGGTGCATGAACAGTTAATCTTGTAACACTGAAAAAATAAAATAAAAGTATTTGGGGGGAAAAGAAAAGAAAAGAAAAACACAACATTTCACAACCACGAAAGCTCTTGCCTTGTAGGAGAAGGAAAGCTCGCTGAGCGGGTGGGCGCTGCTTGTGGGAGGCAGCTGGCGCAGCTGCAGGGCCGCGCTGTGGGCTCGGTCCATGGCGTCCTAGAGCCACATTTCCTGGGCCCGGCCCGGGAGCTGGAGCTGCTGCTGCTGCTGCTACGCGGGGCCAACACTGGAGACCATCTTCCCCGGCATCGATCACCTCCTCTCACCAGCCATCGGATGACGGGCAGCCTCTCCCTCACCTCCACGCAGAGAAGTGCCGAGTTCTGTCGCTCCCAAGCAGACAGAATGTGATTCCTTATCCTGGCGGTGATCTAGGGGGGTGGGGAGGAGCATTAAAAATGCACGTATGGTGAGACATAGAGCCCAGCTATGTTACCCGAGGAGGAACACTATGGGCAAAGAACACAACCTATCATGGGAAGTGAAGCTCTTAAAAAAACTGTATCGGGCCTTTGGCTCCCTTAATAAAGATGTGATTCATCTGCCTCAGAACCCTTTCTCCTGGCCCATAAAAGTCCCCTTTTCTCTTCCCCAGCTTCTTTCCTCCCAACACATCCTAGTTTAAATCCTACCTTTTCCATAGGCTCCCCTCCATATAAGCGGTGGAATACTGAACTTGTCTACCTCTCCAGGTCTCCAAAAAAATATATCCCACTGCTGCAAAAAAGGAACCATCTGTGTTCTGACTTCGGGAAGGAAAAATGAGAAGAAAAGCTATTTCCGTGGGCGGCAGGAGAACTGAGCTGCTACCCAGGGTCAGATGAGCGCAGGTGAGGTAACACTGGGCCCCCCGGGAGAAGATCTGTGTGACCGGATCACACCAGCTCTGGGAGACTCGGGCCCCTCACGGTAAAGTAGGGGTAATAATATAGCCTAAAGTAAAATCAGAGATGATAGTAATTTGGACTGTCCTTGTAAATTTCATCGGGCTGATATTTTCAGCGCAGTCAAGCTTTTCTACCAAATAAGGAAGATTAAGTATATGCTTTTAGGGTTCTGAGAGGCATGGCCAGAACACCTTACCATGATACTAAGGGTTTCTTTGAGGTCCTGGTATAGTACAAAGGAAAAAAAAATCCATACAAATTTAGATTCTGCTACAAAGTGTATGGGTTTTTTTTCAACGTGGGGACTTGAACTCACCACCCTGAGATTAAGACCTGAGCTGAGATTAAGAGTCAGATGGTTAACTGACTGAGCCACCCAGACACCCCTCGATGTTTATTTTAATATAAAAATGTTATAGCTTTTGATCTGTCATATGCTACCTATTTGCCTTGGCCAAGTAATTTAACTTTCCAGGCAGTTTTCTGTGCTGTAAAATACAGATAATAACACTCCTACCCCCACCCACCACAGGGTTGTTGTGAGAATTTGATGAAATAATGCAAGTATAATGTATGCATAGCAAATGGCCGATGAATGGCAGCTATTATTAGTAGTAATTTTATTCTGACTAGCTTAATTATTGAATTTATCCACAGATATTCCTTTCTTTCATGCATTCATGCAACAAATATTTATGGAGGGCTTACTATATGCCAAACAGATACAGCCTCTGCTGTGCCCCCAAGGCTTCAGAAAGTTGCCTTCTGTGCCCCACGACTTCCAGTTTCTTCTGTTATCTAGCCCTACCCCCAGGAATGCTGGTTCCTGGTGTGAACAGCACAGTCATATGTCACAGGGCTAACGCTGTGTCTAGCATCTAGGAGACACTGGATGCAGGACTTAGCACTGGGGCAGCCATGAAGACCATTTGGCTCAGGTCTCACTTTGTTGAAGGGCCTTGAAATTAAATTATTGCTTGAAATTATTGAAAATTAAATTAAATTAAATTATTGAAATTAAATTATTGAAATTAAATTGAAATTAATTATTGCTGCTGCCCCAGATAAGATATATTCAGTATATATTCAATACCTTAATTGCAAAAAAAACCCCACCCTTAATTACATATATACATATGTGTATGTGTGTGTATGTATATATACACGCACACAATATATACAAGGTACACTCATCAGATAATTTTATAACTCCCTGACAGAACCAGACCTCCCTGACTGTAAAGACCTATGAATATTTACAATCTTGTGAAAAGCATAATTATTCTTCACTATACTTCCTTGTGTGGGTGAAAAACATGACTGTGTTAAATTTAGGTATTTTAATGTTTTGAATATAGCAGACTTAGGAAGGAAGAGTGGCCCAGGGAGAGACCTCCGAGAGACCCTTGCAGGCTTTCAAGCTGGCCTGCTTCTGAAGGGGCACTGGAGTCCAAACTGGGAAGGTGTCTGCTGAATCCCCTTTTTAGTTGCAGCTTGCCAGGGCCCAGGCTCGGCATGGTGACCTCCATACACACCTACTGACTGGTTAAAGGCAGGTCTGTTGAGCACCTGGAGCAGCTCACAGTCAAGAATGGAATGGCTCACTCGGGCCTAATCAACCACAACTCCAGAGATCCAACAGCTGTAGCCAGCCCCGCCCACAGGATGTCAGAAAGCAAACAGGCCTTGAGGATATGCCTATGGGGTGATGGAAACTTGGGCCTCCCAAGCTCCTTTGGACCAGCTGCTTTGTTCAGGTGGGTTCCTGTTTTTGCTTTTGTTTGTGGGGTTGTTGCTATCATTCAATTCCCCTTTAAAAAGCAGCTTCCCTCTTTGCTTGAGGGCCAAATCCTCTGAGGCATCCCCTGCAAAGGTGGGAGGATCTCCCTCAGCTAGGTAGGAGTTAGGACAAAAAGCTTTGGAGGAACTCTTTGCAAGTTGCTATCCCTTTTAAGGTGCACATTATTTACCTAGTGAATCTCCTTTTCCACCTTCAAAGTACTTTCCCAGCACTAACTTATGCCCAAGAGGTAAGTGGCCAACTCTGTGTTCCCAGCGACCCTTTAATTCTGAGGCCCTCACAGCCAGCAGTAAGCACAGGGTCACTGGCTCAAAAAAGGAAAGATAATTCTAGGGGCTTGCTTCCATTCCATCCCCCGATCTTGTCTCAATGAATTATTTCACCAACCCACAGAACAGGCTGGACAGATGAGAGGACCACAGCTCATGGCTGCTGAGAGTAGGGTTTGTATTAGAATTTGGTTCTATCTGAAAAAAAAAAAATCAATAAAACGCGCCCTTTTCCGCTACCTGACGATTCTGCTTCTGGGTAGTGGTGAGTGCCGGTTACGCCAAGCCCTTTCCCTTTCCTGGGCTTTGGCTCACTAAAGGGTTACATTCCTCCCACACTACACTAAAGTGTTACACCGGTTACATTCCTCCCTACACTAACCACTAAAAGGTTACATTCCTCCCCTCCCAATGAGCTGGAAACTATAACTTCCAGCAGCCAGTGTAGATCAAGAATTCCTCCCCGTATCCCACCTGCTAACTCCACCATCTGCTATTGCCAGGAAGCCCGAGCCGGCGTGTAGAGGCATAATTTTAGCAAAGTTACTGCATTTCACTTCCTGATTTGGTAAAGACTGCCGTCACCTATATTAAGGCAAACCCATGCCCCCCCCCCCTCCGGAAAAATGGGGAAAAAACCATTTCGAGGCCGCGAGACCCTGACCCGCAAGGCTGGTGACAGCAAGAAGGAAGGGTATTTGTACTTGGAGGCGTTTGATGATTCCAAATGCATTACCTTTCCTGAAAAGACGAAGGCTGATTTCAAGTCCCCCCTGTCTCAGGCTTAATCACTACTCACCGGGCGGCGTCTCCTCTAAGGCCCACCTATCCCAGGTTTCTGAGAAATGACTTAGACTCTCCGCGCAACCGAGAGGTACAGCCTCCTTAATTCCTTCCCCAACTCGGGAGCTGCCTGGGTGCTGCAGTGTTTTGCTTTCAAAGGCCACGATTTGATTTGCCAGGCAGCCTGCCGGTCAGAAGCTGGCGGGGATTTCTTGCAGGCGACTGGCTGAGAGGAGGAGGGTGGGCGGGACAGCCCCCGGCTATTGGCTGCCCCGCAAAGCTTGCTTGAAGCGTAGGGGGAGCGACTTGGGGAGGCGGCGCCCCTCTCGAGCTTTGCTCTGACCTGGAGCGGCTCCCCTCTAGCGGCAGCGCCAAGGACGTTGGAACAAACCCCTCTCTCCCTCTCGGCCTGTACCGGAGAGCTGGGGTGGCTGCTCATCTCCCCTGCCCGAGAGCTGGGCAGCCTGCCCGGAGTCCTTCCTTCCAATTCTCAGCGCCACCTCCCGGGCTGAGCTCTGGCTGTTCTCCACCTTTTACTCTCAGCATGCCTTCAGATCCTTCACGACCCTCAAGATCCCGCTCCCCACTAAGCCGTCTCATATACAGTTTCCTTGCGGGCGCTCCCCTAACACCTGTTGGCTGCGCTATGTACCAACCCTCCGAGCTCGTCCACCGCTCCGCAAAGCCTAAGGTCCTAGCACTACGTGAATGCTTCCGTAATGTACAACTGTATACAGTAAGCAATAAATGTAATCAGCATGTGCGTGGAGCTTACACCTTTTCACTTACACGCATCTCATTTCAGGTCCTCCCAACACTCCCCCCCCCCCACCCCGAGTGAGACTTTGAGTTCATGCCTATTTTACAGATGAAGAAATGGCATTCGGGGCCAGACCCCATGGAGGAGAAAGAGCCAGTTTGGGTTCAGATCTGGAGGCAGAGAGAGCTCAGAGGCAACACCAGAGAGCGGAAGGAGGTTGGCATTTCACAGAAACTGCCCAAAGGACAGCGGGCTGATGCAAGATTTTTCTGGGGCATGGATGGTAGGAGCTGCCATCAGAAGACCTGGCTAGGGACAGAGGTTTGGATTCATCAGGAGAGCACAAGCAGTGGGAGCGGCAGAAGGAGAGGAAAAAGCAGGCTCCCCTCTGAGCAGGGAGCCCGATGTGAGCCTAGGTCCCAGGACCGCGGGATCATGACCTGAGCCAAAGGCAGTTGCTTAACCAGCTGAGCCACCCAGGCGCCCTAGTCGTCGTCTTCTAAGATTTCTGGATAGGCAAAATTCTAAGGCTCTTGGCCTATAGCAGGATATTTGAGGGGTCATTTAGATAACCCCCTATTAGGTTCCCCCACTAGTTCTGATGCAATTAACCCGAACCCTAAAATTCTGACAGTTTCCCTAAGGGTTTTTTTTTTTTGAAACGCCTCTAATGATTGGCCGACAACTTTTCATGCGAAAGAAACAGATGAAACCATTGGCCAGTTACTCAGGAGGCGGCCTAAAAGGCGACTCTAGAATGTTAGGCCCTGGTTGCCATAGCGACGGGGAAGGCTGCGTCGCGCAGATTCAGCCCAGGGAGACCCAAAGAGGTAGGAGGCATTTCCTGTCTGGGAACAGGTTGTGGGGAGGAGGACCAGCTGGGTGCGTGCTGATTGGTGTCCCAGGGCGGGAAGAAGCCATAGTCGGTGTGCCCTCAAAGTCCCCCCTAAAGGGGTGCTGATAATCACGGGGTGCCTTCCCCGCGAGGCTCCTGCGAGGGGCCTGGGCATCTGACTCCCCTCCACCTCTGAGAGGGTACAAACGGATGGGGGCTCGGGTGCCAGGGAGTGGGTGGACGAAAAAGAGCTGAGTTCTAACCCCAGGTCCACTCCAGCTCCTGGGGGGCCCCTCAGCAAAATCTTCCCCGCTGTGGGCCTCAGTGTATCCATCCGTAAGATGAAAGGGTAAGATTTGGCATTTAGTGGTCACTAGTCGGCTGCTAAAACTTCCTCCGGCTCTCCGAATGCTTTCTTAGTTTCTCATATGAAAAATATGAAGTGGATTATTTCCCTGAGTGTGCTTTGAAAAATAGAAAATATTTTCAAGATGTGCCCTAGCATCATGTATAACTGAATTGATAAAAATCTCATGTCCTCGAAACTGCTCATGCAAATACCATAAAATTCCAAATAAGGTAAAGAGCATACATGATTTTAGTATGTATTGACATACACTGCACGTTAATATACATGTATAAATGTACAAAATATGTGATAATACTATAACCCAAATGATGAAAGGTTTTTTTTTTTTTTTTTTTTAACATGTAGTAGAGTGGAAACACATTTGTATTTATAGTCCGGTGAGTTAAATCCTCACAGAATGTAGCTCCCAAAGAGTTGTGTAAGACTACATCAGTAGGCGCTATGGCTAGAACATATCTACCCCTTGTATTCATTCATTACACAGATATATTGAGCAACTACTTTGTGCCAGGAAACAGACTGGGGATTTAGTGAGGAACATTCTATCGGGGAAACCATAAACAAAGAAGTACGTATAAGATATGATGTTGGGTAGTGAAGAGTGCTTTGAGAAACATAAGGCAGGGTCAGGGGTAGAGAGAGGCAGTGGTGCTCCTTGAGAGACACTGGTGAAGGAAGACATCCCTAAGACAGTTTGAGGAGAGACCCAGATGAATTTGGTAACAGAGCCAAAAGATGATACTCAGCATAGGGAAGGGAGGAATCTCCACGCTGCAAGGAGGTATTGCAGAAGCCAAAAAGGTCCCGTGGCTTTAGGTGGAGGGATATGACAGCTGCCTTCGAAGACTTGAAGAATAGTCATATAGAACAGTGGCTTTCAAACTTTTTGACTGTGACCTATGGTAAGAAATGTATTTTATACTGTGGTCTGGCACATATGTACATGACAGACAAAAACTTCACGAAAGACTGCAGGCTGTGACGGGCATTTTGAAAATCACCAATATGGAAGAGGAATGAGATTTACTCCAGCTGATTCCAAGGAGGTGGTCTGAGGGCGAGTAAAGGGGGGAAAAATGAATCAGCTTTGATACAGGCAGGAACTTTCTAGTAACTGGAACTACCCAACAGTGAATCGCCTCAGGAATTTTCAAACTAAGTTCTGGGGAAGCCCAACATTCTGTGAAAATTTGATAGCCTCAAATATTTGCTTTATTTTTTGAAAACTATACGCAATATCTTGGTTTAAAAAAACCAACCATATCCACTCAGGGCTGCCAGATGTCAAAATTCAGCATGTTAACATTCAGCGGATGCCGCCTTATCGGGTATGACAGTGGTTAAGAGTGAGCAGAAGTCAGACTTCCTGGGTTCAAAGCCTGATTCCGCCTCTTACTTCTGATGTGACCTTGAACAAGTCACCTAACTCCTCCCTCTAAACTTCGGTTTTCTTATCTATCAAATGAGGATAATACCTCACTGGATTGTAGTAAGGACAGCATGCAGTGTTCTGTACGAGGTATTGAAGACTATAAGCGTTCAATAAATGATAACTATTATTTTAAACTGTTACTACATTTTTCCTGTGTATGTGTTAAAATCTAATATTCATAAAAGCCTAGCATGGACCAGGCAACATCATCTACTTCATCATATGGGTCATTGTACTTAATCCATAGGAACCTTGAGAAGAAAGTACTATTATCATTCTTAGTTGATGGAGGGGGCAGTGGACCCAACAGATGAAGGGACTCAGAACTAGGAAGTGGCAGACCATAACCTTGAACCCAGGGATACTCTAGATTACTGTACAGGTGCTCACCTGGGAGTTGCTTGGGCATATGCCATTGATAAGGAAGGTGGTATATCTTCATTACTCTTTTTTGAGATTCTAGACCCATGGCATCCTGTCATGAACAGTGACACAAGGAACTGCACCGGTAGGGCACATCTGGGCAGAGCTCCGTTCACCCCTGGGCTGCACCTGGTCTCATCCTGGCTTCACAGGTATGCGTACCAATGCCTGAAAGCATTATCAATAGTGTCTTGAAGGGGTAGGGTCATGGATTGTTTTAGAAAGTCTTTTTGATTTCTTATATTTTCCAAAAATTTGATAAGGTGCTCATATCACCATTGTAATAGGAAGCTTAAATTTTTTTCTAATCACTTGTAATTCTAACACATGAGTGCATTTTAATTTTTTATCATTTACAATTTGTTAATTAACCTTTTTGTTTGAGTGTAGTGGATAAGCAATGTTACATTCGTTTCAGGCATAAAACACAGTGATTCGCCAAGTTTGAACATTATGCTGTGCTCACCTCATTTGTGTATTTTTAAAATAAGAGCTTTATTGTAGCTAGGAAAGTGGTTGGTAGAAGTACTGAGTACTTAGTAGAAGTACTAAGACGACAACACAGCACTGTAGGGTGGTAAGTGAATGGTGGCTGTTTTTATAGATCCTAAAAGACATTTTATACTGGAGTGGTCGTGTTGCTGTGAGCATTATTGATTTCTGGTGCTCTGAATGCCTTCGTTTCTTGGAGCGGGTTGCCAATAACTCGTAAATATTAAAATTTCAGTATAGAGTGTTAAGCAGAGAAGATGGGGAGCATTGCCGCTGTGAGAGAGTCAAGTGAGGAACAAACACTGATGGTGGAAAGGATTGGTAGAACGCGCCATCATTCTTTCAGCCCTTCCTTTGTTAGTAAATGGTGTGAGTTCTTGAGGAGAAAAAGATGAGCGAAATAGAACTCATCTGTCCATGAAAGATTAACTGGTATGGAAACTCAATCCTGCCCCTGCGGTTCACAACTACAACCCAGACTCCCATGAAGCAACTGGTTTTAGACATAAGACAGCTTGGTTTGGCAATTCCTGAGAGAGGAAAAACAAGGCGAGCCCTGCAGTTACCCGGGCTTCCTGCTGGGGGCGGTTTCCAGGCCACCGGCTCAGGGAGGGGGCATCCAAACAAAGCCTGGCTTTCTGGGCTGGAGAGATAGAAATCAGAGTTCAGGGAGACCAGAGAGGTTGGAATCCATAGGGGAGAACGCCACAGAGGAGGGTCCTGCACAGATAAAGTTCAGAAATAGGAAGACGGTTCTTCTCAAGTATCTGACTCTTGGTGATGACCGTGACCGTGAACTGCTACTATACAACCACTAGAATGCCCAAAGTTAATAAAACTTACCAAACAAGTGTTGGTCAGGTTGTGTAGCAATTAGAACTTACTGCTACCTGCAGCGATGTGGAAGAATCTTAAAAGCTTCGTGTTATGTGAAAAGAGACAGTCACAGAAGGGTATATACTGTTTGATTACATGTATATGACATTCTAGAAAAGGCAACCATTGGGGCAGAAAGCAAAGCAGTGGTTGCTAGATGCCAGAGTTGGGAGGGTATTGAAGGCAAAAAAACACAGGAAGCTCTTTGGGATGATGGGTCTTAATTGGGTCTTAATTGTGATGGCATTTGACACAATTGTACACATTTGCCAAAAATTAGAACTAATGAATTATATTGTATGTCAGTCAATTATCTTGATAAGGATATGTCTATAAAATCCAAGCCTTCCGTAGCTCTGTAAGCGACATCAACAACGAGCACTTACAAAATTCCTGTTACCGGCAGTGCAATGTGCTTGGGAGTTAGGTCACAAGACTAGGCAAATCTCAGCCCCTACGCGCGAGATTGCTCCGTCTGTTCGGCGGATGGGGAAGAACCCAATCAGTGTAGTTAACAAGAGCAGGAGATGATTCCTACAGACGTTGTATTTTGCTGTTCCAGGTACTTAGAAGAACATGTAGTAGAGTTTTTCGTCAAACAAATGGAACATATCACAGAACTTTGCTAAGATGGACAACTCGACACACAAAGACCAAGACCCTGACAAAAAATATTCCAGCCATGCCAACAAATTACAGAAAGGTCTTGTGAATTTATTAACAGATATCTTTGAGGGGAGGAGAGAACTTTTTTTAAAAGATTTTATTTATTTATTGGGGCGCCTGGGTGGCTCAGTGGGTTAAAGCCTCTGCCTTCGGCTCAGATCATGCAGATCATGACCTCAGGGTCCTGGGATCAAGTCCCACATCGGGCTCTCTGCTCAGTGGGGAGCCTGCTTCCACCTCTCTCTCTGCCTGCCTCTCTGCCTGCTTGTGATCTCTCTCTCTCTCTCTCTGTCAAATAAATAAATAAAATCTAAAAAAAAAAAAGATTTTATTTGAGGGGGGGAAGAGAGAGAGAGAGAGAGTGAGCATGGAGGGGAGGGGCACAGGGAGAGGGAGAAGCAGACTCCCCACTGAGCTGGAAGCAGGACTTGGGGCTCCGTCCCAGGATCTGAAGATCATGACCTGAGCCGAAGGCAAACTGAGCCACCCACGTACCCTGAGAATCCTTGACATATGTTCTTTTTGGCACATAAGAACACATTTTAGAGGAATATATTGAATTCTGGGTCTTACCCACAAGGCCATCCTTAACACATATCAGATAAATTGCTTTGGTGGCTCCTCAATGCCTCTAGAGTAAGGACTGGGAAGAAACCATGAAAAGAGAGGGTGAGGAGGGAAGGGGGAGGAAGTCTATTCACCACACTTGTTATTTCTATATATCTGCTAAGAATCTCAGTTCTCACACTTAGAGGTGCAAAGAGATCTTACTTTCTTCATTCCTAACATTAATGCAAGTCCCCCACGCTGCCGGGTTGGTGGCAAGTTTAACTCCAGCCACTAGGGGCACAAATCCTATGTTCCGCTTGTTTCAAGTTTTGGGACTTTCTCAGTAGAAAGAGGTGATGTGCTGCCCGGGTGGGGGACGGGAGGAAGCACTCAGGTCTTGCTCAACCATCCACACAGGTGAGAGTTCTGCTGTCCCAGCCAACAGGGACAGGGGACAAAACCAATACCAATCAATCCCAAAACCAATACCAACCAAAACCCTTTGGTTTTGTTGGTATGGGCTAATTCTGGACCACACCTGGGGTTTAGGAATCATTTCTGGGGCTGGAAACCTCGTTCCAAGATCCTTACTCTGCTGCTTTTTCTCTTTTTGGGTCCTTCCTCCTCTCTGGTAGGCTTCTAGAGTCCCCGCTCCTCTCCAACCCAGAGCCAGAACTTACTTTTTCCCTCTTTTGACTTTGTGCTCTCTCTTTTTCTTTAATACTTTTTAAAAAAAAGATTTTATTTATTTATTTGACAGAGAGAGATCACGAAGAGGCAGAGAGGCAGGCAGAGAGAGAGGGGGAAGCAGGCTCCCCGCTGAGCAGAGAGCCCGATGTGGGGCTCCATCCCAGGACCCTGGGATCATGACCTGAACTGAAGGCAGAGGCTTTAACCCACGGAGCCACCCAGGCGCCCTTCTTCAATACTTTTTAAAATGGAAGCCTAATATATGTATCCAGAAAAAGTATACAGATCATAATTATACAGCTTAATGAATATTTATAATGAAGATACAACCGATAGAATCATTCTCTCAGACCAAGAAAATTGAATCACAGCAGTATCCTAAAACCCTGTCTTGTCGCTTCCCCTTCTCTGTGAAAGTAAGCACTAGAGCTATCCTGACTTCTAATATCAATGATTACTTCAGCCTGTTATTGAACTTTAAAAAAAAGAGATAGATTTATTTATTTTAGAGACACAAAGAGCATGTGCACCTGTGCGGTAGGGACAGAAGGGCAGGGGGAGAGAGAATCCCAAGCAGACTCCCCACTGAGCACAGAGCCCGTGGGGGGTGGACTTGATCTTATGACCCTGACATCATGATCTGAGCGTAAATCAAGAGTCAGATGCTTAGCCCACTGAACTACCCGGGAGCCCCTCAACTGTTTTTGAACTTTAAATAAATTGGAATCATACAATACGAACTTTTCTCTCTAGCCTTTTTTCACTCATGTTTGAGAGCTTTAACTTCATGTTTCATGTATCAGTTAATAGTTTGTTTTTGTTGCTATAAAGTTTTTCTCTGTTTGAATACACCACCATTTATTTATCCATTCTATTATTGAGGACATTTGGGTTGTTTCCAGTTTGGGGTTACCATGAATAGAAGCTTTTCTAACTAGGTTCGTACATGTTTTGGGGACACACATGTGTGGAATGTATGTATGTCATCTGTACCTCAGAGAAGAATTGCTGGGTCCTAGGATGTGTTTATGATCAGCTTGGTGGATACCGCCATTTTTCCAAAGTGGTTTTGCCAATTTTACTTCTTTATAAGCAACGTATGAGAATTCCAATTGTGTCACATCACCACCGACATCTTTTGCATGTAATGGTCTTAATTTGTATTGCTCTTTGCTCAATGAGATTGAGCAATTTTTCACATGTTGGTTGACCTTTAGAATATTCTCTTCGGAGGAGTGATCAAGTTTTTTGCCCTTTTTAAAAATAGGATTTTTCTTATTTTACAAGTTCTTTAAACCACTCTAGCAATGAGTCAATTTGTCAGCTATGGGGAGAGTAAATACCTTCTTTCAGTCTGTGACTTTCCACTCTTAATGGTATGTGAATCGACAGAAGGTCTTAAGTTTAATACAGCCCAATTTATCAATCCTTTCCTTTTTAGTTACTGTGTATATCTGTCCTATTTGAGAAATCTTCACCTAGCTCCAAATAATTTCTTCTAGAAACTGCATTGTTTTACCTTTCATGTCTAGACCTATAATTCAGTTGGAATTGTTTCTGTGGATGGGACAAGGTGGCTGTGCAAGTCTAGTGTTTTCAGTATCCAGACCCAGGTGACCCAGCACCATTTATTGAAAGGCTGTTCTTTTCTACTATTTTACAGACCTGCCTTTGTCATAAATCAAGTGTCCATGTATATGCGGGGCTACTTCTAGATTCTTTATTCAGCTCAAATACTACACTTCCCCCCCCAATACTACACTGTCTTAATTAATATAACTTTATACTAAGTCTTGAATCTAGTAGTATAAATATTTCAGCTTTGTACCTTATCTTGGTGATTCTTGGCCCCATTGCATATCCATACAAATTTTAGAATCACCTCATTCAGGTCCTAAAAATAAAAATCCTCACTGTTATTTTGGCTTGGATTGCATTGATTCTAACCATCAATTTAGTGATAATTTACCTCTCTACAATATTGAGTTCTCCCACCCATGGCATTTATTTTATTGAAGTCTTCTTAAATTTTTCTCAAAAATGTTTCACAGATCTCTATGTAGAGATCATGTGTATCTTCTTTATGTCTGTCTAGACATTTGATTTTTATGTTATTAAAAATGGTAATATTTTAATTTCCTTCTCTAATGGTATCCTGATATAGAAATAAAACAAATTGACTTTTGTATTTTGACCTTGATTCTAGAGGCCTTACTAAATTCAGTGATTACCCTTCATAGGTTGTCTATAGATGCTCCTCAAATTTTTCCACGTATAATCTTGTCATCTGTAGATAATGAGAGTTTTATTTCTTCCTTTCTGATCCATACATTTTTATTTATTGCTCTTGACTCTTGTACTGGTTAGAGCTGGGACAGTATTGAGAAGAACAGTGACAACAGTCTCCTGGTTTGTCTATCTCAGGAGAAATTTTTTAATATTTCACTACTCAGTATCATGTTTGCTATAGGCTTTTGTCATAGATAGCTTTTATCAGCAAATTTATAGAAATTTGCTTCTATTCCTATTCGGCTAGGTTTTTTTTTTAATCCTAAAAGGGCATTTGATTTTATGAAATGCTTTCTATATCTACTCAACACACACTTCATCAAAAAAAAGATATGCAGATAAGAAATAGCGTATGAAGAGATGTTCAGCATCATTAGTCATTAGGAAAATACAAATGGAAACCACAATGAGATACTACTACATAGCCCATGGGATGGCTGAAATGAAAAACACTGCCTATTGTTGATGAGGACGTGAAAGAACAGTAACTCTCATACACTAATAAGGGAGACATACAAAGACACAACTTGGGAAAGAGTTTAGCAGTTTCTTTAAAAGTTAAACATTTGAGGGTGCCTGGGTGACTCAATCGGTTAAGTGTCTGCCTTTGCCTCAGGTCGTGATCCCAGGATCCTGAGATCCCAGGGTCCTGCTCAGTGGAGAGCCTGCTTCTCCCCCTACTGCTCCCCCAGCTTGTGCTCTCTCTCTCTCTCAAATAAATACATAAATATTTTTTAATTAAATATTTGATCCAGCCATCCCACTCCTCTGAGTATTTACCCAAGAGAAATGAAAATGTATGTCTACTCAGAAGAGTTGTATTGGAATGTAGGTAACAGCTTTTATTTGGAATACCCCCAAACTGGCAACAACTCAAATTTCCATCAGCAATGGATTAATAATTGTCACATTTTATATAACGAAATACCACTCAGCAATAAAACCAATGAAGCATTGATACTTCAACAACATGGATGAATCTCAGAGTAATTATGCTGAATGAAAGAAGCCAGACAAAAAAAATACAGGCTACATGATTCCATTCTGCATCTACTGAGATGATCATATGGTTTTTCTTTTTTCAGTTGGTCAATATGGTGAATGACATTGACTTTTAAATGTAAACCTATCTTTGCATTACAGAGATAAACTCCACTTGGTCATGATATATTACCTTTTTTATATATTGTTGTATTTAATTTACCAAAATGTTCCTAAGGATTTCTGCATGTGTGTTTCTGAGGCAAACTGATCTGTAGTGGTTCCTCCCACACCCACCATGACTGACTCTGTCTCATTTTGGTGTCAGGGTGACACGGACCTTGTGGAATGGATTGGAAAATGTCTTATCCTCTTCAATCTTATGGGGTAGATTATTAAAAAAAAATTAATGGGTAGAGTGTGCTATAAATGGCAATTAGGTCAATTTAGGTAATAGTATTGTTCAAGTCATAGATCCTTTTTTTAAAATTTTATTTTTAAGTAACCTCTACACTCAACTCGGGGCTCAAACTCATAGCCCCAAGGTCTAGAGTCACACGTTCTACCAACTGAGCTGGCCAGGTGCCCCCAAGTCTTTGTACCTTTACTAATCTTCTACCTTCTTATTTAAGTTATTGAGGGAGAAACTTTTAAATCTGACCATAATTGTGGAATATTCTATTTCTTCTTGTAGCACTCAGTTTTTAGTTCATGTGCTTTGTATTTCTTGTTATTGGGAGTAACAGCATTTAGCCTTGTTATATTCTCTTGAGGAATTGACCCCGTATGATTATGAAATGACCCTCTTTATTGTGATCCTCTTTATTGCAGGTAATATTTTTTACTCTGAAATCTGCTTTGTCTGACATTATATCTAGCTTTCTTCTTTTTTAAAAGATTTTATTTATTTATTAGGAAAGAGAGAGAGTGAGAGAGAGCATGAGAAGGGAGAAGGTCAGAGTGAGAAGCGGACTCCCCATGGAGCTGGGAGCCCGATGTGGGACTCGATCCCGAGACTCCAGGATCATGACCTGAGCCGAAGGCAGTTGCTCAACCAACTGAGCCACCCAGGCGCCCTCTAGCTTTCTTCTGATTAGTGTTAACATAGTGTATCTTTTCCTATTCTTTTATTTTTAACCCATTTCTGGGATTATATCTAAAGTGTATATATATTATACATTATATATATGTATATATAACTTTAAAAAACATTTTATTTATTTTAGAGACAGCATGAGCAAGGGGAGGAGCAGAGGGAGAGGGACAAGCAGACTGCTCTGAGTGCAGAGCCTGATGTGGGGCTCGATCCCAGGACCCTGAGAGCATGACATGAGCTGAAATCAAGAATCAGACCCTTAACCAACTGAGCCACCCAGGCGTCCCAAAGTATATTTTTTGTAGGCAGCATATAGTTAGGTCTTTCTTATCCCTTTTGACCATCTCTGTCCTTTTGATTGGGATGTTCAGACTATAGAAATTTGAAATTTAATGTGAATATTGGTGTGTAGGTTTAAGTTTACCATCTTGTGATTTGCTTCCTATTTGTCCCATCTGTCCCATTTTTATTTTTTCTGTCATCTTTTGCGTTGAATAGGGGGTTTTTTGTTTCTATTTTCTATTTTTTGTTTTTATTTCTATTTTCCCCTTTGTTGGCTCCTGGCTGGCTTCGTCGATGGAGCATGCAACTCTTAATCTCGGGGTTGTGAGTTTAAGCCCCATGTTGGGTGTAGAGATTCCTCTAAAACAATAAAATCTTTAAAAAAATAAAAAGGAATAACTTTGTGCATTGTTTTCTTAGTGGCCACTTTAGGGCTGGCAAACTTTGGCCTTTGGCCAAATCTCACCAAATCTGTTTTTATAAATCAAATTTTGGTGTTGATTGTTTATCTTCTCCTTGTCATGAATTGCATTTTTTCTTCTTTGCATGGCTCTTAATTGAAAACCATGTATTTTTCATTTTCTTTGTTGAGTGCTGGATCCTTTTGTAGTCCTGCAAATTCTTGCCCTTTGATCTGCAGTTAAGTTCCTTGGAAACAGTTGGATTTTTTCAAGTCTTGCTGTTAAGTGTTGTCAGTTGGGGCCCGGGCAGCATTTAGTCTAGGGGTAATTTTGCTCTATATGTGAGGCAAAACTCTCTGCGTACTCTCTGTTCCAGAATTTATAAAGCTTTCCACTCCGATGCGTGGGAATAGGAGTTATTCCTGTACTTGTGTCAGGTGTTATTGTTCACTCAATTCTTTCGGTTTGATTTTTTTCCCCCAGCCTTGGGTGGTGTTGTCACGTGTGTATCCTGATCAATACTCAGGAAACCACCTGAGGGGAACTCCGAGCAGGTCCCCAGTGCTCTTTCTCTGTGTGGCTCTCTTTTCTGATTCTCCGCTTTGTGAGCTCTAGAAGCCTGGTCTTTCTGGGCTTCCTGATTCATTTCCTCAACTCAAGAGGACTGCCTGGATTCCTCCGTCCTGGGCTGTGGCCTGGAAACTTCTCCAGGCCGTAAGCTGGGGGTCATCTTACTGCTCACCCATTTGCTTCCCATTTCTCGGGGATCCCCATCCTTTGTTGCTAGATGTCCAGTGCCTGGAAACCCATGGTTTCATATATTTTGTCCTTGTTTAACTTCTGCCTCCACAGCTAGGGGGCAAATCCAGTCCCATTTTGGTTGGAAATGGACATTCAGTTATCCAGAGTGGTTTTTAAAAATCTCCCTCAAGAGGCTTGCTTTTGTGCAGGTGGTTCTACCAAAGCCAGAAGCCGAGGTGTTGGATCTTCTTTTGAGTCAGAAAATGTTTTTCCTTCCCCCAGGGAAATGGCCTTCCACTTACCTTTAACAAAAACCGGAAGCCTCCTTTCTTTGCTGTTTCCTCTGCAATCTCTTTCGGTTGCTCCATAGATTTTTATTTTTTATTTTTATTTATTTATTTTTTAAGATTTTATTTATTTATTTGACAGAGAGAGATCACAAGTAGGCAGAGAGGCAGGCAGAGAGAGAAGGAAGCAGGCTCCCTGCTGAGCAGAGAGCCCAATGCAGGGCTCGATCCCAGGACCCCAAGACCATGACCTGAGCTGAAGGCAGAGGCTTTAACCCACTGAGCCACCCAGGTGCCCCGCTCCATAGATTTTTAGAAATGAAAGCTAAGAAGCCTTGCCTGGGCTGCTTTCTGATTTGTTCTCTGTAGTTCCCTTAAAGAAAAAATACGTAGGGGCGCCTGGGTGGCTCAGTGGGTTAGGCCTCTGCCTTCGGCTCAGGTCATGATCTTGGGGTCCTGAGATTGAGCCCTGCATCGGGCTCTCTGCTCGGCAGGGAACCTGCTTCCCCCTCTCTCTGCCCCTGTCTCTCTGCCTACTTGTGATCTCTTTCTCTCTCTGTCAAATAAATAAATAAAATCTGAAAAAAAAAAAAAAAGGAAGAAAAGAAAAGAAAGCAAAAACACCTAGCCACCCATCTCTTAAATGGGGGTGGGGAGAGAAGGGAGAAGAGGAATAAATACAGCATATGTTTATCTCTCAGATGTTTTCTAGCCAAACATTTATTCTGCTTCTTTTACTTCATCCTCAACCTGAGCAAATTCGGTTACGTTGCCGCCTCCCCATTATTTCAAGCATTGGTTTGTTGGGTCCTTCTCTGGTCCAGACTCAGGAAGAGGAAGCCCAGCTTGGAGCTCAAGGGCCCGGGCTCATTAGACCAACCGTGTTCAAACCCTGGCTGTTTCACTGAAGGGCTGTGTGATTTGGGTGAGTGAGTAAGCCTCAGTTTCCTCGTCTCTAAAGCTGGTTCATAAAAACACCTTCTGAGGGAGTTCCTGTAGGCCTTGGGTTTCCCTGTCTGAAAAGCAGTTTTGTGTTTCCAAAACTTCGGAGACTAAGAAATGGGACTTAAAGAGTTTCTGTGCAACTTCACCCCCACATCCCACCTTCTTTCTTTCTTTCTCTTGGCTCTCTTTTTTTTTTGACTTCTGCACACAATTTCTCCATGAGGGTGTGGACTTGGGCTTTGAGATAATATGGCTCAGTGCTGTGCGCATCCTACGGAATCAGCATGGACCTCCACCCAAAATGTGGCTTGAATGTCAAGACTGGCGATGCCGCACACTCATCAGGAGGGTATGCGAAGGTTTCTTACTCACAAAACGAGGCTTTCTGGGAGAGCAGTGTAGGCTTCCTAATCTGGCCCCAAAATGGCTTAAAAGAAGAGAGAACGACACACTTGGGGTTTTATGGTGGTTAGGAAGAGGGGCTGGGGTGAGCGTCAGGGTTCATAGGGTTTAAACTTCTGGCCTGTACCAAAGGGGAGAGCCTCCAGGCCTTCTTATCAGTTTACCCAATGTGGGGCAGAAGGAGAAGAGGGAGGGCTCAGGCTCGAAAACTGTCAGCAGTCCGGTGTCGAAAATGGGGTCAGATTCTATTACACTCACAGGTTGGAGTTGGTAATGAATCTGCTGTGCAGAGAGCTGCTGCCTATGGAGCCTTAACAGTTGTCCCACATGGGAGAGCTTCTCGGGTGGGGGAGGGGAGGAGGAGCGTGGGGGATTTATATGTCATTCACACATCACAACCCAGACGTGTACAATTTTAAGTTCATTTTCCATAAACGATCCCCTGATGCTTTTTAACCCCGTGTCTGCACAAAGCAGAAACCTGACTTACACTTGCGCTGTGCCCAGACAGCAAGCCCCAGTCTGGGATTTCCCTTCCTCTCGGGATATTATGGCGCTCGGCAAAGGTGTGAGTCTGGGCTGAGGATAAGTGCCCATCTCCTCTTCCTAGCGGCTCTGGAATGGTTTTGTGACCCCTTCCTCCATGGCAAGACTGTCTTCCCTGCCAGATCCTTTCTCTTCCCTGGGAAAATATGCTTCAGGGACATGACCAAGTCTCACTAGTTTGAGAGTTGGGGCGAGGGTTGGGGTAGGGTGGGGGATGCCTTAGTAAATTACCAAGAAGGAAAGAAAGTAAAGGGAATATTTTTTTTTAAAAATTAGCTTCATGTTTATCTCCCATCAAAAGGCAAGTTTCTCTTCTATTCCACTGAAAATAAAACTTTAAGGGGCGCCTGGCTGGCTCAGTCAGTGAAGCATGAGACTCTTGATCTCGGGGTTGAATTCAAGCCCCAGGTTGGGTGTGGAGATGACTTAAAAATATAATCTTGGAAAAACAACAGAAGTAAAACAGAATGAAACTTTAAAGTGCTCTTTGTTTTCTACCTTTGTCAATTCTCCGTGCTAATTTTTATTTTGTTCTTGTTTAGGTTTTACTGCTGCATATCCAACACAATCCTCCATTCCTTTTAAAAGGGAGACTTCAGAAATTCCAGAATCAGAAAAAAAGGGATTCAATAGTCAAGCCAAGAGATTTTATTATAAAAAGGTAATGACATACTTTTAGTCTGGGTTTGAGCCTCGGGGGACAGGCGCACCAATCCGGCTGGTGCAGTTGCCCCTGGGACCAGTAGAGGGCAGTGTCACCCAAGGAGCCACAGCCTCCTCTCCAATTGTGTGCTCTGACTGAATTAAAAGAAGGAGTTGGGAAGGTATTAGATTCAGGGAGAACAACAGCGTCTGGATTTATGGTGCCACATTAAAACCTCCCCCCATTTTTTTAAAAGAAGAAATGTATTTTAAAATTTATTATAAAAATATAATTGGTGGTATATGAAGTAAAAGGTAAAAATCCTTTTCTCTCCCCTCTCCCCCAGCTTCACTCCTTCTGACAGGAGAGGACATAACAAGGTTTTCCTCAAAAAACATACTAGAAAAAATAAAAGAGTGGAATAAATTTAAAATTACCTTTGTGATGAAGGCCCCCCTCTTTAACGGTGTATTATTACTGTTCCCATTTTTCCTCCATCTTCACCTCTTCCCCACATATTTCTATGTCCCTTTTCCTCTTTGATCTGAAAAATTCTGCTGGGCTCCTGGTCCTCAGGTAGCTTGGGATTTCATTGGCTAAAGGCCCAAGGGTCTAAACTCCTCTTTCACCAGCAGACGGCTGAAGCCCCTCACAGACATCCTTAGAGTCTTTAAAATCTTCATTCCTTCGTTCATTTAACCAAGCTCTTTAGAATAACCTTCTTTTGAAGGAGTCATTATCTTCAGCTACTTTTTGCTGCATTCTGAAAATGTTTTTGATCTTCTACCTTGCCAAGATGGTGGAGAGGGAAGGAGGAGATGTAGCTTCTGAAGGCAAGTGAGTCAGGAAGGACCTGGGGGGCAGAGGGGGTGCTCAGCAAGTCCCTTTGCCCCTAGACCTGCTCCTGCTTTGTAAGCAAGAATGCTGAAGGACTGAATGTTGAAGTTCCTTTCAGTTCTAACATTTTAGGATTTTAAGAAAGCATGTGCATACACACACACACACACACACACAGATACATACACACACACACACATTTTTAATTACTTGAAGGTTTTCCCCAAGGATGATAAATAAGGTATTTGCTCAGGAGTTTTCTCTCTTCTCCCTCTAGTTTCTGTGTGTTTTGACTGTCCCTCTGTCTTTCTCTTCTGTGTGGTGTGTCATTTGTCAGGCCAGTGATAACATATTATCCATCTCTGGAACACTTGGAATTCCAATAAAAATAACAGCAGCCTCCATTGACTGATGCCTTCTATGTGTGCAATCATTTTTAGACCATATCTCTAATCCTCAGAACAATGTTGAAAGAAAGGGTTTATTAATTTAACAGGAGAGGAAATTGAGGCTTAGGAAAGTTAAATGACCCACCCAAGGTCATATAGCTCAGGGCTTGGCACTTAAGAGGCCCTCTACATAAATATTTGCTGAATCAACGTGGAAAGAATTAGACGTCAAACCCAGGTCTAGCTCACTCCAAAGCCTCATGTTCTTTCCACACACTACCACACCCCCTTTTGTGGCCTGCGAAGCCACACGTTTGATTTATGAAAATCAGCAGGTGTGTTTCTGAATAGACCTTAGCAAAACGGCCCGAACTCAAGAGAGGGAAAGATGTCAAGCAATGAGTGTCAGTGCCGTTCTATATGATCTAGTTCCGAAGACTCAAATCCAGAAACCGAATGGGCTGGCATTCCGAGTTAGTGTTCCAGCTACTATTGCTCTTCAGAAAAGTTTCTGCTGAAGGAACAAGATGGCGGCCAGCCAAAGCTTCAGCAGCATCAAATAGAGAAAAGAAATCCCTCAGAAATTCGATTTGCACTTTCCAAATGGAGCCATGTTGGTTTGTCAATGTGGAAACCTTAAGTACTTGAAAGTCTTCTGTAAATAAGTATGTAAATAATTCTGTGGCAAGAGCACGGGGATCCATAATTCAGGTTCCCTGCTTTCTGCCCCATTAAAGAGCTGTGTGCCTTTAGACTGGTCACTTGGCTTCTCTGAGTTTCAGTTTCCTCATCTGAAACATAAGGAAGAGTTGGGCTATGTAATTTTTTCGGTTCTCGAAGCTGTAAAAAGAGAAAAAAAATGTTCTTGTCCTATGCTCGTTATTCTCATTTTTCTTGAGGGAAACGGACATTGAGAAGTTAAAGATGTTGTTTAACATCACCCAATAATTTAGTGAGGCAATACAAATTAAAAACAGATTTTAAAACTCTGGTGTTTCACCACCCTTCTTAGAACATTAATCGTCCACACCCTGTGCCTGATCTCATAACTTGGTTGTATCCTCACATTAGTTCTATGACCCATTTAACACATCTTTAATGCAGAGAATCGGTGTCTTGTGAAATGTGTACTTACCTTATCAGTCCAACCTTGTGGGGAAACACTGCCCAGCTCCCATGCCCCATACAACTCCAAGCCCTGGGCACAAGGAATCCTTCCCAAAGCTCAACGTCGTGACTGGCAATTTGTGCTGCTAGAAATGAACTCTGCTTCCCTGCACATTTTACGATTATTTACAGAGGTGCTGGTGACTCTGTGGGCATGAAGAGACATGCTTCATGTGGGACAGAACGGAGCCCAGGGGCCCGATGGACGTTTTCTTCCTCCACCTCCCTGCTTCCTATTTCCCTCTGGATGGTGCTCATGCTTTCTAAGCTATGTAACACTAAGAATGTCTTCGCATCCCTTTAAGGGCAAGGATGTTAAAATAGGCCCTTGGCGGGGCTTACTGTTCCATGATTCTAAACCTGACTTATCCCTTCCAGCCTCCAATGCATGAATCCTGGTGGCATAGGGGCCTTGTAGCCCCTAACGACATGCGTGTCGTTTAAAAATATATGTTGGTTTTATGTGTAGCCCGACAGTAAATCCACCTTCCCAGATGGTAAGCAGGCTCGTGTTTAATTTGCCATGAAGCTGAATAAAGTTAATACTGTTTCACTCACTAACTTGACAAGGACCTGGGGTATTTTACGTTTCAAGGAGATTTAAGTGAAAGGAAGTTCAGTTTGCCGGGACCACCATGTTCAAGGGGATAATCAGCCCAAGTGTGCACTCAGCTGCGTGTTTGAACCACAGCGGGCTCTGCCTGACCTTTCTGCTCCCCAGGGGTCACCAGCCCTCCTCCCTAAGGGGTCTGCACTCCCTGTTCCTGGAGATAACAAACACTCGGCCGGCACCGATGGCATGCCAGGCACCCCTCGAAGACTTTGGCACTTACTGACTCCCCATAATCACGCTGTGAGCTGAGTCTCGTCGTCATCTCTGCTTTTGACATAATGGCCCAGAGACACCAAGAGGCTGGAGTGACTTGCACGGCCAGGCTCAGTCAGAGCGAGGATGGACGCAGGCGACAGCTCCTGGTTCCCAGACACTGTTCCCTGCCTCTCCTGGGGACGGAAGGAGGGACGCCCTCCTCTGCGCTCTGACAGCCACTCTCGTGCCCCTGGCCGCCTGCCGCTTGGTCTGATGGTGGCGGGTGTGCACATCGGGTCCCTCCGTCCCATTCTAGAACGTGCGAGCTGCTAACAGGCCGTGCTGTATCCTTGCCGCTCGGCCTGGGCTCTGGTCGGCGGCAGCCTTCGTATGTGTATGTGTCGGCCGAGTTGAGTTCCTGCCGATATGCTGCTCAAGGGATTTCAAGGGGCCGGGGATAAGCCGGCACCAGATTTGAGCCGGAGGAGGCTCTGAAAAAGGGAAGCAGGTGTGCTCTCAGGGACAATTCCCACAGTAACCAATGCTTCCAAAATGCGGGTGCGACTGCTCTTGTCTGTGTTTCCAGCTGTAGGCAAACAGCTGGGGCCCGTTTCCATCTGTCCGGTGAGCGTCCCGCCGCCCTGGCTTCCCCACACTTAGCTGAGCGGCTCGGAAACAGTCTCCTCGAGAGGCCTCATCCCTTTTTCCTGCTTGCTCCCTTAGGGCTCCCAGGGACCTTTCATTGCTGACGTCCTCCCCCATTCTGAACAAAACGGGGGGATTTTCCTGCGTGGAATGTGCTCGCTGCCTCTCTTTCCCTTTTCAGCCGTGATCAGAGGTGTGGAAACTTTGATGCCAGACAGAAATAGTTGTGGGGTGAGGCCGGGAGGGAGAGAAGGCAGGAAGGGGGACAGCGTCTTACAAGGGGCCCATCTCAGTGTCAGAGACAGTTTGGACCAGAAGGGCTTCAGCGACCTGGAATCCCCGGGCTCAGCAGAAGGGCCCTTTCTGTGACAGTGTCTCATAGTGAAGGCTGCCGTGGGCCAGGTAAAGACACGTGGCTGCTCGAAGCTGCTGCCAACTCCGGCCCCCTTTCCCGGGCTCCCTGGCGGACACCAGGGAATGTGGTCTGAACACCACAGATCTCGGCACCCTCCCGCATGGCCTTGCAGGTTCACGGATGAGGGGCCTGAGGTCTGGGAGGGGACGTGCCCTGGGTCAGACGCCTGCTCTCCCACCATCCAGTCTGTGCTGTCCTCATCACTTTGGCCACGTCAACCTGAGTAAAAGCTTTCTGGCTTCCATGAAGTCAAAACAAAAACAAAAACAAACAAACAACAACAACAACAAAAAAAAAAACCCAGGGTCGATGAACACTTAGTCCTGAGACCCTAAGACTGGAGACATTTGTAAAAAGAAAAGAAATTGTTCCCTCAAGAGCCCTAAATCCCTGGGTGGTTTCCCCAGTGGTTAACCGCAGCACAAGGCTCTGCTTTCACCTCAGACACATCCTCCTCCTGTCAGATACTTCGAAGCCCTTTAAAAGACCCCCAGTTTTCATCCATCTAGCGCACTCCTGAGAAACGCCAGCTCCACAGCCGCCAAAAGAGACCAAAGCAAGGTGGAATATCTTCGAAGGGTCAAAGGCAGCTCTAGTGGGGTCTTTAGCCAAGGATCCAACAGAGACTACACTTCCCAAGCCAAGAAACAGTTTGACAAAGCATTGGTTTGAAAATGTTAATTGGACAGAATTTATGAAATTAGCCCTAGAAAATTCAGGCTGGGTAACGGGCTCCAAGCTGGGAGACTTCAAGCTTCCTGTAACCTAGTTTATATCTGGGGAGAGGGGAGGTACGTGGCCTACTCCCTGTTACCTCCTCCTCATTACCTATCTAGCCTATCCCAGGATCAAGTCAACATCGACCTTGGTCCCACCCTTGGCACCTACGGGGGCTGCCACTGGGACTCTAATCCTTCAGAAGGGCTCTCAAAGTGCATCTCAATAGGATGTTTCCCAGATGTGTGTTGGGTCAAGGGGTGCGAGCACATCAGACGGTCCTCCCCCGGTCAGTGCCACGCTCGAGGTCTTTAACCCCCATGGGAAGGTTTGGCTCCATTGTGGGCATTGCCAAGAGGAGCGGCCACACACTGGCTCTCCCCACTCTGTGTGTATCGACTTATTCAGTCCTTACACTGTGGGGCAGGCCTGGGAGACCACAGTCCGGCACCCACATCGGCCTCTCCGCACTCGGCAGGCAGGCGGTAGAGCTCAGTTAAATCGTTCTTTCCCCTTCTCCCTCCCCACGCCCATTTACACTTTGTTTATCTGGTTTTTGCCCTCTGGGGTGGTCTTGGCTAAGAAACGAAGGGTGACTAAGTTTACCCCAGTTGCAAGCTGGATTCTTATTTCAGAGACTCGCCGAGAGACCTAAACTCCCCAAGAACCGTTATCTCAGAGGTGAAAGATCTGGGTTTTTACTGCCCCCCGCCCCCAGCCGGCATTTACCAGCCCTCCTTGCAGTCGGAGAAGGCCTGAAGGCTCTGCAGTTGGAGGAACTTAGAAACCTCCCTGTCGCATCGTGTGAGCCAGCTCTCCCCTCCACGGAGGAATGTTCTGATTTCGAGCATTTGGCAATTCCTGGGGTGTAAATACTCCCCTCTTGCTTTCAAGCTACCGCTAGCAAGATCTATGACATTCTAACCGTCACCCCCGCGAGCTGCCATGGGCCAGCTCTGGCCTACCGCTGCCTCGACGACTCTTCTCAGAGATTCCTTAAGAGCCAACAGGCAGCCCTCTCTCTGTCCAGGCTGAGAGGTGACAGCCCTCTTCGTGTTTGGCCTGGACTCAAACCAGTTTGCAACATTGCAGAATTAAAAGGGGATCAAGGATTTCAGATAAATGACAACCAACTGTTTTAGCGTAAGTATGGCCCAAATATTGCACGGGACATACTTACACTAGAATAGCTTTTGGTGACTTAGCTAAAATTCAGATTTAACTGGGCAAGGTGGGAGGGAGTGGCCCTGCATATCTTATATTTTAGGAGGCAGCTCTAGCTCCTCAGACATGTTGTGTAGGTTCCCTGGCAAACGCGTGTGAACTGTCGGAGGTGTCGAGGCTCGCGGGGGACTGGAAGCCAGAGGTGCGCTTTTTCACTGCTTAAACCTGGAAGAGTCACGGTGACGTGTCCTGCTTCCGTTCTTCCTTGATTTAGGGGCTCTCGAAGCTAAGAGGCACCCAAAGGTATTGAGTCTGAGGTCTCTGATTTACAAATGAGGAAACTGAGGCCCAGTGACATGACTGGTGCCAGGTCACTTAGTTAGTCGCAGCATTGAGACTAAAATTTCCTGATTCGAAACTCTGTGGGATTTTTTTTTTTCTTTTTATCCTACACATCCTCACTTGAAGGTCAGTTTGGTTTAATGGATAAGGGTAGACTCTATGTTTGGTGGGGGTGGGCAAAATGGGTGAAGGGAGTCTGAAGGTAGAAACTTCTAGTTATATATAGTATATAAATAAGTCAGGGGGATGTAACGTACAGCATGGCGACCACAGTTAGCAAAACTATTGCATTTGGGGAGTTGCCAAGAGAGTAGATCTTGAAAGTTCTCCTCAGAAGACAAAAATTCTGCAACTGTATCCAGTGACAGATGTTAATGGGACTTACTGTAGCCATCATTTTCCAGCATGTACAAATATCGAATCATGCAGTACACACAAAACTAATAAAGTTTTATGTGTCAGTTACACCGTTACACGTCAATTAAAAAAAAAAGAATAGACTTTGTACTAAGACCACCTGGGTTCAAATTCTGACCCTGACAGTTATTAGCCATCTGACCTTGGGCCTTATCTCTTTACCCTGTCTTCCCATCTTTAAAATGGGGGTTGAGGGGCGCCTGCATAGCTCAGTGGGTTAGGCATCTGCCTTTGGCTCAGGTCATGATCTCAGGGTCCTAGGATGGAGCCCCACATCCGGCTCAGCACTTAGCAGGGAGTCTGCTTCTCCCTCTCCCGCTCACTCCCCCTGCTTACGCTCTCTGTCACTGTCAAATAAATTAAATCTTTAAAGTAATTAACTAATTAATTAAAATGGGGATTAAATGAGTTGCTGCATGTAAAGTACTCAGAACAGTGCCTGGCACACAGTGAACAGCCTCTCAGTAAATAGATGCTAGCCCCATGAACAGCCCCCTAGAAAAATCTCTTCCTTGTTTCCCTGTAGCTCCTTGAATCTGCTGCCATGTGCCAATGTCTTCCAAACTTGGCCTAGGACGGTGGTGCACCAGGTTCTGCCTCCCGTCTCGTGGTCTGCCCCATTCTCCCTGCTGATCAGCCCCTACTCTGTGCACCTGAGATCATCATCACCTACAAAGTGGGAATCAGCGCCCTGCACCCACCTGCTTCGAGCGATGCTCAAAGGATTCACTGCAGATAAAATTCAGCACAGAGGAACCTGTTAATCTCACTGACGGCTCTATCTCATATATTAAACCATAATCAGGCACTGCTCAGGCCAGACTGGAAAGTCCTGGAAGACCCTGGTGGCACCTCAGGCTTTCTTTCTGCCCTGAGGAAGGTAGTAGGGATGGCAGAGGATGAGCCGCAGGATCAGAGGTTGGCGAGATCTGATGACACCCCCACTTACTCACGTCCTTAACACTGAATTCACGTACTGCCACTTGTAGCCGTGGGATATTGGGCAAATTCACCTCCACTTGTCTCGGTGTCTCTATCTGTAAAATGGGGACAGTGACCCCTTCCTCATCGGAGGACTAAATGGAGCAACTTTTGGAAAGCTCATGGCATCAAGTAGGCGCCCAGTAAACTCTCAAGACAGTGGAACATCCGTATCCTTTCAAGCCACTTGCTTGGCCGACTTCTGTCAACATAATATTTCCCCCTGGTAACTAGCATGGGAAATGAGATGAAAGCTCAATTAACTGCAAAAGCAGAAACGAGCTTAGAAATCAAGCTTCTGTTTATTCCTCTCTATCATACCTGCATCATTTAGCATTTGAGCCTCATGAGCCTGCCTCTTTTTGTTTGCAAATTAGACATGGTCTCCTTTGGGATGAAGGTTGTTTTTGTTTCATTTTGCTTTATAAACAGAAACACTCCCTGATTTCTCTTCTGAAAGGTTGAGGAGGAAGCTGAGTCAGGTGGGTGCGGTTAATGTGAAATCAGTCATCATTCCCTCGCCTTGGGCTTGCCTTCCCCAATCAGCACACACTGACTTGCGTATCAGCCATACTGAGCATCCCATCTGATGCTCATTTCTCTGATGGCACGAAAAAAACAAAAGAATTCTTCCGGAATGCAGGACAGTACGGTGGAGCGAACCAGACCCGGGCTGAGGGTCCCGGACCCAGGCTGGGGGTTCCAGACCCAGGCTGGAATTGCAACCTCCAGCACTTGGCAACTGAGACAGTAAGGGGCAGGCTAGGAAACGGTGAAGCCAGCTTACCACGGAGTGGTGACGATGCCTATCCTGGAGGATTACAGTGAGGCTGAGTGTTAATGGATATAAAGCTTACGGAAAAGCACAGTGGAAACGAATGTACTCCAATGACACTCCGTTCTCTTCCTTCCAGGATAGCATCCCAGGTCCGGGGTTCTACAACGTCATTCACCAATCTCCAGTGTTCAACAGTGCCTCGTTGTCTAAGAAAGGGACGTGCACTTTTCCCTCTATGGTGAGAACCCCTTCCTCGAGTAAGGCCGGCCATTAGCGGATCAGTACTTTCCTTCATCCATTGCGTAAACAATATTGTATTGGACAGCTGGTCCCTTCTCTCCAAAGGCCATGGTTCTAATTAGGAGAGTAACTGCTGCCTCTGGTGTCATGCAGGTAAATTAGAGCCTGTGTCTTTAAGTAATTGCCCCCCCCCCCCCCAAATGCTACACATGGCCAGAGTGAGAAGAGAGGCTAGAGGGATATTCGGAACCTGATTGTCCACGTCGACTTTGCCATCATGGAGTGGACTAAGCAGATGTTTTCCTGAGGCTTCTAGGCACCAGGGAAAAGATCTTACCCTAACAGGGGGTTTTACACCACTTGGCCTAATTGGGTTATTCAAATTATTGAGAAATCTGTTGGGGGCAAAAAGAAAGCAGGCAACAGGCTGAAATGGAGTGCTCTTCCTCCCCTCCCTACTTCCCTTCTTTGTAAGATGTGGGTCTTTATCTTTGTGGATGGCTCTAAGAATCAAGGAGCTATATGAAGTGCCAATGTCCCTGACCAGACCTGGGCAAGGATTTTTTCTTTTTTTTTTTAATGTTTTTTTGGTTTTTTTTTTTTTAAAGATTTTATTTACTTATTTGACAGAGAGATCACAAGTAGGCAGAGAGGCAGGCAGAGAGAGAGGGGGAAGCAGGCTCCCCACTGAGCAGAGAGCCCCATGCGGGGCTCGATCCCAGCACCCTGAGCTCATGACTGGAGCTAAAGGCAGAGGCGTAACCTGCTGAGCCACCCAGGCGCCTCAAGGATTTTTTTCTTTTGTTCTTAATTTGAGTATCTATAAATTGGCAAGAAGAAGGGATCTAGTGAGGGAAAAGGGTCAAACTGGGGTAAGATTAGCTGAGGTAGAAAAGTGAAAAAGAAAGCAAACCCAAACTGGGATCAGCAAAACACATATGCCCTCTGTCACTTTAAAAATTATAATAATCTCTTGCAAAGATGAATTATAATGCCCAACACTGGAACCGATTTCAAAACAAAACAAAACACCACACAAAGGGTCCATTTAAGACACACTGAATGCAGCCACTTACTGGAATTTGATTTCGGCAGAGCTGACTTTGAAGTTAGCTCCCTATCAGCGGAGACAGGGAAGTCACCCATGCCCCCAGTGAGCTCACAGAACGGCCATGCCTTTGCCTCCTTTTCCGCCCAAGCCTTGCAGATAAAGGGACCTGAAAGCAATCAGCCACAGGAGTGCCATCTCACGGAGTTTTGGCACAGGAGACAAGACTTAAGACCTGAGCCTGACTCAGCTGAGGATTCTCGATGTGGCCTCAAGCACGTCACCCTTCTGTGTCCTGGTTACCTCATAGAAGTGGAGACTCCCTGGAGGCGCTGGGCAAATTGCAATGAGTGAAATGCTCTTTGAAACTGCAGCGTATTGTAAACATGTTAAATATTATGAGTGTTACCACCTGAGTCACAAACAAGACGTCCGCACCTCCTAGGTTTTCTCTCCGAGAAATTCTCGGCTGTAGAGTGGCACGGCCCCTTCCTGCTTGGTGCCAAAGAAGGGATGGAATGAGAGCCCACGACCAATTCCCTGCTAGCCTTTGTGTGCCGGAAATTTCCAAACGACGGAGCTGAGCCGTCTGGAGGAGAAGAGGCCCAGGGGAAGGTCTGAATATTACAGAACCTAGTCAGGCCTGTCAGGTGGTTAAAAAATTCAGACCAAACCCAAAAGAAAGCAGACATGGAGTTGTGCAGTCTTCCCTTCCCCACTTAGATGGATGGAAATTTATATTTATAGACATTTAGATTCCTGTAACCAGCCTGATGTGGCCGATGGAGATCTGTTAGGAGACCCCACATCTTAGCTACTTCCTTTCTGCGCCGATGTGAATTTCATGCTTTTGCCCCCGCTTAGTGACTTTCACATTTGGCACCTCCTCCATTTCTGGGTTCGAGGACTCGGGGAGGTAGGAAAAGTAGACCTCCTTGGAGGAAGATCTGTCTGACTCTCACTGGTATAGCCAGGAGGAGTGTGATAGTAGGTGAGGCTGACCATGAAAGTCTGTGGATCCATAAATTCTAGAAACTTCCTGATGACTGTTGGAACCATTACACCCAACCTTTGGAGAGGACCTGTCATCTTGCTAAGTCCAAATAATTTAAAGAGCTTCATTAATGTATTCTAAATCTTTGCTCCAGGATTATTCATGAGGCTGACAGGACATTAAATGAGGCCGGTGGGAGGAGACTTTCATGGCCTTTCTCTGTTTGCATGGTGGCAGGAGTGGTTCTGGAAAAATTAGTAGGTGCTAGAGAGAGGTTCGCAAATGCCGGCATGTGGCCAGATTGGAGCCCACAGGGCCGGCAATTAAAGGAAAGTCAAGGGGTGGGGAGGGTTGCGTAAATGAGTGTCACTTCGAGACAAATTCTATTATAATGCTTTATGAAAATCGGCTTCAAACGAACAATTAGAACAATTTTTTCCCCGAAAGTATGCTCACAGATATTCTAGGCCGGAAAGATTTTACGATCTAGTAAGTTTCAGAAAGGCTGGGTAAGTGAAGTTAGGTTCGTTTATGGTAGAACTTCTCGGGGTACTTAACATGGTGGGGTGTACTGTGAGTCTTCAACGTGGGAACACAGTATGAGGCTTCTCCTGTTTATTTGGCTCTGGAACTCTCTCCCTGCTGCTGTCCCCACCAACACTAACCTATCTTATAAAACTGGTATGCCAAGGAACACTTTGGGAAATAGTGCTTTTGAAACACGTGCTTGCCTCATATGTTGGGTGAGTCAGGATAGACATGCTACAAAAGGGACCACAGGGGTTGGTTTCACTTTACCAGCCTTCCTCTGTGGAAGTGAAAAGGAAAGATGCACCTATCCTACTGGACAGAGGAGAGAGGGTAGTGATTCACTTTGAACTAGAACGTCCCGCAGTCATTCATGAGCTGCTCATCTTGTAAATGAAAAATGTATTGCTTTATTCCTCCTGACTTTTCCTCTTTAGAATGAGATATCTAATCTATATCACGTAGCGGGGGCAGACTGGTGACAATGTTGGTTCCACCCCCCAAATGGCGAAGTCCAGTGTCCTCATCCATAAAGTGAGGATAATCATAATATCCACTCACCAGGTTTATCAAAAGGATTAAACGCAACAGCCCATGGAAAGCACTTGGTTAACTATTGCCCAAAATGCAAAGAGCATAGAGGGCTGGGGTAACCTTACTTCTGGGAGCATCAGTGAATCCTGACATTTAGGAGAAGGCTGACTGGGACTGGAACCCAGGTTAGCCTCTGAACAGCTGAGACTCTGGACAAGAATATGCTTGCCGCTGGGAGCTCACCCGTATACCATCGGTAGTCCATCGACGAGATGTTGAGAACCATTGCCCCGAAGCTCAGGGCGAAGAGTTGGTGGGAGTGAGGGTTCGTGCCTCTTCGCAGCCTCACCCACTTTCTGTGTTTGTGTAGTTACTGACCCCTGGCCTGCTGAGCGGTTCTCGAGCTTTTAATCATAAAATAATGAGAATTTTTTGTTTGTCTGTTTTATCAGACTCCAATACTTGCCATACTATCCTAGGGTAAAGTGATGTTATCACCTAGTTTCTATGGCTTTTGCCCCTTTTCATTTGGCAAACATTGATTCTGCTTGTTTTATTTTTTGTAACTGAAAATAGTTTATGATGCCTTCCCGGAAGGAGCAGGATTGGTTCTACTGAAAGAGAAAAAAAATTGTAGGTTTCTATGCAATCAGCAGTTAGGGGGCGCCTGGATGCCTCAGTCAGTTAAGCATCTGCCTCTGGCTCAGGTCATGATCCCGGGGTCCTGGGATGGAGCCCTTAATCGGGCTCCCTGCTCAGCGGGAAGCCTGCTTCCCCCTCTCCCTCTGTCCCTCTCCCTGCTCATTCTCTCGCTCTCTCTCAAATAAATAAATAAATTAAAAAAACAAGAAATCAGCAATTAGGTGGAGGGTAGGAGGCATGAGGGGACAGCATGCCCCATAGACCCTTGTACCTTAAAGACATTAGAGGTAAACTTGTTATTTAAGCAATTCAGATTACTTAATCTTAGAAACAAGATGTGAGGTTTTACTCAGAAGGAAAGCCTCGGCTGGAGGAAGAAAGTCTAAATCTTCCCATCATATAAATTACCCAACAGCTGATGAGTCAAGGGTAAGTGGCTTGAAATGGGATTGGGTGGCAGTGCATTTATGGCAGAATTATTTTTGCCAAGTCCCAAATGTAAGATGAATAATTTGAGTTAGTTTACAGAAGTCAAAACAGGTTAGAACGTGTGTTCTCCAAGAGCAAATCCTCAAAGCCGGAGGTCAGTTTATCACTGTTACCTGCTGGAGTTTCAGCCCTCGCACAAGGCTTTTAGACCCAGCGCTAGCCACCATTCCTTTGATATTTATCCTGTGGAGCCGAGAGATTATGTGAGAGTGCTGAGTCCTTTGGCTTTCTCCTTGCAGCGTGCCCGACTGGACACCATCATTTCCAAATACCCTGCAGCTAACGCATACACGATCCCATCACGTTTGGTCTCGAAGAAAGACTTCAGTAACTCCTGTTCCAGCATGTTCCAGTTGCCAAGCTTTGCAAAAGTCCTCAAATTTGAAACTCCTGCACCAAACCAGTACAATGTAAGAACACTGCGTGCCCTTGTTAAATATATACTAAACGAATGCTTTATTAAAATAAATGGAGGCGGGGGACGCTTTGGGAAATAGCGTTCTAATGCAATTGATAAACGAGCTAGCGTTTGTTGAATGCCCAGTGGGAACAGGAGGCTGCACACAGCTTTATGGAGAACTTGCAGAACCCAGAGAAGAATGTAAGCAACACAGAGGTCAGTAGGAAGCAGCGGGAAGACCATGCCCTGGAAAATACTTACTATCATCACTCCTACCATCCAGACTTTCTGGGACAGTATTCTCATCTGTAACAATTATTATTTCCCACCATTATCTGCAGACTACCCATTTACTTCTTAGGCTTTTATAGGGAAAATAAGCTTCCATATTTCCATATCAGAAATTGGGTGGTTAGCAGTGATCTTCTGCCACTTACGATCATTTTGGAGTCATGGGAGCAGAAGGGTATGAATAATGGGCAAGAGATGGAGTCAGGTTCAGATGTCAGCTGTGTGGATCTGGGCATGTCCCTTCAGTTTCAGGACTCAGGTTATTGATCTGCAAAATGGGGAAATGTGTCTACTTCATAGTGTTAATGCAAATGTTAAATTGGGTCATCTGAGCTGAGTGCTTAGCCCAGCCCTTGGCGCACAAGGACTCCACCATCCGTGGAGATCAGCAGAACTGTCTTTGGGGAAGTCACATTACCTCTGGAGGCCCAATCGTAAAATGGAATCAATTATACTCACCCTACAGGGTTATTGTAAGAACCAATGAGACAGCAAATGTGGAAACACTCTAAAATACATAAGAAATGGATTGTGTGTAAAGAATTAATATGATTATGACATATTGTAAGATATTTTGTTCTTCGAGTACTTCATTTTTAATTTCCTTTTTCCTTTATAATACTTGCAAATAATATTATTTTTCTGACTACAAAGACCCTGCCGACCTTCCGTGATTGATCCAGTCAATTATAATGTGCTCAAAACGATCTACAGGCCTGCTTGGCTGGCACTGTCCAATAGAAATATAATGGTAGCCACACACATCATTTAAATCTTGGGCGCCTGGGTGGTTCAGCCGGTTAAGTGTCTGCCTTTGGCTCAGGTCATGATCCTGGGATCCTGGATCGAATCCCGCATTGGGCTTCCTGCTCGGTGGGAAGTCTGTTTCTACCTCTCCCCCTCTCCCTCACCCTCGCTTGTGCTCATTCTCTCTCTTTCACAAAGATAGATAAATAAAATCTTTAAATCTTCCCAGTAGCCCATTTGAGAGTAAAGAGGAACAGGTGAAATCACTTTTAAGTAAATATTTTATTTAACTCAGTATATTCAAAATATTATTTCAATGTCTAATCAATATAAAAATTGCTTCAATATAAAAAATAATTATAACTGTAATTATAATCATACATGCTATTATAAAGAAAAATAACTAACGTTTTACATTCTTTCCATCTATCTTTACAATCGAGTGTGTGTTTCATACTTTCAGCACATCTTAATTTGGATCAGCTGTGTTTCCAGGGCTCCATAGCCAGTGGGCTACTCTATTAGACAGTACGGCTCTAGTCTTCCCCTGAGATTATCAGACCCTGAAGCTAATAATGGTGATGGTGGTGTGCCTCTTCTTTCAATTTACAGAACAGGAGGCTGATGCTCAGGGAAGGGACAGGATTTGCCCAAAGTCAGCCTGCTCAAAGGGACTGTTTGCGTATCAGTGAGCACAGGTAGACGGCTGAGGGATACAGCTGGAGGGCGATTAGTCGTCGTTTTCCAACCCCGCGGGGTCTCCCTTCACGGAATCTGTGGCTACTCTCTGCTAGACCAGGGATGCAGCTCAGATTCCAGTGGGGAACTCAAGACAAAAGTAGTAAACGGGCAAATGGAAGAGTTACAAACTGTGGCCAGCTTTGAGGCAGACAGATGGTTGGGGCCAGAGAGAAGATGTAGAGAATATGGGCGTTGACAGAATCATGTACTTTAGACTCGGTGGTCAGAGAAGGCTCTGAGGCTGAGACCTAAGAACTGAAGGAAGAGCCAGAGTTGAGGGAACAGCATGTGCAAAGGTCCTGGGACAACCTTGGGAGACTACAAGAAGGTAGCTGGAGTAGCATTAGCTAGGAGGAGAGGGGGGAAAGGGGAAGCCAGACAGACAGGTGGGGGCTAGTTCATTCAGGACCTTAGAGACCGTGGAAGGGATCTTAAATTTGGTTCTCTGTGGGAGCCTTTGAGGGGGATGACATCATCTGATGTCCTTTTTTTAAAAAGCTCCTTCCAGCAAGTCGTATGGAGAATGGATCATAGTTCAGGTGAAGAGTGGATTCTGAAAAACCAGTTAGGAGGCTGTTATGCTAATAGGAGAGAGGTCAAGGCCTGGTCCAAGAAATTGATAATGTTCTTGGCCGTTGCACCTTTGCTATTCCTGAGAGAGGAAGTTAGTGTTCTGTGCATCTGCCTCCACAACCCCACTGTGGGTTCCTTCACCCGGCACACTTCCAGCGCCCCGCACAGGTCCTGGTAGATGGTACACTTGCAATAAATGCTTATGGTGGTGAAGGAATTACTCCCAGTGGTACAGAGTTGTTAATCTAGAAAAGACCCTTTCCCAAGTCAGAGCTCAGACCTTCTGCCAACGGATCAATTTTAAGTGCATGGTTTTGTTGATCATTGTTTTACTATAACTGTGAAAATAATTCAGGCTCTTCACTCAATTATATTCAAGCATTTTAGAAATCTATGAACTAGAAAAGCAGAATTATCTTAGAATTCTGCCCTCTAAAGCAAACCGCCAGCAAAAACAAGTGCAATTTCTTTCATGGTCTCTTCCTCCCCCTACTCCGCCTCCTCCCTACCTCCTGGTATTAGGATTATGCACTTTCTACTCAGCTCTATTGTGGATTTTTCCTCCCATGGTCATACAGTAAACAGTAAACCTGCTTCTTCTTCATCTTCTTCTTTTTTTTTTTTTTTTCCAACTGGCCAGGGGAGCTAGCTGACTGTTTTCCTCGTCTAATGGTGAAATCTCCCAGTGACACACGCTCAGAGTGTACAAAAATGCTCCCTCTTTCAGTTGTTTCTTTGTCTGGATGAGGAATAAGGCTGAAATCATGTTTTGTCTACAGGAGGCTTTTTTCAGACCTGGAGAACAATGGTTGAGTCAATTGGCAAGAAGCAGAAATGTGATAATCGCGTTAGCCACACTGCCGGCGAGGTCTCCTAGGGCTTTTCTTTGCCTTTGCTTACCTCGATCCCCCAGCTCTCTCTTCGAATCCCTTTTCTCCATACCGTGTTATTACTTCCTCTCCGGCATCCTGGCTCCTATCCCTCCGTCCAGTAATTAGCCTGCTCCATCTGATGCTTTTGTTTGCCCTCTCTGCATGCATTCTAGCCATTAGGACCCTGGGAAGAGCGAAATTCCTCCACCTCTGTAAACACAAAATCGAAATGCCATCTGCATTTCTTGAGAAACATTTTTTTTTTTTTTTTTTTTTACAAAGGAGTATCTCAGAAAAATCAAACCGTCCTGGCCCCAGCAAATAGTTTCACGCATTCAGTAAATATTCCCAGTCTCTGTCTTTACGGTTTTTATTGCATCTTTACCTAATAAATACAGGGCACTGACTACAAATTGGCATTTAAAATATTTATGATTCAATATAGCAGAGGAATGAGCTCAGGGTTCTTTTTTTTTTTCCTCTCCTGTTATTTTCAGAGCGCCGAACACACTGTATATTGTGTGGATCAGTCAAAATTTTTAATTTCTGGTCAGTCCAGAAAAGCCGAGACAAGGGAGGGTTAGAGATCTGATCATCATCTTAAATTACCTGATGCCCCTGTGTGCCCCGCAATCCTGCGTTCATAGGAGGGCCGCTTGAACAGTGAGGGATCAGGGCGGGGTGATGTAGGACTCAGTGTCCTGAAAGGAATAAAAGTCCTAGAAAAAATAAGGAAAGCAATGTGCATTTGCAGTGTTATGGACTTGAAAAAGACACCGTCCTGAAGTGATGTCTGCTGACCGCTGTCACCCTAACTGCCTCAAGTAGAGCAGGGGTCACCTGATCTGTTTCACAGGTGAGGAAACCCAAGTCCAGAGACATGAACAACCTGAACCACCTCACGCCCCGTGTGCGGCAGACACGAGACCAGCTGGGTTTCAGGCTCTCTTCCGGGCTCTGGCCTCTGGGCCGTGGGGGGTGACCAGACGTCTGCTGGCCATCACAGACTCCTCCGCCTCTCCAGCTGGGGTGATGGCTAAGGCACAGGTGGGGGGGTCGGGGGGTCATTTTCCACTCACGTCCATTCATTCTCTGAGGAAGGTCATGCTTGTGTTCTCCCTCCAGGCCTCAGTCTCTTACTGCAAGCAGAGAAACAACGTCTGTGCCCGAGCCAGCTTTATGTCCAAAACCCAGAGAGGATTTTTCACTATCACTGAAACGGGACCTGCCCCAGGTAAGCGGTCAGCCGCCTTGCACGGGCCTTGACCTCAGGGTTAATGTACCAGATGGGCTCTGCGGGGCACCATTGCCTCATAGGGAGTCTCTGTGGAAGGAGTTCGCCTTTGGGGGAAGAGGGGCTGTTGAACAGGTGTTGAACAAAAAGGAGAAAGCTGAAGAGAAGACTGGGTCTCCCCTGTTAGGGGAAACGAGGGCTGCCCTGGAAATGGCTGCAAAGTAGCCTTGTTGGCCTCTCTTCTCATGACCAGGCCCTTCTGCTCTGGGCCACCAGATGGGGAAGTGGCTTCTCACCGAAAAAGTGTGCAATTCCTGTGCCCAGGCATCCTCACAGGCCCCCCGGGGCGGGGGCACTCAATACACTGAGTGTCCAGACCCTTCCTTTCCTCCTGAGCCCAGAGGGCACTTTGTCAAATAGTCACCAAGCCCTGGAAAATGGCTCCGCTTACTGAGAGCCTACTCCGTGTCAAGTATTTTCCACACAGTCCTCAATGGGGCATTTTCAGTGAGGAAGGGGGGCTCGGAGAGTGGAAGTGACCTGCTCTGGGTCACACGGAGGACGGACGGCAGGCCTAGGCCCGGAGGTGTCTGACTGATGAGACTACTGCCCCGGTCAGCCCACAGTGACTTCGGAAACTGCCCCAAGAGCTGGCCTGCAAGTGTTTTCGTCTCTGGGCTGGGAGAAGTGTTGCCCCGTCCAGTTCTCTCGGACGTGCTCCCCGCTTCCAGCCTCAGTGGAAGGTTTCTAGAGAGGTCAGGCGATGCCGCCATGGGCACTCTGGGAGCCCTGGTCAGAGCAGACCTTCCCAATGGGCCCTGTGGAGCCCCCCTACCTGAGGGAGCCTTGAGCCCCAGAGCTGAGGGCAGGAGCTGGGAGGGTTTGCCTGTGCGCTCACACCTCTTGGAGGCGGAGGCGGGGTGTGGATAAAATTGCAGGGCCTGTCGGATTTCACCAAATCCAGATTAAAGTTGAGAAGATCAGTCTGAAGCTGAATAACAAAACCAGCTCTAATTAGGAGGCTAAGCCCGGGGCTTGAGCTCCCCTGGCTTGCATCATCAGAGGCAAAGCCCCACCTTGTTTGTTTATCCAGAACAAAGCCCACAATCCCTGGGGTCTGGCCAGAGGCCCTGCCAGTGAGCCCCGGGATATGATGGGCACCTTCCCAGCCAGCCACATGTGCCCGCTCCTTCTGTGAGGGTCCTCAGGGGTCCCCGGCCCCTTGTAGTGGAGCAGGAGGGGAGAGGTGGGTACCAGGGTGTATTAAACTCCTACTGTGTGCCAGAGGCTTTACGTTTCTTATTGAATGATCTCTAGACCCTGTGGAGGGTTCCACCAGCACGCAAGCATGTGCTCTCAGAAAGTGTGAGCTTTTGCTATGATTGGTCCCCATCATACAGGCAAAAATGATGCTTAGAGAGCAGGTAACTGGCACAGGGTCCCTTCCCACTTGATACCTGGTGCCTCAGTCACTCCCCACCCAAAACTCGCCTGGGGAATCTGTGACAAACAATCCGCTTTGACCTCTTGGAAATAACTCTGGTCGTCCCTTCTCCTTCTGGGGGTGGGGGAGGTGGGGGTCTGACAGATGCAGAGCTGTGATTGGCGCCCCCTGCTGGGGCCCTGGCCCTGGCCCAGCTGCTCTGGGGACCCCTTCCTCAGCGGCTGAGGGCCAGGACTGGCCTACCTTCAACTCTGAGCAAAATGCTCACCATCACACAACTGCTGGTTGTATTTTCTAAAGTTTCCATCTGCCAAGCACATCATGAATGTCCTCCTCTCCGTTCTTCCTTAAAATTAAAAAAGGCTATTAGAATAGGGTAACACTCCAATGTTAAAATGTCCCTTGAGAAATGTGGGTTTCAGAATGGGAATTGCACTGTGAGATCCACACCTCCTAGTCTTCCAACCACACTCGGGAAAAGACGAGAAGGAAATACACCAGAACCATCTTTGGTTCTCTCTGAGCCTCGGGAGCATGAATGTCTTTTTCTCCTTGCTTTGGCTTTTCAGCGTTTGATAATCAAATGGTTGCTTTAACCTTTCTATGGAAGGGAAGAAAAATACATTTTGTATGTATATAAATATATACATATTTACATGTTCCAGTGAGAAAAAGAAACATAATATGAGAGATGTATACCAATATTATAAAGGCTGCTAACCGGACATTTGCCTTTTGTTAACTTAAGCATATAATAAGCATATATAAGCATATATTGGGAACATCTTTTCATGTTATTAAAAACCTCCTAAGAATATCCTTTTGAAATGGATGTATGGTATTTCATTGCGTGGTGATACTGTAAGTTAAGGACTTTATAAATGGCCTCTTATTGAAAATGTAGGTTGTTTTAAACTGGTCACTATATAAATAGAGAGACAGCAAACATCCCTGTAGCTCACAGCTTGTGTATAATCAAGATTATTTCCTTATATCAATTGCTTAAAGTGAAATTGCTGAGTCAAAAGTATGTAAAATATTTAAGGGTTTTTTTTTTCTTTTATATCGGTGACCAAATTGCCCTTCAGCAGAGAGGTAATTTATCCTCCTGCTTCTACGAGGCACCTGTATCTCCTCACCTTTGCCACCACTAGGTATGATCATTCAAAGAGAATCTTGCTAATACGTTATCTCGCTAATACCCCATGTTGTTGTTTTCAGTACGTTTGCAATGGAAGAGTACATTTTGTTTAAAACAAAATCCACCTTACAATGTTTAGAAAACTCGAAGTATTTTTCCCACCCAGAATGCTACCACTTTTCTGGGTTCCCACCTATTTTTATTTAGACGGATCCATTTGTACCTGGATGTCATCAGTAGATATGGACTTCTAGGCATTATTTTCACTCACCTTTTTTTTTTTTTTCCAAAAACATGGCCATGTGGCTTTATGGCCCCCATGTTTACCGTGGCCAGGGCTGACCTTCCACCAGACTAGGCTGCTGTTCCCAGCATGGTGCCTCTGCTCTTGGACCTTCAGGCCATGTACCCCTTCCCACACTGCGGCCGCTGCTGTTGTGTGCGTCTTGATGCTTAGAGCTCTTCCCATATGTTAAATAATTTTCTTAATTTCTGAGTAATGGGAAGGCTGGGTCAGAGGGTCTAGACATCCTCAAGACTTTTCCTCAGTACTCCTTCTTTGCCCTCCAAAACACCTGCACCCCACAACAGGGCTCCCGACAATTTAGGGGTGAGAATGCTTCCTGTTCCCCTAGCCCAGAACCTTCTCTTCCTTCCTGAAGCTTCGTGTGCAGCCAAATTTATTTTATTCTTTCCCAGTTTCTTGAAACAGGGCATGGTGGGAAAGCGTGGACTTTGGAGACCAGTGGCCCTGGGTCCACATAGTAGGTACTCAATAAATATTTGTTGATTGCATAATAGTTACTAAATGACTACAATGTGCCAGGAACTTCAGTATTACTCACTATCCTAACCACCCTGTTGCTTGAAGAATTATTCTTACCTTATGGAAGAGGAAGTTGGGCTTAGTTCCTAGTTAAATGAAATCTTTTTGACATATGATTCAATATCTCCAAGTCTCCGTTTGTGCCTCTCTAGAATGGAGGTGACAGTGACCCATCTAGCTGGGCTGCTGGGAGCATGTTTCCTCAAGGATGAGTATAATTTTCAGTGACTTCAGGCTGCCCTTTCATCAGACCATCGTGGAGAGATAGCCCCTCATAGTAGTAAATGTATGCTTAGGGGTGAGGTAGTGCTTTTCATTTCCTTGAGAAGAGTTCCTTATTCTGTTTTAAAATGTCTTTCTTCTTAGGGCATTATAATATCAACGAGTCCCTTGTGAAGCAGTCGCCAAAGGTATTAATGTCTTGTTTTAAATCAAAAACTGGACGTGGATTAAAACTGACATCAACGGGCCCAGGACCTGGTTATTACAACCCCAATGATCACACCAAGATTCTGAAAAAGACACTTATCCCGTGAGTCCTGATTATTCTGATCTTTCTTTGCAAAGGTGGTTCTGGGGAAGGACCCAACAGAAGCAGAAAAGAAAAGGGTGTCGCTGGTTGGTGAGACACAGGTCCAGGTCACTCTCTGACATAGCGGGGGCCCTCGCTGATATAGCGGGTGCTCAATAAATACTTATTGAATGCTTAATATTTATTGAGCAACTACTGTATGCCGGGAACTTAGCATCTTCCTCAACCATCATCATGACCCTGTTTTAAGAATTATTATTGTCACTTTATAGACAGGGAAGCTAGGCTGCAGTGAGCCTGAGGATTTATCTATGGGCACACAGCTAACTTGAAATGTCCCTAGGAATCAGGCTCAGGACTGTCTGGATCTTTCCACAACCTTCATGATGATATGCTATCTTGGTGCTGACTTTATTCTATTTGTATAACGTAACATCTTTGCTGGGGTGGCGGGATATACAGCGGCAAGGGGCTGTCATAGTTTTGTATGGCTAGATTGAAAGTCTAGACCGTGGAGTTGGTCAGACCTGCTGGATTTGAACTTCAGCTCCGCTGTTTTCATGCTGTGTGACCTAGGGCACTGCACTAAACTCTCTGAGCCTCCATGTTCTCATCTGTGGAGTAAAGCGGGGATAATTCATGCCTCGTAGGGTTGCTTTCAGATCTGATATGTTTGCCATGGGGTAGGTGCAAATGGTGACAATATTAGCACAAATTTAAAAAGTGAAGACGGGGATTCGTGTTAACGTGTTTAATATCCTATGCGTTTACTATTACTTTCACCAAACAGGTTCAAGAACTCGCAGGGCTTATTTATTCCACAGATGGTTCTAGAACTAGAACTAACGGTAAGGTCAGGCTGCCTGTTGCCCTCTAAGACCTCACCCCAGTATAGTCCTCTCGAGGCAGGACTGGACCCTGGGGGTGGGGGCGCTGACCTGCAGGGTGGGCCCCTCCCACCCTTAGAGGGGTCAGGCAGGTGGCCAGGCTCATACCCGCAGCGAGTCAGAAATCCAGACAACCCGGGGAGGCTGGCAGCCTAGTCTGACTGTCAGCGCAGGACGAGGAGACGGGGCTGGGGAGACGAGCAAGGCACGTGCAAGCCGAGTCAGACTGAGGATCTGGAGGAGGGATTCAGACCTCAGAGAATCCCCTGGGTAAGTCCCATCTGCCCTTAGGTTCTTGGGTTCTGAAGGTTGGCCCCCCACAGGTTCCGGGGCTCAAAACTGGGACAGGAAGGTCTCCAGGAACGGGCTCTCTCTGAACGTCGGGGACTCCGGCCTCTGGGGGAGCTTAGGGCGCTGCCGCTCACCACCTTTGTCCTGCTGTGCAAGCGAATAGAGGGGGTAAGGGTCGGGCTTTGGAGCTAGCGGAACTGGGTATGAGTCACGGCTCTGTCCCTTGCAGAGGCCGCTCCTCTCCAAGCCTCCGTTTCCATGTTATTAAGTGGAGCTAGGAGCCTTATCGTATAGGGGTTCTGTGAGGGTTAGATGAGAGCCACTGCTTCTCTGTATCATTAGAGCTGCTGCTATTCCGTATCCAATGGCAAATGAGCATATAGGGTACAACTCCCCCTTGGCATAACTGCTCAGGCTCCTTGTTCCAGAATCTGGAAGCTTCTTCGAGGCAGTAGTGAAAAGGAGAATGGAGAACATTCAGTGCTAGCTGCTTTCCGCGGAGAAGGGCCATGCGGGCTTTACTGAAGTTTGGACGAGCGGTTTGAGATAATTCTCATTTTATGGCATTTGCATCTGTCAGTCTTCAGGCTCTGTAGGTTTCCGGGTCTGCGCTGGAGGCTGTGGGGGTGCTGGGGTGAGCAGGGCGCCAGACCTACCTTCCGCTGGGTCCCACAGAGGCACGCGCCACAAAATGCTGGATCGGGTGGCCCCAGGGCCCTTGGCTACTCAGAACCCCGAGGGCAGTCTTCCCAGCTGGGTGCCGTGCCGTGGTGCTGGCTTGTCTGGGGGTCGCTGGCTGTGAATGACAGACGTTTGGTTAACAAGTCTAGGAAGCACTGACTACGGACCCTCTGCCCCGGGGAGCATCACGGAGTACATGGCCTAATTAAAGGCTCTGAGATGTCCCAAAGTAAAGAGACCTATTAAACCCAGGATCTCTTAAACCCTGGTGAGTACGTAGCCCCCCACTTGGGTTCCCCCGGGTGAGTGCACGGTGCCCTGGGCAGGACATTTATATTAACTTCCCCCATGGTCTGGGGCTGCTCTCAGCACCTCCCTGGGCCTTATTTCTTTATGTGTGAAAAGAAGGGGAGGTCTTTCCATTTCTGACACTCCAGGACCCCGGATTTGCTCACCAGGTCGTTAGGAGCACATCCCAGGGACATTGAACACGGACCCAGCCCGGGCCCACAAAGGAGGCCCAAAATACATACGTTTGTAATCGACAAGGAAAGGATATAGCCAAGAAATCTCTAATTGTACTTAAAAAACAGGAAGATAAAATTCAGGTGTGCTCCGGAGTAGTCTAAACAAGCATCCGTTTGTGTTCAATGATGAAGAAATGAGTTAATATAAAGCAAAGATACAGCTGAATACCCTGTATTGAGGGAGTGTCCAGATTCCAGTATCTCAAATTGGAGTTCTGTTTCCTCTCCTGTGTCCCTGAAGGGAAGAGAGAGATAGGAGTTGGGGGGGGGGTGGTGGCAGAGCACCTCCTAGAATCATTAGGCCCCTGAGAAGGTCTGCATTGTTTCCTCCCCATCTCTATGTAACTTCATCGAGTCTTTATCCACACCGAGTCTGAGCACAATTCTCCCTCCGGGGCTGCATGGGGCAGCGGCAGAGAACCTGAGAGTCATCACCGTGTGTCCTTGTGGCTGGTGTATGCAGCCCAGGCGTCACGCCCATGTGACATGATGTGAGGCCTCTCTATTGATCTTCATTTGCAAGTGCTTGGCTCCTTATTTTGGGGGATGGGTCGCAGCTTGCAAAAATAACCTTTCGGCTCTGCTTTCTTGAGGATGTGGGAAGAATCAGGAGCAGTGGTCCCTAGAATTGTTAGTCCCATGGTACCAACCAACAAAAGGGAAGCCCATGAGTTGAGGATGGGGTGAGGTCCCAGGAGGGCTGGGGAGGCCGACAGGGGCCAGGCATGGGCTTGTCTCCTCTCTGCTCAGCTCCCTGGCCCCCAGAGCTGAGAATGGGCTGAGAAGGCAATGTGGCTGGTGGACATATATACACAGGATCCGAGTTGGAGTCGGGCCAATGCTGAACCTTCCACCTTCCCCATTCGCCAGCTCTGGGAGCCTGGGGGTGGAGGGAGGCGGGGGGTCCCTCAACTCCCGGGAATTCAAATTCAATGCTGCAAGTTGTGAAATGAACACTTGGTAATGTACTTGGGAGGATGACATATGATAACCCAGAGAACTCATCAGGTCTGGTGCACGGTAAGCTTCCGATACACGTAACTTGTACTTTTACTGACGTGCATGAGCGGGTCTTCTGCACTCACCGGCTGCTTCTTGAGTGGCCCCTGGAGGCCAGGTGCTGTGCTGAGGGCTGGCTGGGCTCCTTAGCTGAGAAACAGAGCACAGGTGTCTCTCTGCTGTGGCCACCTTCTGAACCAAAGCTAGGAGCGTTCATCGGCTTGCAGGAGGGGCTTTGGAAGAGAAGCAAAGTGTCAGCTTGAGGTCTTCAATACTGTCCCAGTGATGACTCAGTGAATCACGGTGAGTCAGGATAAGGACTTTTTAGAGATCAAACTTGTCCCTCCCAGGCGCTGCCTTCCACGCAGAGCAGCGAGGGGGAAACACCCACTGACATCTTTCTAACCCTTGATCTACTTCCTGGAGTTTCTAAGCCCCTGGTTTTGCACAGACACGCTGTCCTGCCACAGCCCGAGCTGAAGAATCAAACCCTGTTGGCCCTGCTCCAATTTGGGTAATTATCATGACCCACCTGAAGTTCCCCTGGGATTTTCAATTAGATATGGGATGCTTCTTTCCAAGTGGCTGTAATCTGTCACCCTCTCCCCTGTTAAACAGATGCTGCATTCCACCCCAGAGGCAACCGGCTGCCCTTTAATGATGAGAAAAAATTGCCCCTTTATCCCTCCCGACCCTGGGAATCCCCGAGGCAGAGTGAATCCGTGCCTGGGAGTGTCCTGAGGGTCTCGGATGCCTTCCCCGAGTGACCTGCTGAGTCCTCTGAGACATTCATTATTCTCGGGGGATTTGCAAGCAGCTCCCAGGAGCTGTTTTGGGAGCTGCAAATGTACTTAATCCAGCTGTGGCCAACTCAGAGCCTTTGATAGATGTTTTCTTTCTATGGGGCAGGACCAGGTTGGCGTTTATAACTGAGCAATGAGGCTCATAAAAGCCCCGGTCACCATGCACTGAGGGTTGCTCTGGGTCTGATGCAGCCGGACCTTTGTGATCTGCCCAGCCCCACCTCGCCATGGAAGGAGCAGCCCCGGAACGATGATAAAACTGTCAGGTGGGGTCCAGGTGTCTGGGTTCCCCAACTTGTGGCAACCCCTCCACTTTTCTCTGCAGTTCAGCAAATGTTCTCGGGAATAGGGATGGGGCGTCAAAGATGAGTCAGATATAGTCCCCTGCCTTAAAGAGCTAGGCATGTGAAGAGCATTAGAAAAGCTGGCATGTTCTGTGCAGCGAAAGAAGGACTAGAATGTATTGAGGGCCTAGCCACGCTAAGAGCTTTCATGGATGTCACCTAGTGTCATGCTCCCAGCTCCCCTGCGGGGCAGTACGGTTACACAGAGTACAGATGAGGGTGGTAGAACGAGGCGTGGCGTGCAGGTCCAGCTGGCTCCAGGCCCCTACTGCTCTGTGGAGCCCCAGGAAGGGCAGTGGGGGTGGGGAGGGCAGTGGCCACAGAAGTTTCCCCGAAGGACATGAGACGTGAAGAATGATCAGAGTTTGCAGGGAAGGGAGATGATCCTGGCAGAAGGAACAGCACAGGCAAAGTCAAGGAGTGGTGGGACAGTGTTGTGTTGGGGGTTTCTGGAAGGTCATATGGGAGCAAGGGGTGTCGGGGGTTAGGCTGGATTGAGAGGCCATAAATAGGAGCTATTCTTCTAGCTTCTCATCGGGGTCTGTGAGGGTGGATGGTCAGAAACAGGTGAACATTCTAGAAGCCATGGGTGCATTGAGAGCTGGAGGCCGTGTAGGAGACTCGGTGGCCTTTGTGTCCTTGTCCCCAATTCCTGCCACAGACAGCTACAGCTCATGCCTCGAGTGTTCTTGTTCCCTGCTGTTTCCTCTGCAGGAAATGCCTTCTTTTCTACCTGAAGAATTCCTGCTTACTTTTCAGGGCAAATGTTAGCTCTTCTAGGGTAGAATTCTGGATTCACTCAATTGGAATTTCTGCCCCCTACTCCCCCCGCCCCCACCCCCCCGCCCAGTGCAATGTTTTTATTTCTATTCTAATATTTCATGCTTTAAAAAAATAATACAAGTAAAGCACCAGTTCATCTTCATAAGAATCCTGGATGGAAGGTATTATTATCCCCCATTTCACAGATGAGAGAACTGAGCCTCAGGGAGGCTGAGACTTCTCTAAGGTCACACAGCTAGCTGTGGGGAAGTGTGGATTCAAAGCCAAGTCTGTCTGGGGGCAAAGCCTATACCTCCTTAAGTTGTCACCAGCCACGACTGTCACTAGCAGGGGATTGCCAAGCCCTTGAGAGCATTCAGGTTCTGTGTCTCAACACAGAACAGTCTAGACTCCCCAGAGTACCTGGCACATGGCTGCACACGTGGCTGGCACTCTTTAAAGACCCAGAGAGCCTATGGGGCGCCTGGGTGGCTCGGTGGGTTAAAGCCTCTGCCTTCGGCTCAGGTCATGATCTCAGGGTCCTGGGATCGAGCCCAGCATCAAGCTCCCTGCTCAATGGGGAGCCTGTTTCCCTCTCTCTCTCTGCCTACCTCTCTGCCTACTTGTGATCTCTCACTCTATCAAATAAATAAATAAAATCTTAAAAAAAAAAAAAAAAGATCCAGAGAGCCGAGCTGCTGGCGCTGGGAATGTTGATGGCGTGGAGGACAAGGGACCTCTCTAGGCCCTCTTGCCAAGAATTCTGATGAGACACTGGCCCCGCCTCCTGCAGGCTGTCCCCAGTTAGGGGCGGAGACTCCTCATGGCCTTCTCGAAGAATAGGACCTGGGTGACCCAGACCGCTGGGGTGACCTCACGCAGTGGTTGGCTCACTCCAGCTCTGGCTTTTAGGACTCAAGCCTGTCTCTCAGTGATGCCGGTCCCACACTCGTCAAATTCCCGGGGCTGCTTTGAAGGGGTGACACAAGCCAGAACAAGGCAAAGCCCGCTCTCATTCTAAGGGGAGAGGTGGTTGATCACACGCTATAACCAGTTCTTCCGTGTCAGCTGGAGGGGTAGAAAGGCACGGGTTTTTTCTCCTTTTCCGTGGTCACCTTTGTTCTAAATACAAGCATCCCAGTCAGCTGTTCTGTGTCAGCCGCAAGCCTCAAGCTGATTCACGATGACTTCCGACGGCCTGGCAGTGGGAGCGGCTGGCCTGCCTCAGGGTGGCTCTGTGTGAGGGCGGCCCCCTAGCCTCTCTTCCTGAGGCTCCGTTGCTCCCCTGAGACCAAGCAGCAGGCAGAGGCTTGCGGGATCATCCCACTAACAACAACTGCTTTTATTGAGCATTTACTGTGGGCTCCACTCCCCAAGTGCCTTACAGAGAGAGGGTGCCGTTGCTCCCGGCCGCAGGCACAGAGAGGTCGAGGGACTCGTCTGAGGTCCCACAGTCGGTAAGTGGAATTCAGACGCAGGTCTGTGTGGCCCTAAAGCTCAAAGATGCCCCTCTGCCATGCTGCCTTCCCCAAACCACTAGGCCCTTGAGACTTGAGTCCCGTGCTGGTGTTACCGCTCATTGGCTCAGTGACTTTGGGGGCCTCGCTTTCTCTCTCTGGGTACCAACTTCTTTAGCACAATGAGGAGCTTGGATAAGACATCTCTGGGTCCCCTCTAGGTCTCAGAGTGTAAAAATGCCCTCGCTTCCTAAGGTGCTGGCCAGAGGGCAGCAGGGTGCCAGCGGCCGGGAACCCTGGTGCCCTCCTCTGTTTGATGGGCCGGCTGCCAGCTGGGGTGAGTCTCCTGTGGCCGTTCAGTGCTGCGAGAACTTTCCTTTCGCTTTCAGTGAAAGACCTTCGACAGAGCCTCAGGTGTGAGATGGGGGTGGGCAGCCCTTCCACTGCATGGCAGGGAGAGGAGTGTGATTCCCAGAACAATCCCAGAATTCCCTGGGCAGCCGGTGGACCTCTCCGAACCATCCTGGTGGGTGATCGAAGCTGGAAGGGACCCTAGAGTCTATCGTGTCCAATCTCCTCCTTTTGCAGTTGGGGAAACTGAGGCCCAGAGTGAATTCGTGACAGAGGTAGGGCTCGGGCGTGGTTCCATTCACCTTTCATGTACTCTCTCAGTGCCGGACATAAGAGACCCCTTTACCTGAAGGGCAGGGACACGAACCTGAAAAGGAACAATTGCAGTGTAAGCAATCAGCGTGAGGCAGAGGGCTCTTGATTTCCAACCAAGCATCTGTCCGCTTCCACATCCTGCCTTGCGGGAACATATAGTAGGATCCTGAAACGTCCGTGCTGGCCAGGTCTCTTGAGATCTACTCGTCTTGGGGGTGGGGGCGGGGAATCCCGGGCACTCAGGAGGCCTCGTCCCATTTCCTGGTCTATTCAGCCACATCGTCCCCACAGTGCCTTCTGTGCTCTGGCTCCGTGCTGGGCCCCGCCCTGCCTACTGTTCGAGGCGCGTCCTGTCCTTGCTCCCTGACCACAAGCCTGTGAGGTGACACCGCCGTTGTGCAGAAGGGAGAAGTGAGGCTCCGCCCGGGTCTCCTGGTGCCAGTGCTGTCCCCATACAGACACCTCGGTGCAGGCCAGATCTTGGCTTGGCCTAAAAACAACCGTTTCCCCGAAAGACTGCTTGAGTGCTAGCGTCACATTTGGTCTTTTTTTTTTGAAGGAAAAACCCCATCCTGAACTTCTCGGCGCAGCCTTTGCCCCTGCCGCCGAAGCCGCCCCTCCCGGGCCCGGGGCAGTACGAGATCGTGGACTACGCGGGGCCCCCCAAGCACTTCATCTCCAGCGCGTCGTTCGTGTCCAACACCAGCCGGTGGGCGGCGGCCCCGTCCCAGCCAGGCCTGCCAGGCCCAGGTCAGAGGAGCGTTTGAAATGACTCTAAAAACCAAATCTAGAATTGTTTGTCATGCCCGGGCCATCAAATGTCACTGATTTATGGACTGTCTGCCAAACAGGTTATAGAGGTTAGAGTTGATTTAGGAGACTTTGTAGCTTGTACTTCTGGAATACGAAAGAGTTGGGTTTTCTTGTTTGTTTTTTGTTTTGTTTTGTTTTAAGGTGGAAGGGCTCTTAGAGTTAATCCAGGCCAGGGATTCATGACCAATGACCATGGATGTCCCAGAGGCTCAGAGATGGGCTCCAGATGGGTCTGTGACCCTGAAGTTGCCTGCACACTTGGAGTTTGAAGACACTAATTTTTGGAGAAAGGGGCCATAGCTTTTGCGAGATTGTCCAACGATTTCATGTTCTTAGAAACGTTTAGATCCCTGGCCTGATCTGGCCGAATGGCTTGACAGCTGGGGAGGGCCTGGAGAGCAAGGTGTGTGCCGAGCCACAGTGAGGGAGGGGGGACAGAGCCACAGGCTGTTTCCCCTCCGTGCCCTGTTGTCATGAGACACGCCAGGGTCTGTTTCCTGGAGCAGCTCCTGGGAACTATCTAGTTCCACGCCCCTCCAAGATGGCTGACGCGGGGGTCCCTGTCACCTCTGTGACCTACCTGAAAGCTAACAGCATGAGGGACCTTCTCCAGCAGCTGGTCTCTGTTCTCCCTGACCTCTTCGTAGCTCTCCTAGAGCCCGTTAGCCGTTTGCCACCCCCTGATGTCAGCCAGAGCTGGTGGCACTGGGGACAGACAGGTGTGCTGATGGGCTGGCAGTGTGGGACGAGGAAGGCAGAGCTGAGGGAGCTGCAGGTCTACATAATTCAGTCTTTCAGGGAGCACTGGTGACGCTCCTACCCTGGGGAGACAGAGGTGACTTAACTCGGTGCTTATCCCCAGAGACATCAGTCTGGTAGGGGAGATACCCTCCCCCCACAATACGGGTGAATAAAACGTCAGGTGGACAGGACAGGGAAAGCCATTCTTAGAGCTTCGGAAATGTAGAAATGATAATCAAGTCAAGAAGACTGCAGAGGTTGGGCCTGAGGTCCCCGGTCAGCCCAGGCAGTAGCTCCAAATGCACGGTGGGCTCCACGAGGCCCGGGACCCAGCGGGGATCCTTGTGTGTGCCTGTGTGGCCCAGGCCTCTAGGAGCTTTTCCTGAGGATCTTCTCCCTGCGGCACGCAGCGTGGGACATCTGGCACCCAGGCGCAGGCCACTTCCTGCTGCCGTGATCACCCGCAGGGCGGGCTCGCCTGAGGGGTGGCCCGGGAGTAAGCCCCACGCAAACATCTGCCTTCTTGGCTTCCAGTGGGCTGCCTGGTGCTCCCATCGACTTGCACCCTCAGTAACCAAATCGGCTTCCCTCTGGGAGTTTCCATTCACCCCCGTGTGGTCCTGGCATCTGGTCTCCCAGAGAGAATGTGTCTGCCATTGTCATGGCTTTCACTTTTCTGGAAATTTCTTTCTTTTTTTTTTTTTTCTTAAGTAGGCTCCACGCTCAGTGTGGAACTTGAACTCGTGACCCAAAAATCCAGAGTCACAGGCTCTATCAACTGAGCCAGTCAGGCAGCTCTTCTGGAAATGTCTGAACAAAATGAAAACAAAACCCCAAGTTGACGCCTTGCTTCTCTAAAAGTATTGCTTTACTCAATCGTTTTTTCAAATCTGATAGAAAACTCTTTGGTGGATTTTCTTCTGTTAAGGAAGTTGCAGGGAGTTAAAGAAGGCCGAAAGTCAGAGTTCAAATCCTGCGTCAGCCGGGCCGGGCCCTTCCCCTCCCCACCTCCCCACGTGTGAGACACGGGGCGGGACAAGGCCACCCCAGCATTGCCAGCTCTGGTGTAGAACGCCAGGGGCTCGAGCAGCTGGGCTTTGCGTTCTTAATACTCTCTTTCTCACCCTCTCTTGCCTCACAGCCACCTATAGGCCGGAATTCCCTGGAAAGCAGTCCTTTCTCTACAACGAGGACAACAAATGGATCCCAGTGTTGTAGGGACCTCACATAAACTGAGGGGGGACCCTGGCCACCAGCTGCCACCCCACACAGGTTCCCCGGGACATTCATTCAGCCCATTTCGTGTGTGACCGGTGACTCCCGAGGGCAGCTCTGCCCCCTCCCCTCCGCCCCGGCTGGCACTGAGCTCCTGCATTTGTCCTTGCCTGGAGGAGTCCCCTGGAGATTGGACCCCCACGGCTACTGACTCCAGTGGTTTCCTGAGCAGAAATGAGGAGCGGACAGAGCCTCACTTGGTCCCCTCACCGCGCACCTGTCCAGGCTGGCTTCTGCAGGCCTGCCCCGGATGTAAGCTGAGCTCAGACTCCAGCGAGAAGGTGGCCATCGGAGGATTCCCCATCTAGAAGCCTGATGCTGAGCCGCGGCTCTGGGCTCCAGAGGGGACCTGCAGGGTGGACTGCACAGGACCACAGCCCGGGCACACTCCCATCCTTCAGCCTTGACCTCCAGACTTCCCCTGGGGTCTCAGGAGCTGGGAAGACCCAGAGGCGCTTGTGACAGACAAGAAAGGATTGCCTGGGCCCTCGCCTCCAGCTGAGCCTTTGTGTCTCCCATTCAGGAAGAGCATGGCAGCCAGTCACTGTGGTCACTTGTGCTCATTACCCACCTTCCGGAGAGGCCACCGCATCCACTTGGTGGCTCAGTATTCGGCAGCCCACGTGGGCAGGAGGCTGCTGGAGCCAGGGCCCTGGAAACTGCGATTCCGAGGGACAGGGAGGCCTCATGCTGCTTGGTGCCTGCAGGTCCTTTCTTTCTCCAGGCCTTCCCTGTCCCCAGGCCTGGCCTCTGTCTCCTTCCAGACCTGCTGCTCCAGTTCGACACAGTCTTTAGTGGATCTTTTCTGGCCTGCCAAATCGGCTTCCTCCTGGCAAAAGGAAGAGATTCCCAAAGAACCAACATCCCCTTCTTCCCCAAATACCGATGTTGTTCACGTCTGCAAGTGCCAGGTTCTGGTGCAGCGCCCCCCTGCTCCCCACACAGTCAGGGCCTCTCAATCCCTGGGCCCCACCTCTGACTTTTCTCTGCGATCAGAGGACGGCCTTCCTGTCCGAATGGGCGCGGACTGGCCCTCCCTCTGGGGAGGGCTGGGTGAGGAAGAGGGAGGGAGAAGGATAGAATACCACATCCAATTAAACTGAATTCTTGCATCTCACGAAAGCTGGCCTTTTTGGAACCCTAGATTCACGCCAGTGCCCGCTGCTCTGGGATGAGCGGGAGGTGGCCTGAAGCTCCTGGCAAAGCGCCCTGCAAGGCTGGACCTCGAGGCAGGATGCCTTGGGCTCCCCTCCTGTCAGGTCCGTAGCTTCTCCTTGAAGGAAAAGCATTGGATTCAAGTTCCAGGGCTCAAGGTCAACACTTCAGGGGCCAGGCAGGTAGTACGTGGAAGAAAGTAGGTAAGGCCAGGATAGGGAGTGGGAGCCGAGGCCGCCCATCTAAAGGGACATCCAATAAGGCTCCAGCTAACTGTGGCCAGTTCTGCAATTTCAACAGAAATCTGGGAAGTCCTTAAAATGTGAAATCTCTTGATTGGAGATGTTGACAGCCATCTTTCAACTTGAAATTTTTGGGGGGGCTAAAGGAAACTTCTGCAGGCCATCCATTGTCCACTCGGGCTGTAGAAGTTCTGGGAGACCCTTTTGAAGTTGGCACTTGATGCTGTACCTTTCTTTGCCCCAGGCTCTGGACAATGGGGCCAGGCCCCAACGCCTCGGTTTTTAGGTCCCTCTGACCCTGGGAGAGCCTGATGCCTGGGCTGGATGCCCCCAGCCCTGGGGTGTCTGAGGGCAGAGGCTGGGAGATCTATGGGAAAACAGCCAGGTCTCTCCTGCCCTCGGGCAGCTGGGCTGAGCACCGGCCGGTTAAGGCTGTCTCTCCAGGGGAGCCCCCTCCACGTGGGGTCAGGGAGGAGGGAATTCTGGGAAAAGAATGGCAGGGCTGTTCTTGGCCAGTCTGAATCTGGGTTCTGTTGAATACATTACTGAGGCCCTGAGCTCAGAGCATATGTCTTGACCATGTCTAGCCTCTCTTAACGTGCCACGAGCTGCCTATAGCTCCGTCCAACTCAGCGGTTCTCAGCCCTTGACCATATGTTAGGGTCACCGCGGGAGCTGTTAGAGAAATAAGCTGCCCAGGCCCGGCCCCTCAGAGTTCCCGTGTAATTGATCGGAGCCACGGTCTGGGCCTTGGTGCCTGTATTAACGTTCTCAGCGTGCTGATATTGTATCTGGTTAGGGTTAGGACACACTGATCATTTAATACCGTATTTTCCAATGTGCATGCCGGTCACTTGGATAGCTTGTTACAAAAGGCAGATTCTGTAGGTCTGTGGTGGGGCCTGGGAGTCTGCCTGTCCTTCTCAATTTTTTAAAGAAATTGAGATATAATCGACATATAACATTATATTCATTTTAGGCGTAAGCATTTCTAACGAGCTCTCCGGCGATGCCGATGCTGCTGGTCCGTGGACCGCACTTAGGGTAGCAAGGGTCTAATAAATACACTTAATGGTTCAACTCCGGCCTTCCATTTATTCGCTCATCTGCTGTTGGCCTATTTGCCCTCCTTCCTCCTCCTGCTTTCTTTTCCTCCCTCCCTCCCTTCTCCTCGTTTCCTCACTTATCACCCACGCCTGCTCTCCTCCTTCATCCCTTTGCCCCTCACGGGCTGCTTATCTTCCGGGAGAAAGCCATCGGGCAGGGGATACTCTCTCCACCAGTGGACAGCCGCCTTTCCAAAGTGAATCCTGTTTGGAAAAGACTTACCTTCACTCCTTTCCCCTTTCAACTGTTTGGAGCAAAAGTCGGTCCTAGAATAGCAGCCATTAGGCTCGGGAGACATCCTTACCCTTGGCCCCCGACTTCTCGGAGAACAGGCCTCTCTCTGAGGTCCAAATGGCCCTTGTAGGCACTGACAGCCCTGGTCTCATCATCTGGTGGCTGTGATGAGAACGGAGCCCCGGTGGCTTTCCTGCGGCTGCTGGATGGCGGGTGTGGAGCTGCCCGGCTCCCTTCCTGAAGTCTGTAGCAGGCTCCACATGGATACTGATTCCTTGTGTGTATTAGTCCAGCCAGACGCTGCCAGATCTCAAAGGCTTCAAGGCCTATATAATTATGGACTCTCTGGAGTGGTGGTTCTCGACTTTGACTGCACACTGTAATCACCGGGGATAGGGTAGGGTGGGCGGGTGCTTTAAAAAGTTCTGAGGTCTGGGTCCACCCCCAGAAATTCTGACTTAAATGCTCCAGTGTGGGGGCGCATGGCTGGCTCAGTCAGTAGAGCACAGGATGTTCAATCTCGGAGTTGTGAGTTTGAGCCCCATGTTGGGTGTAAAGCTTACTTAAAAGCAAATTTTTATTTTATATTTAAGATTTAACTTATTTATTTGACACAGAAAGGGAGAGAGACATAGCAAGAAAGGGAACACTAGCAGGGGGAGTGAGAGAGGGAGAAGCAGGCTTCCCCCTGAGCAGGGAGCCCGATGCAGGGCTCGGTCCCAGGACCCTGGGATCATGATCTGAGCCGAAGGCACGCCTTCAATAACCGAGCTACCCAGGCACCCCCAAACAAATAAAATTTTAAAAATAGGTAAAGAAA
>CM052798.1:15758660-15825481 GCA_028533885.1 Nasua narica | reverse complement strand
GTTCCATAACCTCTTAATGTTTGAAGTCAGTGCACTGAACGCATCCTGGACAGCAAGAGCCATTTCTGCAAACATCTCACCTACATGGTGGAGGGGTGGGGAACCTCAACGGAAGGAGAGAGTCAGATTGTTCAATATGGAGGCAAACTACTTAGCCAGGCTCAGCCATCCTGATTGCCCCACTGACGTGCTGTGTGGCCTTCTCGGGAAAACGGAGGGGACAACAGCGTCTACCTCAAAGGATGGCTCCCCGGCCTGAGAGGTGCTGCAGCCAGGGTTGGCGGGCTCGGCTTCTGAAGCCAGGGTGCCGGGTCCAAACCCTGGCTCTGCCTGTGCTGTGGGGCTTGGTCTCTGGGCCTCAACGTCCGCCCCACGAATCCAGGGAGAACGACAGCACCCAGGCGGTAGGGCGGTAGGGTGGGGGCGAGAAGGTGGTGCGCGGGGGGCCTTGAGAGCAGCGCCTGGCACATAGCGAGTGCTCACAAGCTTTATCATGACCACCGTGCTCCACCCCGGGTGGAGTCAGCCACCATCTAATTTGGGGCCCAGAAACTAGAAACCTCCATGGGTGCTCCAAGCATAAACGTTTTGACGGTTACAAAGTCCATTTCTTCAATGGACCTTCTTCTCTTCAGTAGAAAAGGTCACTTACGTTGTATGAACATGTGTCTATTCTTTAACCCCGTGGGATTCAATAAAAGTATTTTCATTTTGATGTAAAAAACATCGGGACCGGGGCGCCTGGGTGGCTCAGTTGGTTAAGCAACTGCCTTTGGCTCAGGTCATGATCCCAGCGTCTTGGGATCGAGTCCCGCATTGGGCTCCTTGCTCCGCGGGGAGCCTGCTCCTCTCTCTGCCTCTGCCTGCCTCTCTGCCTGCTTGTGTTCTCTCTCTGTTAAATGAATAAATAAAAAAATCTTTAAAAAAAACCCAAACAAACATCGGGACCTACGCACGTCTAAACAGGCCTGTCGTGGCCAAGTGGCAGGAGGCTCCCCACCGGTCTGTGCCAATCGGGCCCCCCCCAGGGGCCGAGACCCTCTCTGGCCCGAGACCCTCACCCCTCCAGGTCGCTGCAGGCCGGAGAAGTGCACGTTGGGGATGAACAGCACGGGCGGGGTCTCGAGGTCAGCCTCGGGCCGCAGGTACGTGGTCTCATTGCCCCTGAAGCCGGACAGCAGGCAGCCCTTGATGCCTGATGGGAAAAGGAAGGCATTGCATCTGGAACCCCTCTGTTCACACCTCCAGCCTCTGCCCTCCAGTCTCCATCTCCCCTTCGCCCCAGGCCAGCCCAGACCCTGGCCTGTCCCCACTGACCACTGCCGCTGGAGTCGGGGCACTTGACCTTCCTCCGGAACTGCTTCCGCTCATCATCCCGCATTTTCCTTTCTGCTCCCTGCGGGGAAGAGTGGAAGGCAAGTCACCAAGGGTCTTGGGAGGGGCTGGCTGTCCTGCATCTTAACTATGGGCCAGCCTGCCGGGGCTGCCAGCCTTCTAGAGCTGCTGTCTTCCCAGAGTGAGACCAGGAAATGGGAAAGTAGTAGCACCCAACGCGCCGGGCCCAACCCAGCCCAGCCCTGCCTGAGGTCAGTCCAGGCCTTGAGAGACAGACAGATGTGGAGAGAGGAACAGACAGAGACAGAAATGAGGGAAGTGGAGTCAGAGAGGCACAAGAAGAAGAAAGAGAAACATGAGAGAGACAGACAAAGAGACGTGGAGACATCTTTAGAGAGATCTAGAAAGAGATCTTCAGAAAGAGACTGAGAGGGGACAGCAGCACAGAGAGAGACGGAGGAAAATACATTTGGAGGCCAGGACACACAATGACAAGGCCACAGAGGAGGGAGACGGGCCGAGAGCCAGAGGCAGAGAGAGACAGACACGCCCCGAATGGCTGGGGAGGGTGCACGGGTGGGGGCCGGCCCCCCCCCCCGCAGGGTCCCCCAGCCCCGGCTACCTTGTCACAAAAGATCTTGATCTGGCAGACGGCTCGGTGCACCAGGCGCTCGGCGCCCGAGCCGCAGTCATAGGTGTCGATCTGCAGGTTCAGGGGCACGCCCTTCACCCCCTTCTGCGAGGAGAAGTCTGTGCTGAGGCAGTTGACCCCGATGAACACCTGGGGACAGACAGGAGAGCTGGAGAAACAGCCGGCCCTGGGCGCTAGCCCTGCTGTCCCTCGAGCACCCTGCTCACTGAGCCGACCGTGCGCCCAGGGAGCGGTGCCCCTGGAAGGCGCCCATCACCACCACCGCGGACGGCCAGACTGGGGCAGATGGCCAGACTGGAGCTAGGGTGGCGCCCCAGCCTGCCCCAGGGGACATGGGGGTGCGGGAGCGGCCCAGCGGGTGAGGCAGCGCCCACTAGACCGCCCAGGGCAGCGCAAAGGATCAAGGCCCTGGGAGGGAGATGAGGGGGTTCCTCGGGGGCTTTCATGAAAGTCATTTTTCTGCCACCCAGAGTGAGGAAGTATGGAAGGCCTATAGCTCATCCACCCACCCCCCTCCTCCCCCCGCCAGCTCGGAAGACCACCTTCCTGCTGGTCCCGAACCACAGGGGTGAGATCCTGCCCCTCTGCCCCCTCGCCCACCAGCTCCAGCCATCACTGGACTTGTCGCCCGCCTTCTACAGCCGAGGAAACAGGGGCTCTGAGCAGAGGGGTGAGCTGCTGATGTTTTCACTCGCCAGCAGAGGCCCCACATGGGGCCACCCGGACTGGGGTTGGGAGGCTGGGCTTGGCCACTCACTGGCCACGTGGCTTTAGACGACTGCCCTAACCTCACAGAGCCTCAGTTTCCTTATCTGCAAAATGGGAATAATTAAACCTGCCTCGTGCGGCCATGAGTGGGACCGCTGGAGTCTCGGCCCAAAGCCTAGGAGGCCCAGCCGATGGCATTCGGGGGTGAGTCTCAGCCCAGAGACTCCCTGGCAGGAGTGACTGTGTACCTGACCGATTACTCCTCCACGGGGTGCCAGGGCTGGACCCCACGCCAGACTGGCCACTGCTCTGTGGGATGTTTCCCTTGAAAGTGGTCTTGACCTGCCCAGGTAGGGGTGGGGGGTGGGGCCTGAGGGGACCCTTTTCCTCCTTGGCTGCGGGGGGCCAGGCCCCCGGGCACATACCAGACATACCTGCCCCTCAGCCAGCTCTGCCCTAATGCAGCTCCCACCCGCTCGCACCTGAGAAAGACCCACGCCTGGGGGCTTCGGGGGCTGTGGGAAAATCCCAACCGAAACCCACCGCTCCCTTCCTACGAAACTTTCCCCACCTCCCTGCACTGGAGGCCCCAGCTCCTCCTCCAGCCCCTGGCATCTGTTTGAATAATAATAATCCCTCACTTTTGTGCCTCCCTTTGTGTTTTCAGAGCCCCTTCAGCTCCTTTTTCTCCAGGCAGCCAGGACGGGCCCCGCAAGGCCAGCCCCCCAGCTTGTCCAGGCCAGAAATGCCCTTGCCCTGAGCTGGACCCAGCCCTGGTCTGAGAGGGGAGGCCTGGCCCAAGGAGGCAAAGGACAGGCCCAAGGTCACCCAGCCGCCCGCTCTCAGACCAGTGCCCTTTCCACAATGCTGGCTCTCCAAACAGAACACCAAGGCACAGAGAGGCCCAGAAGCACATGACAAGTTGGTCTTGGGCACTAAGTGGCTGGGATGAAAAAAATCACCAGAGGCTCCACGTTCAGGTCTCTCCGATGGCTCTGGCACCGGCCCGTCTCTGAGACATGCGGGATCCCAGGGAATCTTCACCACAACCCCCGGAGGTAGACTATTCTTCCCTTCTTATGGACCTGGGATGTAACATAACTGGGACTTCGGCCTCCTCTAGCAGACCCCAAAGCATTCTTCCTGCAAGCCCGACTGGCCTTCAAGTCGGGAAGCTTGGCATCGTGGGTGGCTGGCTGTGTGACCTCGCACGAGGTTCAGTTTCCCCATCTGGTGAATGGGTGGGTGCGATTCACAATAACTCCCATTGCTGAGCCAGACTGGCCTCTGCCCTTTACTTATCGCACGTGATCCTCACTTGAACCCCCTCAGTCGCTGCTATCATTGCATCCCAACTTTACAGGCTAGGCACTGGTCCAAGGTCACAGGGCTGGGACGCAGGTCTAGCCTTTCTGGAAGCCTGGGCTTCTCTTCCACTCTGTATCCTGCCTCCTCCACAGGTGCTCTCATCAGAGCAGCTGCCACAATTCTAGGTCCCCACCTGGGAACTTCCAAGGGACCCAGGCCCGCCACGGCCACGCACTGACCTTGGCCTCCTCGTTGACATTCCACACGAAGGACAGGGCATTGTAGGCTACCTCCTCGATGTGCTGCACCGTGTTGAAGTTTTCTTTGCAGTCAGCTGGGACCACAGGAGATCAGAAGCAGAGTCAGGAGGAGAGGGATCTGGGGACATGCTGGGAAGGAGGCATTTAGGAGCGGGGCCTAATTCCCGGCAGGGATTTTTACCCTCTCCCCCAAGAACCATGCTTCAGTCTGGCGGGGGAGACTGAAGGTTGTGCCCTGGGTTACAGATGGGAAAACTGAGGGCCAGCCTGGGAAGCAGATGTGCCCAAACTCCGCAGAGAATCCCTAAGATGGCCAGCCAGGCCTCGGCCCTCATCACTTTTGGGTGGAGGTCTGCGTTGTTAGTGGGATCAGGACTTCGGGGGTCTCCCAGACACAGTAGTAGCAGAAGGAGTAAGGGCAGTGCCGGTGACGGTTAGGGGACTAGTAAGTGCAGTAGCCCCAGGACTCCTCACGCCGAGCTACCGGATGGATGGCGAGTGACCCGTAGGACTGCCACCGCTCCCTGAACACGCCAGTGTGGCAAGCCCTCACTTAACCCTCACAAGGATGCAATGACTCCTCAGTTTACATGTGGAAAGAAAATGAAGCTCAGAGAAGTCTGGTCACTTGGCCAGGGTCCCACAGCTTTCAAAAAAAAGACACAGCAAGAACTGGGGCTCAGCTTTGGCCCCTGGACACAGGCTCCTGCCCACTGGCTGGGTGGCCTCTCAGACAAGTCAGGGGAGCGTCCCTAGTGATATGTTCTCCCGCACATGGGACATCAAGGCAGAAGAAACAGCACTGGACGCAGCAGGGCAGCTCGCCTTATTCCATTCGACAGCAGAAGAAACTGAGGCCCAGAAAGGGGAGGTGACACAGGTCACACAGTCAGGAAGAGGAATGGAGTCAGAACCTGGAGGCCCGAAGATGTAAGGTGCCTCCCACACATCCCAGGGAGGCCCGGGACAGGGATAAGGTGGCACCGGTGTCGGTGTCCCTTCCCCATGTCCCTTCCCCAGGCCCCCTCCGCACTGACAGAGCCCCAGGGTCACAGCTCCCAAAGCAGAGCTGCCTAGCACTGTCCTTCCAACCTTCCAAATCGGGCTCTGTTGTCTTGGGCATTTGCCTCTCAATGGGCTAAGCCCCGGCTCCCCAGGGGGACACAAAGGCCAGCATCCCAGCGGTCTATTTATCAGACACTGCCAGGGTCTCTAGGGCACTGTTTATCCCAAAGCAAACAGAAAAAAAGGCCCCTTGCTTCCAGCCCACAGATGCAAATCCCTGCAAACCCCGCATTGTGGGACCTGGAGACCGGGGCCAGGCTGGCGGCTGCAGGTGAACCCAGTTGGGGGGGGGGGGCGCCTGGGGAAAGAGGCAGGGTCAGGGGTGTGTGTGTGTGTGTGTGTGTGTGTGTGACAGACAGAGAGACAGGGAGAGACTGAGAGACTGGGAGGGGGGCCTCTCACCCACGTCGATGACGCGCTGCTTGGCGGTGGGTTGCCGGGAGTGCCAATGCTTCCAGAAACGCAGCTGCTCCACGGGCACCTTCTCGTTGTCGAAAACAACCATCACCACGCTCTGCAAGCACAGTGGCCTCGGTGAGCCACAGCCTCAGGAGAGGCCCAGGCAGTCCTGGTGCCCTCCCGGAGCCCTGGTTCAGCGCTCCTGCCCTTTCGCCTCTATGTCCCCCACTCCGTGGCAGTGGCACCCTCTCCCTAGGGTCCCTGTCAGGCCAGGCTGGCCCAACCATCCTAGCCCCTTCCCGAGCTGCTCCGGGGACAACGTACCTTGACTTTGTTGGACGACAAGGCAAGGCCCTTGCTGCCTGCAGGGGTCCGCAGGGTGATGGGATAGAACTGGCCCTTGTTGAGGTAGGCCATCGGCGACTCCCCCGACTTGATGTGGATGGCCTTGGGGGAGCCCAGGGTGTACTCAAAGTCACTGCAGGGAGCGGAGGGGGAGACAAGGAGGCTGAGCTCCCAGGCGGGAGGACCCCAGAGGGCAGTGCGGCAGGAGGCGGAGGCGGAGGCTATGGATTTGCTGTGGGACTTCGGGAAATCATTCTACTTCCCTGGGCCTCAGTCTCCTCATTTTTGGAGTTTCTACTTAATGGTTTCATTGAGCCACAATCCTGCTGAGTAACAAATAATGGAAACTGGAGAGAGCCCTGAGGGGAGACAGAGCCCCAGGGGAGATGAGGGACAACAGAACCTCAATTTTTTAACAGGGCTCTGAGCTCCCTGTCACAGCCCAAGAAAGAAATCTCGAAATCTGTCTCTCTCCTTTCCTGTGCCTTCACTCCCCTCTTTTCATTCACTGATGATGCCTGCTCTGGGGGCGGTGTGAGGGTCTGTCTATAGCCTGCCTACAGTCTCAGGTGGCCAAAGTTCCAGAGGGGCTGAGTTACCTCTTGGGGCTGGGATAGTCCTCTGGACACGGAGGTTCTGGGGACGTTTTCAGGATATCTGGGAAAAGCAGTGACTGCAAAGAAACACAATTCAAGAGAATAAATGGCCATGTTCAGGTTGCTGGAGCCTCATCCCAGAGCTGTCCCATAGAGCTGTGCATATTATGCAGTGTACAACTGGGACAACAGTACATGGCAGACCTGCCTCGGCTCTAGGACTTTTTACCCCCAGGATTCCAAACCTCTGATCTCCTCACTGTCTTGTCTCCTTCTGCACATGCATGTACATATCCAGGGATGCTGTGAGGGGTACGGGGGTGGGCCCTCACCTCCTGTGGGTCATCTTTGAAGGTGCTGTCAGGCTGCCAGCGTTGTGTGGGTGGCACCCCAGGAATGCTCTCAAATAAGGAGTTGAGGGAGTTGTTATCGTACATATCACTGGTGGGCAGCAGGTAGCTGTCCACAGAGCCAGCTTCCAGCTTGCTGGGGCCAGCGGGAAGGGGAGCTGCCTTGCCCGGGGTGGGCGTGGCCCCCTCCAAGCTCATCAGGTTCGTCTTCTTGAGCACATCTGGGTACTCTGGGGTTCCAGACACGTTCTCTGTCAGGAATTTCATGAGATGTGTGGGACTTTCAAGGGGAGCGAGGTCCATCTCATACTCCATGCCATGGTAGTACCTGGGGAGAGAGGAGGGCTGAATGAGGGCACCTCTTCTCTCTGGGAGGCGAGGGGACCCTCAGCTAGACTGGAGGGTGACCATCACGCAGACCCACTGACCTTCTTTAATCCCCTGTAATGTTAGATCTTCCCGACATGCGTGAAGCAAGACACGGTAACAGGCCGATTTGCCGCAGGAATGAGCTGGGAGGAGGGCTCAGGGTAGAGGGGGATCAAACACCTGCTTTATCTTTTATAGTACTTGGTCGTTTTAAAAACTGAAAGTTCATTTATTTCTTATCCAGAGTCAAATGTCTCCACCTTAAAACAACTGCATTGACTCATCTATATAATGTGGGGGGGGGGGGGTATGGATGTTACAGTTAATGCAGTATGGCTAATATATGTTGAGAAAAAGGTCTAGAAGGATACACTCCAAACTGTTAAAGGGAGCAGGGAGTAGGACTACAGGACACTTTTACTTTCTACTTTATACATTTCTATAGAGTTTGAATACTTTGTAACCAAGGGGTATTACTATTGTAATCAGAAAAGCTAACAACATTTTTAAAAATTAGTTTTCAGAAAAGGCCCATGCACAATCTTACAGTTCCTAGCACGGAGGGGCCCTGAGCCAGCTGTGTGAGCCGTAATGCCTGCCTTAGCAGCTTGGATTTTCGGGAAGGCAGAGAGAAGAAGGTTTCCCAGCAGAGGTGCAGAGGGGAGGGGCGGGAGTGGGAGGAAGAGTAGAGAAAGGAGAAGGTCCGTCTAGTGCCCATCTAGCCGTGAGCATGGCCTGGGCTGCCTTCTAAAAGGAGGGGAACATCAGTGCCCTGAGGCGCTAATGCCAGGCAGAGGCCCAAGAGAGCCAGAGGAAAGAAGTACCGGAACCCAGGTGTCCCCTCCCCCAGGCCAGGTCTCCCCTCTACAGGGAGACGGGTTTTGGAGTTAGGATAGAAAAGCAGCCTTCAGGGCTTATTCCTGGACCTTGACTTTGAAGTTTGTTTTCTGTAAACTCCAGCCCACATGGGCTGCAGGCTTCCTCTGAGTGTGCGGTGAGCCTCTCACATGGAGCAGGGTCTCGTTATGACTTGGTGGTCTTGTCTCCACAGACTCCTTCCTCCACAAAAAATATGTTAAAATACCTTTTACACTTGCACTGGTATAAAGATAGGTGTAATCCAGGTTGGAGTATATTCTAACACTTCGGTGGGGCCCGAAGAGTCTGTTGGGCCCTTGGCACTGAGCCTTCCGTGTCTGATGGTTAAGAGCCCAGAGGTGAAGGGGAGCATGAGGAATGGGGCCGAGATGGGGGCTGGGCAAGCCTCACCTCTTTCCTTGGTCGTTCCGGCCCCCAGTGCTGGAGGACAGAATCCGCTTCTCCTTGGGGCCCTGAGTGGAGAGGAAAGAGGGATTTATACGTTTATGGCAAGATCAACTCCCCTCCGTGGACTTGGCCAGAGAGAGCTACCTGGGTCACTGGGGGAAACCTGCCCGTCATTGTTGGGGGCAGCTCATCATTTAGCCTGAGTCCCAAGTCAGAGAGTGAGAAGAAGGAACCCAGGATCAGCAGCTGGGCATCATGGGATTCGAAGTCAGACAGATCTGGCTTAAGCTCTAACTGTACCACTTAAAAGTACTGTGTGACTCCGAATGAATGACTGCACCTTTCTGAGACTCAGTTTCTTCATATGACAAGTGGGGGGTTAGAATACTTACTTCAAGGGTATTTCGAGATTTACTAGTAAAAATAATCCTCGCTGTTTTGTCGGTTTGTTTGTTTTTAAGATTTATATATTTACTTGAGAGAGAGAGAGAAGGAGGGGTGGGGAGAGGCAGAGAGAGCCTCTCTAGCGGACTTCCCGCTGAGTGAGGGAACCAACATGGGGCTCGATCCCACAACCCTGGGATCATGACCTGAGCTAAAATCAAGAGTCGGATGCTTAACCGACTGAGCTACCCAGGTGCCCCTTGCTGGTTTTTATTTTTGAGATTTTATTTGTAAGTAATCTCTATACCCAACGTGGGGCTCGAACACACAACCCCAAGATTAAGAGTTGCATTTTCTACCGACTGAGCTAGCCAGGGTCCCTTGCTTGCTGTTTTTTAGTCTATGCTTCTTGTGTACTAAACCCTGTATTACGTGCCTTCTAGCTAGTCTCTAATTTAACCTCTACACCACTTTGTGATAGCTACTAATCATCTCCACTATATGTGTGAGGAAACTGAGCCCCGGGGAGGCTTTGTTGTCTCAGTGGTTAGGAGCATGGACTCTGGATCCAGATTTCTTGGGTTCAATTCCCAGATATGCCACATACTGGCTGTATGACCCAGGGGCCAAGTCCCTTAACCTCTCTGTACCTCATTGTCCTCGTCTGTACAAGGATAATAATAGCAACACCCACTCCGGAGATCGCTGTGCGTGCTTCGACCAGCATCTAGCACATGGAGAACACTATCTGAATGTGAATTTCATAATTATAACGTCATATCTTAGAGCACTCAGGTCATTTCGACCTCTGGCTAATAAAGACAGAACCAGATCTCCAACCCAGCCTAGGGACTCCAATGCCTGGGCTCTTACTCACTCCCCACGGGAGAGCACGCGAAGGCGCCTGGCACAGAGCCTGGCATTCAGGAAGAAACCATATGCTGTTACCTTTAGAAGTGTATTCCAGAAACCACACTGCCTGTTTGTGGCCAGCTCAGGTCTTAAACTCCCAAATCAGTGCTCTCTGCGCATCATGAGACCCTGTCCTTATTACCCACAGGGCTGTCTGGAACCCACAGTGCCCTTGAAATGGGTGGTGGGCCAGGTGTTTTCACTAAAACCATGACATGTGTCACCTCCAGAACCTGTCCCCACCATTCCGGCTCTGGGAATGACCCGGGAAGAGGGTACTGGATTTTACATTATGGCCCAACCTCAAGCTGTAAATCCCAGGCTGGGGGGTTAAATCCAGGCCGAGGACTCGGGCTCCCACCGCGTCTCCGGTCTGACACGGTGAATTCAAATTCCTTCTCCACCGCCCTGGGCCGAACACTATCAGCACGCTGGGGTCCGGGTCTGCTGGGGAGGAGGTAAGGTAGGGCAACCACATGGCTCCAGGGTGAGAACCAAAGCCAGAAGGAAAATTCGGGGTCTTCTCCTATCAGAGACCACACTTCCTATCCTTGGCCTGTGAGTTTACACAGAGAGGGTGCCTTCTCCCTTGGGGTAGGATAGACTAAATATTTCTCAGGTCAGTAAATTTGAGGGCTTACTTACAAAGTGGCTTTAAGTCTTCAAGTTCAAAGCCAGTTATCTCAATAATTGGCTGTTTATGTTTCCCAGTCTCAAATCTGGGAAAGTCTCTTGGAGCAATGACCCAGGGAGAACGAGAACGTTCGCTATCGTGTGGCAATTCAGACGGATGGGTAGGGGTTGCCTGGAGTGCCAGCTTGAGAAAGATTCTTCGGCATCCTGTGCCCCCAGATGAGAAGGCAGGCCGCAGTGCATGAGCAGCGTCTGGCACAGGCGTGGCGGGGGTGGGGGGGGTCCCTCTGGGACTGTGTCATGCATCTGTGATTACCCACTGCTCAGAGAGGGGAGGGCCTCAACCCTGCTCTCAGGCAGTCTCCCAGAGTCAGGGCCAAGGCCCTGGAAACAATTAGAGCACCATAAGGACGGTGTGTCAGGAGGGGTTACGTTACATAGAACGGCAGCAGGGGTAGGAAGGACAGGTGACGCGGCAACCCAGCTTCCAAGGGAAAGTGGCCTTGGAAGAAAAGGGGGAGTCAAGAGCAGAAGGCATGTTCTAGGCGGTGGGGTTGGGATAGGTGGGTGGGGATGACAGGGCCACTGGGATGACCTAAGGGACAGGGGCAGAAAGAGGACGGCAGGCTGGGGGTGCTGCTGGGGGGGGGGCCGAGGCATCGATCCCATCCATCAGTATGCACGGGGCGCTGCGCGTGTGGCAAGCAGTTTGGGGTACTGAGGACTGAGTAACGATCATCACGTGGTTTCTGCCCTCGAAGAGCTCGGTCACGGGGGAGATGAAGAAATAAATGTATGGCCAGCAACTTTCTGAAGCCAGAGTCAAGGGCAATGACGGGAGTTGCTGAGGGTCCCTAGAGGCACAGAATGGGAAACCCAAGAAAGCCTTCTCCCTTCTCAGTGAAGGAATGGGGTGACCTTGAAGCTGAGACCCAGAGCGGAGAGGAGGTTTAGTCAGGGGAAAGGGGAGGGGGCCAGGCAGAGGGAACAGCCTGTGGGAAGACCCAGAGGAGAGAAAAACATGGTGTGGGGCCGGGGGTGGGCTGTCAGGCCGGGAGGCCTGGGAGCGAGGGTGTGTGTTCAGTCAGAAGGGGACAACACAGCGGGCGCAGATGTACCATGTAGTAGTCATAGAGGAAGCTCAGGGCCGCAACACTGTCATCGTCCCCATTGACCCTCATCATGGCTTTCGTGGCGGCTGTCAACGGGTTTTCCAGGTAGGTCTTCCAGGCCTCATCCTCATTCGTGTAGGGGAACTTCTGGAAGTTGACTGGGTCGTTCTTCAGCAGTCGCATGGACCTGAAGCTGGAAGGCAAATAGGGAAGGTCAGATTTAGGCCGTCCCAGAGGAAGGTCCATGGATGCTCAGCCTCCGGCCAATGCCCAGGAATTCAAAGAGTTACTTGTCTTGAAAACTCGAAACCGCTTCTGCCCCGTTTGGACAGCTTGGGGCAGTAGAACGTACCCGAGCTCGGGAGCTAGATGCTTTTGGTCTGTACCAAATGTGGCCCCGTAGAAGCTGGGGACCCGAGGCTTCAGTCCCCTCATCTATGACATCAAGACCCTAATCCCAACCTTGCAAAACTTCACAGAGGATTCAATAAAATGCTTCCATGTAGATACTTATTCAAGGGGACTTAGCATAGAACATGTTCTTTAGCATAGCAAAGAACAAAGTTTCCAGATAACCCAGCGTGAGAAGTTCCCCTCCAGACCGTGAAAGACGTAGAAGGCTGGCTGTGGTTGCAAGTTAGGAGTGTGGTGAGGAAGCCGGTGGGCAGAACCCGGTCTTGGGCAGGGGTGTTTCAGACCAACAGGGACCCCGGAGGGCCCAGGCAGCTGCCCAGATACCAGGAACTTGGGGGGAGGGGAAGGGGATGCTGCAGGGCACACGGACGAGGCAGAATCTGGCCCTGTGCTGAGAACTCAGACACATACAAGGCAGGTGGCCCAAGAGACAAGCCACACAGGCTCCAAGGAAAGAGATCACTGAGAGGCTCTTTGGAGGAAGCAGACATTTTAGTTGGGGGCCCTCAGCACTGGGGATGATATCATGCAGACATGCGAAGGAGGGGGCCACCGGGATAGTGATGTGACACAGAATAATGATGACGTCATTATTAAGAGTAATATCTAGGGGCGCCTGGGTGGCTCAGTGGGTTAAAGCCTCTGCCTTTGGCTCAGGTCATGATCTCGGGGTCCTGGGATCGAGCCCTGCATCGGGCTCTCTGCTCAGCAGGGAACCTGCTTCCTCCTCTCTCTCTGCCTACTTGTGATCTCTCTCTCTCTCTCTGTCAAGTGAATAAATAAAATCTTAAAAAAAAAAAAGTAATATCTAATCTTTATCGAGCATCGGCCATGTTTCAGGTGCTGAGCTAATAAGCACTTCCAACGAATTCTTTCCCTGCATTCTCACAACAACCAAGTAAGCGGGTGCTATTCTTGTCCCTATTTTATAGACAAGGAACCTGAAGGTCAGAGAGGTCGGGGAACTCGTTCAAGCTCCTAGTTCGTGAGTAGCCCCGAGGGTGCTCAAGCTCCAGCCGAATGAGGCTGTGATTCAGGATGGGGTTCTCAAATCTGAGCGGCATCACAATGACCTGGAAGGCTTGTTTTTAAAAACATGGATTTCTGGGTTCCACGCCTGTTGTTTCTGATTCAGTAGGTCTAGGGTAGCTGGAATTTGCATTTTTAACAAGTTCCCGGGTGCCGCTGATGCTGGTAGTCTGGGGACCACCCTTTGAGAATCACTGGTGTAAAATGTGTTCTTGATGGTGAGCAGAGGCCCAGGGAGGGAAGTTCTAGTGTGTTCACTTTATTTATTTGACAGAGAGAAATTGAGATCACAAGTAAGCAGAGAGGCAGGCGTAGGGGGTGGGGGCGGGAAGCAGGCTCCCCGCTGAGCAGAGAGCCCGATGCGATGCAGGGCTCGATCCCAGGACCCTGAGACCCCCAGACGCCCCACAGTGTGTTGACTTTAGAGCGAAAGGGTACGAAGGGTGGTGGTAGCTGAGACGATGGGACCGGCTGGACCGGGACAAGAGAACCCCAGTGATGAGGCGGGCACTTCGCGGCCCCATGTCTCCCTTCCTAAATGAGCCTCATAGACGCACTCACATTAGGGACACAGGAGCAACGCCAGCTGCCATTTACCAGAATATATGAACACTTTCCATCCCTAGGCTCTGCCCCTTGTAAGAACACTACGAGGTAAGGATCACTGGCTTTGTACTACAGATGAGGGAGCCTGAGACTTGGAGACGGTAAGAAAATGCCCAAGATCACCCCGCTAGTCCACGACACAACCAGAACGTAAACCCAGGCTTGTGTAGTTACAAACCCGTGTGCTTTCCACTGCGCCACACTGTTCTACCATAACGCAAGAAAGGGTGACATTTCACGCACGGTGGCAGACTCGTGGGTGGGCAAGGAAGTGTCCCCTTGCTGGCCTGCAGCTTCGGCCTACATTCCCAGACACCGAGAGGGAACAGTAGCCAGACCACAGGCAGATGCGGGCGGCGGCTCTGCCAGGGGCTTCGCCCGGGGCCCAGAGCCCCCCACCTCCATGTCCCTGGGTCCCAGGCTGTGGGACACTGGCTCTGGGAGGGAGGGAGAGAGAGCTGTCACACAGGAAAGAGAAATGGTAGAAACCTTCCTGCTCCAGGGGTGCGGAAAAGGAGGCACACCCTGAGTTTCTGCTGCAATAAATCAGGGGCATTAAGACGGAGAAGTGAGAAGGAGGCCCCTCCTCGCTGCCTCCTGGGCCTGGGGATAGAAGGACTTACAGAGCAGGCCTGGAGTAGCTAGCCCCAGCCCCTCCCAGCACCAGGCTAAAGGAAACTCCCCAACCAAGGGGTCACGGGAGAAGCAGGGAAAGGCCCTGTGGACCCCTCCCCCACACCTGGGATCCCCAGTGCTGAGCACTATTCCTTGTTTGTAAAATGAGTTTCATAAAAGCACCCACCACGTGGGATTATGAGGATTGGGGGCATCACCACAAGTAAAATGATTAGAACCGACCCTGCCATGCAGTAAGTACTTAATACAGAAGAGCCATTTTGGGCTCTGGCCCAGCTTGGAGCCAGATATCGAGGGGCCGCAAAGTGGTTTCAGACATGGTCACCCCACATGTCAGTGGCCGAGCTGGGCCTAGAGCCCCAGTCTGCTGACTCTGGTGGAATGACTATTACTAGCTTTGATGCGCTAGTTATCTCTCATCCTATTTAAAAATTAAAGTTTTGAAAACAATGATGAGGTCCCAACGGGAAGAAAAGGTCAGGGTTTGGTGGTCATCTCGGAGGCTTTTCTGGCCTATGAGTGTCTCCAATCCATCCTGCTAGGATCCCCTAGTCTGAGTCCCAGCTACACAGTGGCTGTTGGACCTTCTGTGTTTACCATAGGTAGACATGGTGGCAATTGTTTTTCCGCATTATCTCATCATCTCTGGGGCATAGCCCTGAGAGATAGGTCTTGGGGAAACTGAGACTCAAACAGGCAATACTACCTGCTCAAGGTTACTCAGCTGGTAGGTGGTGGAAACTGAGCCTAAACCTGGACCAGTTGGACTCAAAGACATTTTTTCCCCTATGCTGGTCTCCTCTCAGATGCCTTTCTTATTCTGGAAATTCCCCTCCTCTGGACTACATTGAACCAATGGTCCACTGACAGAGAGACAGGGATTTTCCACCCACGCAAGGCAGGAGGGACTGAGAAAGAAAGCAAGAGGGCTGGAAGTGTCCGGCCAGGAGCTGGGAGCCCCAGTGTCCTGGTCCCCGTGCCTGTTTATGCTACAGATCAACTTCATGTTCCAAGGCTAAGCATTTGGCTTCCAGAAAGTCTTGATTGCGGATAAGATTAGCATTGACTTCTGTGCCAAAGCCTGAAATCCAAGAACCTCTGGTACCCTGTTCTCTCAGCACTGGAATTGAGGATTGAGGGCCTGGTGGGTAAGAGACATGAAGAGTTCCAAGGACTGAGCTCTTCCTATGGGTGACAGAGCCAAAACAAGGAGGAGAGGCCAAGTGACTTCCACTCCGTGCAGTCACCCTCCCAAGGGCCTCCATGAACGGTCTGCTGACGCCCCTGTCCAAGGCAGAACTCCTCAGCTACCAGAAGGAGGAAGGAGAATGGGAGAGGAGGAGAAGGCAAGAGGACTTAGCTCTTTCCTCATCTGTTAAATGGGTCTATTGAGTGTCTTCTCTGTGCCCAATCGGGAACTCTGCTAGGCCCTGGGGAATCAGCCAAGAACAAGATAGATAAGGCTCTCCTCCCATGGAACTTATAGTTTAATTGGGGAAGACAGACCATAAACAAGGAGGTAAATGAGTTAATTTTAGTCGGTGATAAGTGCTGTGAAGAAAATTAAAACACAGTCAGGTGATGGAGTCACCAGGGCTGACTACCTTAGAGTGCGGCTAATCTCATGGGCTGTTAGAAGAATTAAGTGCGTTAACGTAGGAAATGCGCTTAGCCTCGAGCCTGCCGGAGCATAATCACTCAGTAAATAATAGCCATCATCATCCTCCCCATCATCATGACCACCATCATCTCAGAAGCCCCGAATGAAGGTCAAGGGGAGACTCTGCCTGAGGTTCTTAAGTTAACATCCTCCCTAAGCCTCCCGTCTGTGAACAAGGTTCTATGTCAAAAACAACAAAAAAGAGACAGTGTAATAACCCCTTGCCTTGACTTTCACCTTCATTATCTCACGGGGCCTCCCCGCATACATCGTGTGTTACTATCTCTACTTTACAGACCAGGAAATAGACACAGAGATGCTTGGGGAACTGTTCCAGGCGACTGGTCAAGTGAGTTACCAAGTCAGGCTTCCTGGTGTCTAACTCCACAACTAGTCACTTTTCCATGGACCACTAGGTTCCAAAAAGGAAAGTAGAAGAGAAGAAAAACCCAATAAATGGGGCTGACTATTTTAACAACGATTTGTCAAGTAACTACTATGTTCCAGGCCTTGTCCTGGGCCAATGAGACAAGAAGGTCATCCCCAATGTCATGCTGTTTGCATTTTTAATAGCAGCAAGACAGACATGACCACAAAAACAAACAAACAGCTCATGTCAGACAGGCGAAGAAAGCTATGAAGGAAAGGAAGCAGGAGCCCGACCTGCCTGAACTTTGGGGAATGACGGGGGTGTGGTCAAGAAGAGGGCTGCAGGGGGAAAGGGAGTGGGGAGGTAGGTGTGAGGACCTTGGATGTCCCAGAGGAGAGGAACAGCTGGATCCAAAGCGGAAGCCTGGGACAGCTCCCAGAGCTTGCCTTCCTACTGTGTGCCAGGGTTTTTGCATACACCGCCTTGTTTCGAGGAAGGCCAGCCCCCTAAGGAGGAAACTCAAGTCAGAGATTTGATAATCCCTCACATTTGCATGGTGTGTATATTTTTCAACATGCTTCTCATACATTTGTCATCACCTTTGATCCTGCAACGCCCCTGTAAAGTAGGGAGGGAACGTGTGACTCTCCCCCATGTGATAACAGGAAAAATTGAGCCACAGAGAGGGCCACTGGCTTGCCTAAGGCCAACCAGCTAGTATCTCATGACATCAAGCTTAGAACAGAGGTCTCTGGTTTCTAGCATCAAGAGCCTTCTCAAGACTGCATCCTCGGAGCCTCCCTGGCCCAGCTTCTCCTCCATTTGGGAAAGAGTTGAATACAAGATCAAGAGAGAGGAGCTCGGGCATCTAACTGATGAGCCTCCCTTCCTGAGGCCCCTGTCTCTGGCCTGTGGGGATGTGCAAACCGCCCATGCGGAGGCTCTCGCGTGGGTGGGGCCTTGCCCCAGCAGCTGATTCTGGGCCCACAGCACGGGAGGGGTGCGGTACCAGCTGTCCCACACCCAGCCAGACTCTTGGCCTCCTGACTCTACCATGCATCATTCTGGGCACCAGGATGGGGGAAGCCCAGGGTGGTGAAGTGGGTTTCATCCCAAGTCCTATTGGACTCTCAATGCCCACAGCTTTCTGGCTGAGCGCCACTTGAAACTCCCAACGAGGCTAACTAAATGTGTCCTGGCCATCAGTTGAAGACTTTTGGGTTCCATTTAGGGTGCGGAGGGACTTTCAAACTCTTGTTTCCCAGAGAAGATGTGACTTTGCCTAAGGACACAGCATAGGGCAGGATTGAGATTAGAGTCTTTTAGCTTCCTATCTGGTACCAAGTTGAATCACTGCCCTTTCTCAAAGGCACGTCAATAATTCTGAGATGTAAAAGGAAGGACTCTTCCTCCATGTTGCTGAAGGCAGAAGGAAACTCATCAAGGGGGCACGGGGTTGGGGGGCTCAAGTCCTGCCAAACAAGGTGCCTGGCACAGGACAGATAAGCTGGATCCCACTTCCCTCCAGCCTGAGGAGGAAGAGTGCCAGGGGCCACCCGAGCTGGGTGGTGACACCCGGATACACCCAATAACTTGCCAAACCCCGTCATGAGCCACCCAGCCTCCTCAGCAGTGATCAATCACGCTCACTAATTACCCACAGGGAGGCTCTTACACAGCTGCTCACGGAAGAATCATTTTGCAGTCAACTCCGTGCAAGGTGTTCCCTAAGCACGACAGGAGCCCTCCAGGGTTCTCGTGCCTGCCAGTGGCCCATCTGGTTTCTGGATGCCCGGGTTGTGAAATGCGCCTGGTTACAGGCTGGAGGCCCTTTGGGGGCCTCGGCGGAAACATGGTGGAGTCCATTCTAGGTCCTGGCTCGGTAGCGCCTCCACTTTGAATGAGGTGGTGGGAGCTCTTGGCTACCGGGTGGGAGCTCCTGGCTAGAGCGTCACACACCTGGTTCCAGTTTCAGCTTTGCTCGTTAGGAGCTGTGTGACTTTATGCAACTTGTGCCTCTCTGTGCCCTGGCTTTCTTCCCCGTAGAAGACAGAAAGACAGGAGTACTAACCTCACAGAATTCTTATGAGTGCTGCTATTCATTTGATGGCTTATCAAGCACCAGGTGCTGGCCCAACAATGTCTAGTCATTGTTTTACTTCATCTTTACAGCTTTGTGAGGTGTTACTGTTGGAAAATGTATTGAGATAATGCAAGTAATCAGCAGAGTGCCCATGTATACTAAGGTGAACTATTATTATTATTATTATTATTATTATTATTACTAAAACTCACTTTGTAGGGTAGCCCCCAGCAAACTACATGACAACTCACAGCCTCACCTTCTCCCACCTGTAAATGGGACATCTTTTCCTAGCAGCAGCAGGAGACCTGAAGCTTGGAGATTCCCTGATAAGAGGGGCAAACATTCATCATCTGGCTTCAGGTGGGCAGGGTGAGGGCAGTCAGGCCCCAGCCAATGCTTCTAGTTGCATGTAAATTAATTATGTGCCATTTTCTAATTATACCAGAAACTCACTTTCTCCTCTTTGAAAAACTCTGTCCTCTACGGGAATTGTTATTTTCATGCTATGCTCTTTTGGTTTCCTATCCAAACTTCCTGGGTTTTTGTGGTTTCTTTCCCCCTCTTTCAATTGAGATGTGAAAGAAATTGAAATCCAACTGTAAACCTGGGGTGCCACATCCCTTCATTCATTCACTCACTGATTCATACAACAAACATTCACTGAGGGTTACTCTATACTAGGCCCTGTGCTGGGTATTAGGACACGAACAAAAATAGCATGCTGTCCCTGCCCTCGAGAGTTTCCAATTCTTGCCACCCAGGTACTCCACCCACCAGGGAAACAACACCAAATACTGGTGAGATAATTTCCTCTCAGGACATTCACGAGGTCAGTGGCTCTGATTTTTTAGAAGATGAAAGGAATGGAGGGAGGCAGCCAGCCAGGATTATTTTGCTCCATTTTGCAAACGCTGAGCTCTCCCCTGAGCTGAGGGGAAGGAAGACAGGGGAAGAAGGGAAGGGAACTGTTATTTAAAAGTAGCAGGCCCACTGCGACCTGGGGGTCTGTGGGTTAAAGCGCCTGCCTTTGGCTCAGGTCATGATCTCAGGGTCCTGGGATTGAGCCCCACATGGGGGGAGGTGGCAAGCAGTCAGGCTCCTTGCTCAGCAGGGAGTCGGCTTCTTCCTCTCCCTCTGCCCCTCCCCACGCTTCATGCTCTTTCTCTCTTTTGCTCTCTCTCCCTCAAATAAATAAAGATATTTAAAAATAAATAAATAAAAGCATCAGACCTTTTCATTCTCATAGTTGCCCTGTGAGAGGTGGGGGACGGGCGCAGGGGGTGTGTTAGTGCCAATTTACACAGCAACTGACACCTTGAGAGGTTAAGGAGCTCATCCAAAAGTCACCTGGTCCACATGTGGCAGAGCTGGGCTCAAACACAAGTGTGACCCCCACAGCAAAACTCTCAGCCTGCTGACCCAGCGACTACGTGGCAGGTCAGAAGAGGCTCTGGGAACCTCCTGCTTCCCAATCCTCTGCCAGGTCTTCTAGGCCAGTGGTTCTTAAACTTGAACATGCATCAGAATCGCCTGGAGGGCCTGTTAAAACACATATTGCTGAGCCCCACCCCCAGAATTTCTGATTCAGTAGGTCTAGGGTGAGGCTGAGAATTTACATTTCTAACAAGTTCCCAGGTGGTGAAGATGATGCTGCTGGTCCAGGAACCACATTTCTAGAACACCATTTTTAGGTGAACAAAGAATTCTCTCTTTGAAAAATAGTAACTCCCTCTCCTCACCCTCCCCATTTCAAAAGTAACATAAGTATGGAAAACACAATATATAATATGTAACGGAGAGAAAAATTGGAAGCAGAGCTAGATTCACCTGCATTCCTCTTCTCAGATAACCACTGTTAACAGTTGGCATATCTCCTTGTCTTTTTCCAGTATCTGTACAGATAGGAGGTAAGGTGACATATTGGTGTGGAGCATCCTTTTAGCCCCTCAGTTAAGACCCAGTTAAGATCCCAGCTCTTCCCTGAGATCGTGAGCAAGTCTAAGGCAAGTCTCAGACCCCCTCCTTGGCAAAACCGAATTTATACTCCCATCCTCATTGGATCCTTGGGAAGGTTAAAGGAGATAATATATTTATCAAGCACTGGACACTGAGTCAGCTCTCAACCAATGCTTGGCTGTTATTTTTTTCAAGCAAAGGGAAAGCTTCCCCTATATGCTATTTGTGTTTCAGCCCCATGGCCTTTCCTCCGGCTGGCCTTCTTCTGTGGGGCCCTCCCACCCCCACCTTAGCCAGGCCCTCTGTGGCTCCAGGTACCTGACCGGGCCCTCACTGGCCAGAGCAGCTCGTGCAGTGGCAGGAACCGCAGCATTGTCCTGCACCCCAAGTTTCCGCCGTTAGGGTTGTCTCAGCCCCAGTCCGCCTGTTTTACAGGCGGAGCTTAATGAGGGCTTTTAACTTTTCATTCACCAGCAGCGTAACTCCGACTTTTAATAACACACCTTGTGCACGACAAAAATTTGCTCCTGGCAATCATGGTTTCGACCACAAAACCACAGCGGGGAGGCGTTCCTGGTTAACTCTTTCAGCGCTCCAGGCAGTCTGGAGCCTGGCACTCCTGGAGATTAGATGGAGCAGAGACAGAGAGAGGCCTGTGGTCACCCACTGGGACGTTCCTTGTCCCCCTCCCAGCTTCAGTCCCGTCTCTCCGAGGCTTTGAGGAGGGAGATTCCAGGCTCTGTCTGCAGACTGAGCCAGACTGTAGAGGGGAATCCTCATTCGCTTCTCTCTCTTCCACTCGATAGACCTACTGTGTGCTGATCACTTACTCTCCTAGCCCCTCATTTCCTCCTAGGAGGAGCGAGCCAGCGCAGGGGCGCCTGGCTCACGGTAGGCCCCGGAGCACCACTCTACCTCTAACTCCAGAAGGGCCAGGACGACCCATAGCAACTGGCCTAGGGCCCCAGCGGGCTAGCGCGTCTCCCCCAAGAGCCCTGGCGGGCAGCGCGCATGCGCGGGCTGTTTTCCCGCGAGAGGAGAACCACGCGGGAGGAGAACACTTCCGCCCAGGATCCCTTGCGGGCGCCTGTACCCCAGGGGCAGCAGACGGTGCTGGCTGGCGGTACCCGGGGCGTGCTGAGTTGGCCCGGAGGCTGGCAGACGCACCCGGCGGGCGCTGGGCCCAGCCACATGAAAGGCCGGAGCGCTCCACCCGCCAGCTGCCTTGAGCTGGGTTCTGACGCCGCCGCCATGCACCCCAGGACCTGGCCTTCGAAGGGCTGCCTTCCTCCCCAGGCGTAGGGATCGGGCTGCTGTTAAGGAGCTGCAGCCCCGGGGCTGGGTGGCCCACATATGGGAGCGCATTGTTTCCCCTGCCAGGTAGGTAGGTGTGCATAGCCCCTATTGGACAGAGGAGGAAACCGAGGGTCAGGGAGGAGAAACAAATTCACCACACCCTGGGGTTGCTAAATGGCAGAATTTAGCCCTATGCAAGCCCGACTTTTCCCACCACACCAAGGCCTAGCAAGATTTCGTCATTCTGTCGGAGCTCAAGATGGACGCTAAGACCAACCCTCTTCATTCAGCACCGTTGGGGAGAATTCGGCAGCCAAGCCAGTGGCCACAGCAGCACCAACAGCAACAGCTCAAAACTTGCAAGCCAAGCACTTGATCCCCCCACCCCCCATGTTTCGGTAAGGGTAGCTGAGCCCCAGGCCCTGAGGCTCTGTCATTGTAATCTCAAATGGTGGCTTCAGAGTCTGTCTGCAATTACTCTGCAGGGACAGGTTCCCCTCACCCCACCCCAAATGGAGAAGCCTCAACTGTCAGCGGATCTGACTTCAAAACCCAAATCATTAAGGAGGAGAAAATCGGGAAACTTTCTGTTGGAGTAACCCAGCATCAGGACGCTTACCCCTTGAGGGGCACCAGTGAATAGATTGTGTTTGTAGCCTCTGCAGTTTTAACTGGCGGATCAAAGTGGGATGAAGACACATCCTAAGATTTTTGTCTGTTTTCAGAATGTGGAAAAATAAAAAGCAAGAGGTTCAGAAATATTGGTTATTTCCATATGAAGTAACAAGGGTATGATTAGCCTGCTCCCTACCGGGCTTTTCTAAAGTGGTCAGATCCCCCAACAATTCCATGAGGTGGGTACCACTATGACCAACAACTTACAAGTGAGGAAACTGAGACTCAGGTGAAGTGACTTCCCCAAGGTCACACAGCTCATTAGTGGCAGACTGGGGACTTGAACCCACGTGTTGGCTCTAGTGCCCCTGCTCTTATTCCAGCTGTCAGCACATTGTCAACCCCAGGGAATTTGTTCAAGAGAAATCTGATGCCCAGTGATTGTACTGTGAGCATAGTTGGCTAACCTAGAACTCAGGAGCTGGTTGGTATCGTGGAACACTGTCTGCAGTTAGGACCCACCAATGGCCCCCTCCGGTCTCAACATTCTTAAAACAGTCTGTTGAGGAGTAGCTAGAAAAAAAAAGATCGTTTAACCCTTGTCTCTGCCCACAAACCTGAGCATGGCAAGAGGAGGAGAGTCTGCGTTTTGGAAGCTTGGCTTCTGCCAACTCCCTGAGCCCAAGCTAAAGCAGCCCAGAATCCCGACCTCATCCCACCTTCTCTGAGATCTGGACCCAAAGCAAGGGGACCATGGTGAAAGTCAGCATCAGCCAGTGGAGAGTCTAAATGCCAGATACGGGCAGGAAGGCACCTGCATCCTGCCAGGCAGTAAAGATGACCTCACTGAAAACCACTTCTCAGCTTCTCCAGCCTTAGAACTGCCTCTGAATAAAATCAACCGCATTTTATTATTGCATCTTCAGACTTGGCTCTGTGCCTAGCATTTTACAGCTTTTATCACACTTAACTCTCAGGATTCCTACAAAGCATTCTTGTACCCATTTTCTGGATGAGGAAAATGAAGCTCCAGTAAGTTGAGTGACTTGTCCAAGATCACATGCCCCCAAAGGAGCAGAGTCTGGGTTTGAACTTAGGTCAGGCTGACTACAGAGGGCATATGTTTAAACACCACTCTGTAACCTTCCCACTTGGGACTGTTCCAACCCAACAAACAAGTCCCTTTAGAGAAACCCAACTCTCTGCCTAAGACAGCTCTTAGAACGACCTCAAAGAAGTTCCTTTTGGCAAGAAGATAGAAAGCCTAGATGGGATTGGGGCGGTCTCTGATTTCCAAGTACCTTCACAGTATCAGAAAGTGGTGCCGAAAGCCTTCACAGTTTCAGTCCTGTGTTTCCCTACCTGGCTCGAAACTGCTCAGCAGACAGAGAAGAAAAAAAAAAAACAAAACCTATTTTCCCAGGGAAACATTCAACTCTAGCTTGAGATAGGGCTTGCCTCAACACGCCAAAGTGAAATCGTCAGTCCATTCATTTACCCTTACAAATTGCTCTGTGAATCCTGGCGCCAGCCTCCCTGCGCTTCCCCCTTCTGGAAACCCCATCGAGCCTCCACGCTCAGAGAGCGCCAGGCATCTACCAATGTTTACTCACTCAAGTTCATTCGACATCTTCTGGCTCCCAGGCTCCCAGGCTCCCAGGCTCCAAGACGAAGACGCGCACCAGCACCGAGGCTCTGCTGACTGACCGCTTGTCTCTTAATTCTTGCCTGACACAGACATTCCCTGCCCAGGGAAGTGTTTGATTTATGTTGAGGTTTGAGTGTCGGGATTTTGCTGACAGGTAGGTTCCCGGCAGCGCCAGTGCTGATTGGCTGTGGGTACAGGTGCCGGCAACAGCAGGTATGCCTCAGCAGGTGCAGCTGTTAACTCTTGGCCTGCCGCGTTGGGGGCGGAACCACGGGCCGGCTGGGTGGAGCTGGCCAATTCCTTCCTAGGTGAGGGGGTGGGAGGAGGAGATGCAGGAGCGGGGAGGGCGGGGAAAAAAATGTTGGAGAGAAGATAGCTTGAGGAAAAGTACAGAGACAGATACTTGGCTAAAGGAAATCTCGATTTCTGTTTCTAGTTAGTATCCTGGATACTCAGGAATATCCCCACCCCTGCCAAATTCTGTTGCCCCTTCTTCTACCCACCATCAAATACTTGATAGCCACTAGGGAATCCTCAAAGGAGAGAGCAGATCCCTCCCCCCACCCCGCCCCGCCGACAGGGGAGAGTGTCTCTGTGTAAGTGTCCACCCTTTTTTTTCAGAGCTTTCTCCTTAAGATATTAATAGCTTCTTTCTGAATAATGTGAGTTCTTTGATTCTCACAGTAACCCACTGTGGTAGATATTATTGCACCCCTTCCTTCCCAACACACTTTACAGGTGAGGAAGTGGAGGCTGGAGAGGTCAATTTACTTGCCCAAGGGCAAAGCTAGTGAGTGTTGGAGCCCAGATCTGAACCTTCAGTCATCTCCGAGTCTGCCTGTCCCTTCAGTAATCTCCACGGACTGGCTGTCAGTGGCCTCAATTCAACAGACGTTTATTATAGTGTTTATTTATTTATTTATTTTTGGTTTTTATATAACAAACATACAACAAACATATATAGTAACATATAGAAACAACAACAAAATAAACATATAGAACAAACAAAAAATAACAATTTATTGTTGTGTGCCGGTCCTTACTCTGGGTTCTGAGGAGACAGAGGCCAGGAAGGCAAGGATCACTGCTCTGAAAGAGTCTATAGTCTGGAGACCGTGTGTGCATGTTGGTGGGGGGGGGGGGTGGCCGGGGGTAGGGTGGGAGGCAGCCTTTTATTTGGCGTGATATAGATCTGGATGAGATATGAGCAAACCAAATGCCTCTGCTCAACACAGAAGGGATGGAAGGGTTGAAGCTGGCCACCTCTGAAGCCTTAGCTAGCTGGTCATTTCACCCTCTAATAAGCGCTTTCTTCCTCATTGGAAATGCAGGAGAATCCAATACCTGTCAGACTAAGAAACTGTAATTACTGTGAGCTGCCTCTGGAAAGAACAAGGTTGGTAAACCCAAAAGATCCACAAACACAAGTAAGAGAATGCTCGAGCTGTTTTCAGAGCTTCCACCAGGATTAATTTGAAATTAAATCTAAGCCAGAGATCTTGGTATCTGTTTTTTTCCCTCTCTCTTTCTGTTCTCTGCCCACCCCCTCTTCCCTTTTAGCAAATTATCTCTTTGCTCTGTCTTCTGGGAGCCTCACCTTGGCCCACTCCTTTCTCTCTCAGGGAAGGGCGGGGTTTCAGCTACTCCTGCCAATATGATGGAGGTTTTCAGGGTAAAGTCAGAGTCCACGGGAGAGCCCTCTTGGCGGGGCAGAGGGGTGTCAGGCCTGTGGAGAAGGGGTACGGGGTTGGAGAACTGTCAGAGGTCGGCCTCTCGCCGGAGGCTGTGTGTGTGGCAGCCAAGGGGCCCTGACAGGTAATAGTAAATAGTAGTAGTAATTGCTAATAAAGCCACCAGCTCAGAGCAGTGCTTCCCAGTGGCCGCTGTTAAAGTAAACACTCAGTCCCTGTATCATATGACTTTATTGGGTTCTCTGCAGAGCTCTTACAACTTTCTGATATTTTTCTAATTGTTCATTGTCTGTCTCCCCTTCCGGAATGTGAACTCCCTAAGAGTGAAGACCTTGTCTGTCCTTCCTGCTGGTGAGTCTCCAGGGCCGGCTACAGGGTCGGGCAGACGGCCGGGGCTCTGCGCACCGGGGGGCAAGCATTGTGCCTCGCCTTGACTCCTTGCGGCGACCCTGTGAGATAGGCACCTTGGGGATCCTTGTCTTCAAGCCAAGGAAACTGAGGTAGAAAGCCAGTAAGTGAGTCACTCAAGCCGCAGAGCTCAGAGCTGGGATTTGATCCAAGTGCAGAGCCTGGTGTCCAACCACTCCACAGATGTTGTCGGTGGCAGGAGAGACACCGGGCGCCGGCTGCACCTGCAGAGCTCCCCGCAGCCCCACGGATGGCACACTTGTCTGCCCGCCTCCTGGGAGGCCGGGAGTTTCTGTCAGCTGTGTTGCAACTCCCAGGTAAAGGGCTGTGGAGGTGACTCATGTTGGCTGGACTCAGATGGAGGCTGGGATTCCAGGCGGCGTGTCTGTGCTCGCCGGACTTTTTTAAATGGGTCTTCTCTCTCTCTCTCTCCTCTTCTGGGTTTTGCCTCTTTAATCACCCACACCCATCTGCAGAGATCAGCAGAGGCCCAAATCATGGGGCAGTGGGGTCCCATGTCTCCAAACACGGGAAGGCACCCTGGAAGGGACAGAGGGATTAGGGGTCTAGGATAAGTAGACGGGGTTACCGGGAGACTGTTTGCAAGGTTGCCAGACCCCTACGCCGGAGCTGTGGCTCCCAGTTGTGAAGCGTGGACCGTCCCAGCCCTTCATTAAATGAGCAGGAGATGCCAGGGTTCGAGAAAGACACTACCCCAGCATTGCCCCCACCCCTTCCGTCCTCCTATACAGCCTGGGCGTGGCCCAGAGCCAGGCTGGGCTGCCCTCTCTTCCTGTCTTTGGATCGGCCCAATGCTCGGTAATTTTGGCTGAGGAGAGTGAAAACAGAGACCAACTGATCCCATGTGAAATAATAATTATATATTCACGATAACAATTGTAAATAATGGTGGCGGTTATTTTGCCCTTTGTACGTGGGAAGCACTTGCTGAGAGTTCTCCGTGTTAGCTGGTAGTATGGCTCTGAGTCTGACAGATCCGGGTTCAGATCCCGGCCCCACCATGCCATGTTGGGCCGATGACTTAGACTTTCTAAGCCTCTGTTTCCTCAGCCGTAGAGTGAGGGGTTGTGAGGATGAAATGAGATGGCGCGTGTAGGGTGCACTGGGCAGTGCCTGGCAGGTAGGATTCCATCATTGTTTGGAAAGACCTTTTTTTCTCATTTAATTTTCATGTAAACACCATGAGGAAGGTCTTCCCTCATTTTACAGGTGAAGAAACCGAGTCAGAGGGGATAGATGACATCTCAAAAGTGAAAAAAGCTAGGAAGCAAAAGAGTTGAGATCTGAACCCACATCTTTCTGCCTCCACTCTTGTAGAGCTAGATGAAGTCAGGGATTGTCCTAGATTCAAGTTCTGCCTGACCACTGACTGCTTCCCAGCTGTGTGGGTAGATGTCTCTCAGGGCCTCAGTTTCCCTCCATCTGAGACAAGATTAATGAATCGCTGTAAGGGGGGAGCTACATATCAGATCATCTAGGTTTCCTTTTCTAGATTACTTCTGGAAAAGAAATGTTCCTCTTCTCAACACACGATCTGCCCCCTCTGGAAGATTGCATGGTCCTTTATCCCTCCTTTTTCTTTCCACGATTATCTCCAAAAGAGTGTTACATTCTTGGCACGTTAGGGAGGAGTAAAGGTTAGGATTACTGAGTTAAGCATGTGCTAAGAGCAAAGGCTGTTTTGTCTGTCTGCAAAGGTTGTGCACTGCACAATCACACTGCCTTGTACAGTACAGGACTTGCGCTGTTGAACATCATCGATGGCCCTGCTAACAGTCTTTTCCCCCACCCTAACACATTAAGACTTCATAGTTATCCAAAACTTAATGGAAATCTGTTGATTTATATAAAAATATTGAAAAGGCAAATTCCTAAATGTTAACAGTACTTCTCTGTAGGTGCTGAAATGACAGAATTTTAATTTTTTCCCTATCTCCTCTCCCCTACCAAGTTTCTGCACTGATATTACATTGCTTTGTAATTAGAAATGCTGTACAAAACCCCAGTTTTTTTTTAATTTTTTATTAACATATAATGTATTATTTGCCCCAGGGTACATGTCTGTGAATCATCAGGCTTACACATTTCACAGCATTCGCCATAGCACATACCCTCCCCAATGTCCATAACCCTACCCCCACCCCACCTCCCAGCCACCCTTAGTTTGTTTCGTAAGTTTAGGAGTCTCTTATGGTTTGTCTCCTTCCCCATCCCATCTTGTTTCATTTCTCTTCCCCACCCCCCACGACCTCCTGCCCTGCCTCTCAAATTCTTCATATCAGAGCGATCATGTGATAATTGTCTTTCTCTGACTGACTTATTTCGCTTAGCATAATACCCTCTAGTTCCATCCACGTCGTTGCAAATGGCAAGATTTCATTTCTCTTGATGGCTGCATAGTATTCCATTGTATATATATACCACATCTTCTTTATCCATTCATCTCTCTCTTTTTTTTAAAGATTTTATTTATTTATTTGAGAGGGAGAGCGCGAGAGAGAGCATGAGAGGGGAGAAGGTCAGAGGGAGAAGCAGACTTCCCCTGGAGCCGGGAGCCCGATGTGGGACTCGATGCTGGGACTCCGGGATCATGACCTGAGCTGAAGGCAGTCGCTCAACCAACTGAGCCACTCAGGCGCCCTATCCATTCATCTCTTTTTTTTTTTTTTTTTAAAGATTTTACTTATTTATTTATTAGGAAAGAGAGAGAGTGAGAGAGAGCAGGTCAGAGTGAGAAGCGGACTCCGCATGGAGCCGGGAGCCCGATGTGGGACTCGATCCTGGGACTCCGGGATCATGACCTGAGCCAAAGGCAGTCGCTCAACCAACTGAGCCACCCAGGCGCCCTATCCATTCATCTCTTGATGGACATCTAGGTTCTTTCCATAGTTTGGCCAAAACCCCAGTTTTGTTCTGTTTTTAATATTTTTATTTTTTACTTTTTTAAAGTGATCTCTGTACCCAACGTGGGGCTTGAATTCACAATCCTGAGATCAAGCATCGTGGACCCTACTGACTGAGCCCACCAGGCATCCCTACAAAACCCCAGTTTTAATGCCCACTAACTGAGTGGTCCTCATGTCCCCATTCTTCCAGGAGCGAAGGTGGAGATAGAGCTAGTAAAGATTCAGAGTCCTCGCGTGGAGCTTCCCTATGAAGTGCGTGAATGGAGAATGGGGGCTGCCCAACCCACAGGCTCCTAGCAGGGAGCTCAGGAATCAGCCCTAATCTTGCCTTCACTCAATTTTTTATCATTTATCAAATTATTATTTATCAAGCACTCACCCCATGATACTTGCTTAAGATGCTTTATCCCGTTCCTGCCTGTCAAACAGGGTCACCTGATCTACCCCAGACGGACGTGGCTCCTGGAGTGTTGCCAAGTTACTAAAGGATATCAGCTCTGCAGTCAACACCCGAGACCTTGGACGAGCAGCTCTCATCCTTGTTACCGGAGTTTCCTCCTCACTGAAGTGATCGCTGTGAGGCTTAAGGAATTAAGGTCCTTAATGTGTGCTGTTGTCGCTGTCCGGCCAGCTCTCGGGGCTGTTCATCAAGGTGCTTTCTGTGTATGTCCTCTCATTCTCCTGAGCTCCCCGTTTTCTAGAAGAAGAACTGGCTCCGAAAGGTGAGGTAACTCAGCTAAGGTCACCTGGCTGTCTCCTTAGTGACCCAATCAGACCAAGGTCCACCCGACCTTAAAGCCTCGGAAACGGTTCTTTCAGCCTCCTGAGGGCCTTTTTGGAACACAGCCTTGGATGGAGGGGTGGATGGAAGGAAAAAGAGAAGGAGGGAAGAAAGGGAAAGCAGATAGGCTGGCTGATAGGATTTGTAAGGTAGGAAGGATCTATAAGCTTCTGGACTGCAGAAGCCATACCGGGAAAACTAAATCTTACAGGGCCCCTGTCCCAGGTCTCAACATGAATGTTCAATAAATATTTGTTGAATAAATGAAAAGTCCATGAAGATGTGTCATTTACACAAGATAATTGACACCGTGGCCAAATCAGCTGTTGCCTTCTGCCCCCACTCCCCAGAGAAGACTTCCAGAATTGGAATTGCTGTGCTCCTTCCTGTTAGCATATACCTTTGGGCCAGTGACTCCCTTCTGCAAGTTTCAGTTTTCGCATCATCCCTCGATGAGGTTGACTTGAGGATTAAGTTAAAGAAGATCTCAGGGGAAAGCTGATGGCAAATAAACCATAGGTATCCAATAAAAGGTAAGCCGGGGTTATAGTGAGCACCCAGCTCAGAAAGGGGTCCTCCTCAGTCACCACATATTTCCAGCCTCAGCACACAGCTTAGTTCCCAGCACCCGGCACTCAACCTCTGTTAACAGCCTGTTGGGTGAGTGAAGCTCTTTTCAGTCGACAACATGTTTTCCTATGCTTCACCTCCTCTGGTGAACCACAGTGGTTGGTGGTGGTCAGAGGGTGATGTAGTTTTGGCCCCATTGGAACTCAGTGTTCGAGAAAGCGTCCCTACTTAAGCAAAGGAGTTCGGATTGGAATGTCAGATTTGGGATAAAGCATCACCCTAGATACCATCGTGAATCCTAATGGTTCCCAAAAGTGCGATCCTGGGCCTGCACCCAAAGCTCCATAAACATTCCATCCTGATACTCCTCTCTGTCCCACCACTGGACTTAAGTAGCGGGGTAGGCCCCATACCCTACACAGAGAACGTAGCCCAAATTTAAAAGCATGGAAGGATATGGAAGTTGTGCTTGTGGAGGGTCAGGGTGGGCAGTATCCAGACACTTTTGTGTCCTGTACTCAAGATTTTTATCGCAATTCTGTCATTAACACCACCTGTAGCCCTTCCTAGAAGTGCTTTGGACTGAAAGTATCATCATAGGGTCTAAAGTTGTCCTCAAAGCATCCCTTAAAAAAAAATCAAGAGAAAGTCTCTGAATAGCCGGAAAACAAGCAAGGTTTTCTTTTCTTTTTTTTCACTTACCAAGTTGATAAAGATGAAAGAAAATGCCAAACCCCAGTGTTGGCAAGGGTGAGGGAAAACAGGCTCCCTCCTTGCTGGACAGAGGGTGAATCAGTCCAAATGTGGGCTTGAAGATTTAAGCTCATCTTTGATCTAGCAATTTCACTCATAGGAATTTAGCCTAAGCAAGCAATCTCTGTATGCAAAGAGTTATCTGCAAGGATATGCATCAGAGCATTGTTTATAATCCTGAAAAATGAGAATTAATATACATGTTCTTCCACAGAAGCTCAGTGAGGAAAGTAAGATACCCCACTGTAGTGGCGCATAAGCCGCAGTCTGCAAGGCACTGCAGAAAGCCCCTTAGTGCGTTGGAAGTTATTTACTGAGTTTACAGCCCAGTTGTTAGCGTTTATGAGTCCTTACTGTATGCAGGGCCCTGGGCTTACTGTTTAATCTCATTTAATCCTCACACCGACCCTAGGAAGTAACTACTGTTATCCTTTTACAAATGAGAAAAGGGAGGTCCATTCATGAAGCAACTTACCCAGCGCCATTCCAAGGAGCTGCCGGGTCTGAGGAGTCTCAAACTCTACTTTTAGTAAATTAATCCATTCCCCCTTTTTTAAAAATGTAGGCTCCACGCCCAACATGGAGCCTTGAACTCACAACCCCAACCCTGAGATCTGAGCTGGATCAAGTGTCCGCCGCTAAACTGACAGAGCCGCCCAGGCACCCCTAATCCATTCTTGTTTTTAAAACCCATTTACATGAATAGAAGGAGAACAGGAAAGCTATACAACAGAGAGTATCGTGGATAATGGGATCAGGGGTCGTTTATATTTTATTCTTCTGGCTTATCTGTGGGCATTATTTCTTCCTTTAATAAAGGAAAGAAACTACAGTTATTAAGAAGTAACAAATCAGAGAAGACTTGTCCCTGAGCTGGGAAGGAGGAAGAAGCCAGAGTAAGATCTGGGGACTCTGAATTGCCAGGAACTGGTCAGAGCAGAAGGCAGTCAGGGAAAGCAGCCTCCATGCCAGAAGGAGAGGGCCCCCAGCTGGCCCAGCCCTGGAGGCCCGCTCTTTCCAAGGACCTGGACCCACCCCCATTGCTGGCTATCCCCAGCCTGTAGCCTAAAAGGGCCATTAAACAAAATACTGCCCACTTCCAAATTAAAAGATCTTCTCTGAGAAACGCCATTAATCACCACCAACCTCATGGCTAAAAATGTATTTTCCCCTTTCAGAGCTCTATCCGCAGGGGTCAAACTGGGGGCTTGGAGGGTTCAGATGAGGATTTCCTTGTGGAACTACAAGGAAAATGTCCATGGCCTGGCTTGGACACAGAGAGCCCCATGATGAGCAGGAGCCTCTGGGGTCAGTAATGCATTCCTAGGTGAGAGGGGGAAGAGGGAATGAGGTGAGGCCTGTTCCAGGCTCCCAGAGGTTCAAGTAGGCAGGATGAACCAACCCATAAGGTTCGTTGCTGCCATTTCTTTACAGTTTTCCTTCCGGTCCTGCCCCTGGTGCTTGCTGAGATCTGATCTCACTGGAGAAGGGGGTGGGGAGGGATATGCTGGGGTCTCCCGGGACCTGGCCCTTCTCAGGAAGGCAGAGGTCATGCGGTCACAGGTTAAGTGCTCGACCTTGGACCCCAGACATTCAAGTTTAGATTTTTCTGAATCCATGACTGGTCTGCCCGGAAGATTTTTAAGGCCCTCGGTTTGGTGGCAGGTGGTCGAGCAGTGGGGAGTGGGAAGGGGAAGAGCTTCTGTGGCCTACTGTGTGCCCTCAGGAAGGCAGCTTCTCAGAGGCTGTCATCGTTCACCACTCCCTCTTGCCCCTGGTCACCATCCCAGCCTGTGCTCGGGACAGTCTGCCCACCCTGCCTGGGCCCCTGCTGCACTGTGGTCAGCTTTCCCTCCCAGACTCGATTCCTTTATTTGGTTCTGCCACCCCCACCTTCCATTTTCCAATGGCTCTGGAATCTCTTCCACCTTGGGACCTGCTGTCTAGATGTGTGCATTGTTCATTTAGTGAATATGAAGGTGTATTTAATCATTAAAAATTATCATGGGAGCTCTTCGTTTTTGAGCACTTAAGTATATGCCAGACTGTGATAAACACTTTCCCTGCCCTGTTTCACTCAATCCTTGCAACTGCCCAAAGATTTAGATACAATCACCACCTCTATCTTACAGATGTGGAACCCAAGGCATGAAGAGGGCAGGGAACTTGACAGGGTCATACAACCCTAGATTGAGGGGGCTGGGATTCGAACCCAGGACATTGGGCTCTAAAGCTCAAGCCCTGCACCTCCAGTCTCCCCCTCCAAGTGACGCAGAATCTGCACACGGAGCCCTGGCCCCGAACACACGCATGCACACACATGTGCATTCACGGTAGGGCCTCTCTAGCTAAGATCTTGGATTCTGGAGCCAGACTACTTGAGTTCAAATCTTGGCTCTACCATTTCCTTCTTGTGTGACCTTGGGCAAGTTCTTTGATCCCTCTGAGCCTCAGTTTCTTCATTTTGAAAGTAGGCATAACTTCTGCCTTGGAGGGAGTTAAATGATTTCACCCATGCAAACCATTTCGCACCGCTCTCATGCACCACGTGCTGGTAACGTCAGCTGTTGCTGTTATTGTGGATGGCTCATCTTGCCTCCCGGGGAAACAGGGAGTTCCTTGTCTTGTCTCTTCTTCTGCTCCAGGCCGCAGGGCACTCAGCCCAGGGCAGATGCGCCTGGTGATGGACGTTAGTCACCAGGCCCCTCCTCCTGAGCGTGAGTGTTCCCTCTGCCCAGACTCTGTCGAACTCTGAGTCATGCCTTGACGACTGTCCCTGAAGAAATGCCGTAGCCTCAGCCCCCTCCCCTTTCACAATGAGCTCTGTCATTGATACCCTCCTCAGCCATGAGCAGACACCCCCTGGTTACCCATTAACGGGCCCTGAGGACACCTCCAGGAGGGAGAGACTCGGTAGGCAGATGACAGGGACCTGACTCTCCAGCCAGTGGCTTTGGCTGTTTGGCCATATTTCAGAACCATCAGTGGTCTCTGAATTGATTGACGACCCAGTATAGGGCGGCAGTATTTCATTCGGTTGCCCTTGGCTAACTGACAACCTTTGCTCGGCCCCATCTGGACAGGACATGTTCGGGAGCCTTTTGTTTCACTCTTGTCCACTCTCCAGGCTCCTGGAAGCCTGTGAGGAGGTTTTGGGGAAGTTAAGGTCCTCAACTTAAAGACTTACCGTGCCTTAGACAGTTTAATGTTAATGATTGTAAGCTCCAGGTCTCTAGCCAGGCCTAGGTTCCAGACCTGACTCTGCTTTTGTTGGCTGTGACTCTGAGCTTCCTAACTTGTTTCGCTGCATCTGTTTCTTCATCTGTAAAATGGCAGCAGTAGTCGTCTGGACTCCATAGGATGCTTGTGGCGATTAAATGCAGGTGAAGCACTTAATACAGTGCCTGGCGCGCAGCTGTCACCCGTACTGTCGTTAAGCAGTGGAGAGAGAGCATTGGACCAAGAGTCAAGAGGTCAAGGGTCGAGTTCCAGTTCTGCTGCTCATTGGCTGTGTTGACCTTAGGCAAGTTAACTCCCTTCTCTGAACCAGTTGGGGTTTGAAGGTCATTCAAGTTCCTTTTAGCTAAGATTTGTGATCTGTGATTTTGAAGGGGCCCCCCAAAAGAAAACAGTAGAAGAAAGAATTAGTCCCAGCTGTCTTTATCTGCCAGGATCACATTTCACAAGCCCCAACGACTTGGCACCAGCTTCAGAAGTCCCCCATCCCCCACCCCCCCATCCAGCAGCCAGTACCCTGAACCTTCTCAACCCCAGGAACTGTTTGCAAGACCCCAAGAGGCTTTCTGGAGCCACCATGAGACCCCAGGGGAAGGCATAGGGTTAGAAAACGAAGCCTGCATCACAATGAAGGGCCAGCCTCAAACATCACACCCCAGAATGTTACCCTCAGTGCCTCCGGCAACGGTCACTCCTCACTTCCTCAGAATGGATTAGTTTATGACCAGGGAGGGTTGTTTCCCTTGGAGCCTGGGGGTATAGTGATCAGTTGTAAAATAGGCCCCACCAGGGAAAATGGAAGGTGTTGTTTTTTTTTTTTTTTTGGTGTAGTGACCTCGGACACCGCCCCCGCCTCTCAAGCAGCCTGAGTCACCCCCAGCAGGGGGACAAATCTGGGGATAGAGGAGGCCGCTGGCATCCCCGGGAATGAAAGCCCTCCCCCACAGGAGTGTCCGTTAGTGCAGAGTCCTGCTGAGTTATTCTTATGCCCTGGTCGACCCCAGGGGCATGAGATTGGGGGGGATTTACAGAAAATAAAAAGCATTTGGTTTCAACTAGTTCTACCAGTTCTTCCCCCCAACAGTAAAACATCACTTAACCATTTTAACGTAACAAATTTCCTTTTACAGAGACAATGGGCTTTGGAGGAATTTTTTGGTGGTAACAAACAGAGGCACTTTTTAGGAAGCCCTTGCCGAATATTTTATACCCATTGTCTTATTATTTTTTTAAAAATTACTGGTTTTACCATGAGGAAAAAAAGATGACGGTTTTCATTTTTCAGGTGGGCAGACTGAGGCCCAGAGAAGGAAAGTGATTTGCTCCAGGTGAGCAGCGGAGCTGTGACTTGAACCTGGGTCGGAACTACCCCGGAACATCTGGCAGCCACAACCTGATGTACAAACTTGCTGGAAGCCTTGTTGGTGAAGCTCTGCCTCAACGGTGATGAGACCCAGGTCTGCCCATCTTTCCTGACATCTCAGACTCTTCTGGAAGGCCCACCTGATCATCTTCTAGTCCGACAGCTGGGACTGCTGCCACGCAGGGAGGGCAGGTAACTTGTCTGAGCTGGTCCAGGAAAGGGCAGAGCTCAGCCTCTCGCTCCCTGTCTGTGGGAAAGAGACCAGTTCTAGCAGTCGAGGTTGTGATGGGGGACTCGGTTTCCCAGTCACTGTCATGTCCAGTGGCCAGTAACCGTGAACTCTTTCCTCCTTTCCCTTCCATCCAGCAAATGCAGCATCCCGATGCAGCTAGTTGTGAAGAGAACATTTCCGTAGGAATTCTGCAGTATGGATTTCCTCTCCAGGCCCCAGTCCGGCCCGAGCCAGTGCCTCTTCTGGCTGGGAAGTTTCTTTCCTCTTCCCACTTCTGTGAACCTGTTAGGCTCAGCTCAAGCCCACTCCCTTCCCCCTTTTTCTCCTACCTTCTTCAGGCAGTAGCTCCCTCTTCAGGCAGTAGCTCCTGGCTCTACCCCCCCCCCCCACACTCACTCCCCCATCAACGCCCCCCCCACCCCCGGAGTTTGCTCCACACCTCTGCTGGAAGCCAGTCGCTCATGAGTTCTCTAAAGTCATGCCAGGGAATCCCACAGATGCGTCCTGGACAACACAGGAAGACCGAAGATGTCCCAGGCAGAAAAGTTTCCGGGATCAGACCATCTGGGCAAAACTGCACACCAGACCCTCTTCTTAAAAATTAATGCGCAGTCAAGTCCTTGAAAAGGCTAGCAGTCAGGAAATTTTTGTTTGCTTTTTCAACCCAGGGTTTCTGAAACTGTGGTAACCACATAATCTTCCCGTCCCCCCCGCATACCTGTGACAACAGGAAAACCAGTGATCTACTGGAGAACACACTTGGGGAAATTCTGCCCCCAGCCTTCTATCCAAGTTTGCAGTTAATCTTGCTTTCATTGATTTAAGCCTTTCCTATTTCTTGGGGCTAATCTCACAAAATAATCTAAGGCGATGTCAGCCCAGTAGGGTCTTCAAGAAACATATACTTGATGAGGATGAAGATTTTCTTAAGACTTGATAATGATACTCAGAATAGATCAAGGATTTTCTAGAATGTGGGAGGAGGGGGAGTAGAATTTGAAATAACAGCAGACAGTGTTTACCAAAATTTTATTTGTTTCCTAGTCAGAGGACCAAAGCCAGGGATGGAATGTAATGGAGAATAATCAAACCAGACCTCGGTCACAGATAAATTGTTTTTGAGTGAATGAGTGAGCAGACCTTCTGACTGGCCAGAAGGTTAGGAGACTTGAATGAATGCGTGCGTGTGTGAACCAATGAGCGAAGAGCAGAAAACTGGTCCCCGGATCAGAACCTGCCACCCATGGTCAGTGGAAGAAGCCAGACATAAAAAGAGGACACTGTGAATGATTCCATTTGTATGAAGGTCAAAAACCGATCAAGCTACTCTACTATGGAAAAAACAGAGCTGTGGTTGCTTTTGTGGGGTAGGCATTGACTGGAAGGGGCACAAAAGGGCTTTTGGGGCGATAGAAACAATCTCTCTTTTGATTCCAGTGATGGTTACACGAGTGTATACTTTTGTTAGAATTCACCAAATTGTACATTTAAGATCTGTATTAGGGATTTAATCTAAAAATAAAAGTCTTAACACTTAGGTCTCCCTGGCAATAATTTACTCCCTTGTCCATTATTTTCTCAAAGCACTTTATCTACACAGGCAGCACATCACTTTTTTTTTTGAAGATTATATTTATTTATTAGAGAGAGAGAGCACACAAGCAGGCAGAGGGCCAAGCAGAGAGAGAGGGGGAACCAGGCTCCCCACTGAGCAGAGAGCCCGATGCAGGACTCGATTCCAGGACCCTGAGATCATGACCTGAGCTGAAGGCAGACACTTAACTGACTGAGCCCCCCAAGCGCCCCAGCACATCACTCTAATATAGACTGCCTTCCGGGACAGTTCTTCATGGGCGCGTCTGTTTGCTTCCCCCACTGCATGTGAGCTTTCCCCTAGAGCCTGCACACAGCAAGCAGTGCACTGACATTGGTGGGATTGAGTGGTGACATCACCAACTGACATTGCTGAGATTGAGGCCAGATTCATAGAAATAAAGGAAAACAGCAGTATCTATCATGTAGTAAGCACCTGCTGTGTGTCAGGCTGCATGCTAAGTTCCTCACACATTGTTTATACATCTACATCTACATGTATACATACATTCGGTACGTGTGTATATATATAGAACCCGCACGAGATAAATACAGAGTAGCCATTAAGTCTGAAAACAGGCAAATAAGAATAACAAATGCAAATGGTTTAGCTATATTACATTATAATACAGGCAAAAGCATACTATATTTCCAGCTTTCTGGTCAGGGTGTGATTGTGTGCGGGTGTGTCTGTGTCTATTATCATCAGCCCCCATTTTACAGGGAGACAGGGAGACCCAGGGCCACAGAAACGTGTAGGACCGGCAATAGCAGACACACCCAGGGCGCCTGAGCTCGGAGGCTTTGAGCTCGACTATTTCCAGAGTGGCATCACATCAATCCGGAAGAGATGTTGTGAGATCTTCCTGGCCAAGGGACCTGAAAATAGTTTCCTCGAAATGGGAAATGTGTGTGTGTGTGTGTGTGTGTGTGTGTGTGTGTGGTCTGAGAGGTGTCAGGGCTCTCAGGAGCTCCCAGGGCTTCCGGAAGGGGCTGCTTAGCAAGAGGAGGACTTGGGTTTCGAACCCTAACCGCCTGCATGCACCATTTATTGGCTGTGTGACCTTGGGCAAATTATTCACTACCCCTCCGGTTTGGGTTCTGCCACGGTCGAGACGGGTGTAGTAACAGTGCCCATCTCCCAGTGTTTTGAGGGAGGTTCAATGAGATAAAGCACACAAACCTCTCTGCATGTGTAAGTTCTCAGTAAATGTTTAAGTTTGTTACTATCATGTTGCTGTTTTCAGTAGGATTACAACTCCCTGCCCTCCCACCCCCCTCAAACAATTCTTTGGTCTCTCCCACCCTCCCCCTTTCCTCAGGGGGTGGAGGCTCAGGATGGGACCCTCCAAGAACTGTTGTGACAGATGGTTTGAATCAGGAATAGTCAGCTCAGGGAGTAGGAAGAACTAAGTCCCGGGTGGGAGCGGGGGGACGGTCACTAGGGGATCCCTAGCTAATTTGGGAAAAACATGAATCCTTGTTTGTTTGTTTGTTTTTTTAAGAATCCTTGCCACCTGCTTTGGGCTTCTCCTTGACTAGTTCATTCTGAAATGAGGAATGGAGCCACAGTGACCCGAGTGCCCACCTTTGAATTGCACATGAGGCCCAGGCTTCAGAGGTCCAGGGCTGGTGGGAAGACTGGACCCCTTTGGCTGGAGCCTGGCCCTTCGGGATCCTGTGTGAGAGGGGCTGGCTGAGGGTGAGGTTCCCCTTATTGGAGTTCTGAAGACCAGACCTTGTGATTTCCTGCCTCTTAGCTTGAAACACCCCCTGGCAGGTGGAGGGCGTGGCAGAGAAAAACACCTTCTGCACAGTTCAACCTTTTGGGTTTTTTTGATTTGTACAGTCAATAGGCCAATGTTACTTGAAATAAAGTGGCAACCCATGCTCACTGAGAGAGAAAAAAAAAAAAGCAATAAAAATGCAGATAAATATAATGAAGAATAAAATAATAATGTATTTAATAAATAAGTAACTGATTAATTTTTCATCCAAAGAGAAGCACCATGTAATTCCCTATCTTTTTCTCCGCTTACAGGAAGGCCTCGGCCTGGGGATTAAATGCACAGGCTGTCTGAGCTGCACTTTAATTCTACCTGTACAGGTGCGGGCTAGTCTCCTAAACTGTCTGAACCTCATTTCCCCAACTCTAAAATGAAATTAAAAACAGCACCTATGATATTAAAACATTTATTTTAAAAAATTATTTAAAGAAATGATCTGTATTATAGGGTTGAAATAATGCCATGCTTTTATCATAGCAAATACACATTCTTTTTTTTTTGAAGATTTTATTTATTTATTTGACAGAGAGGAGAGAGATCACAAGTAGGCAGAGAGGCAGGCAGAGAGAGAGGGGGAAGCAGGCTCCCCACCGAGCAGAGAGTCCGATGCGGGGCTCGATCCCAGGACCCTGGGATCGTGCCCTGAGCCGAAGGCAGAAGCTCAATCCACTGAGCCACCCAGGGGGCCTGCAAATACTTATTCTTACCAGAAAAACAACATCACTCCATAGATCCTGTTTGTCCCCTGCCTTTTTTCTCCCATCAGGCAACAATGTGAATCTCTTTCCAGCATTAACTATTCTGTGAAGACCTTTGTATGGAAGACCTGGTCTCACTTACGGGTCACCCAATGATGGACATTCCTGTTACACCCAGTATTTCATTCTTACAATCAATGCCACATTATCCTAACTACAGTGGACTTTATACCCAGCCACAACTATTTCCTGGGGGCCAGTCTCAAGAAACAGAATTGCAGGATTTTAAGGGTAGGACTTTTGATACCTTTTACCAAACCGCCCTCTTTCTGTTCCTTTCCCACCAGCAGGGAACGAGAGTGACTGTTTCTCTGCACCATCACCAACACTGGGTTTTATCATTTTTGTCCATCTTTAAGCAATTATTCTTGAGCAAGGGTTTTCTTTTATCTGTCTAATTCAACTGGGAACTCCCGGAGGGCAGGGCAGGGAGGCAGTTCCTTCATCTCTGTGTAGCTCCTCTGCCTGGTACATGGTCTACCCACAGCACACACTCAAGAGATACTCGAACGGAGTCTCAGAAGCCAAGTGTGATTTTTGAAGTGCCCCGGGCAGACAATTCTTATTAACAAGACCTAACCACCAAGGATTCTACCTAGATGCAATTCAGGGACTATACACTGGGGAAGACAGAGGCATTTCCAGAAGCAGTGGCCTGATATTCAGATGTTAATCAGCCAAGTGATAAGTTCTGAGATCAGCCAGGGGTTGGGGCCACTGATCTGCCAGCAGATTTGCATGTGTAACTTGAGATCCACTCCAGTTTCAAATACTTAGGGGAGCTCTGAGCCAGGATACTTGGGTTTCGCACTGTCACCATTCTGGCGGTGGCCCAGGACACGTCACTTCATCCTTTTGGGCTTGGTGTCCCTATCTGATCAGTGGGGAGCGCAAAAGTGTTTCCACTGAAGAACATCAACAGTCATGGAATGCTGTCTCCCTCTCCCTTCTAGCGCCTACTGAGGATTTATCGTGCCTCCTCTCTATGCCGGCGGTGGGTTAGCGCGATGCCGAAGGCGCTTTGGACAGTCTGGCTTCGAAACCCTTGCTCGGAAACACTGTCACTGTATGTACTTGGCAACGGAACTAATAAGACCTGCCTTGGAGTGTTTCGTGGGGTGATTAAATGCCCTCATCTGTGCAAAGCATTTAGAACAGTCCTTGGTACCTAGTAAGCACGAAGTGTCAGCCACCATTATCTGATTTAAACCTCACAGTAACGTTGTGAGGGAACTATTTCCTACTGACTCCGTTTTTAAAGATGGAGAAACCCGGAGGAGAGAAGTCACACAGAGGGTAAGGAGAAAGCCAGGACTGATCTCGCGTCTGTTTGACTCAGGGCTTTTTCATTTACAATATGAAATATTTATATTTAATATAGTATTAAATTTATATTATTTTAAAATATATTAAATAATATTAAAGTTATGTTAAATAGTAAAGCTGGAAAACAGTCTAGAGCATCTAATCCAATCCCCTCACCTGATAAGGCCCGGAATGGAAGGGACTTATCCAAGGACACCCAGTAGGGTAGTGACAGCACGGGGCCAGACTCCAGCCTCCTGGTGGCCTCTCGGGAGCCAGGTGCCTGGTGCCCGGGGCAAGGAGGCTTCTCCTGTCGCTGCCCTTGTTCCTGGGCTAGTGAGCAGAGTCTGGGAGCTTGTGGGGACATGAGCAACTCTGCAGCCCAGGCCAGGTGCCAGGAGAAGTCATTGTTGCCATCGGCCACTGCAATTACTCCTTTTGTCCATAATTCTAGGTCTGGGGCCTCTCCCAAGGGGGAATTAATCTACCATCTCCTGCCTGGACTTGCCCTCTCTGCAGCTACCCTCAGTGCCAAGGCAGGGTGACCCAAAGCGACTGCTGGTGTGGCCCGGCCAACCCCGCTCCTCACTTCCGGTCGGCCCCTGCACCTGCTGAACGGGGGATGGGAAGCTGCGCCCCTCAGCAGCTCCCACCTCCCCTGCCTTGTTTGCAGCCTACTTTCTTTTTAAGGACATGTTTTATTTAACCCAACAGATAAAAAACATGACTTCAACACACAGTCAATTTAATAAAGTGTTAACGAGGTATTTTATAATCTTTTTTTGTCCAAGTCTTCGAAATCTGGAATATATTTTACACTTACCACAGATCTCAATTTGGATGCTACCTTTTTTAGTTTTATTTATTTGACAGGCAGGGTGGGGGGTGGAGGTGAGAAGCACAAGCAGGGGAAGTAGCAGGCAGAAGTAGAAGCAGGCTCCCTGCTGAGCAGAGAGCAGACCTGGGGCTGGATCCCAGGACCCCGAGATCATGACCTGAGCCAAAGGCAGGTGCTTAACCAACTGAGCCACCCAGGCGCCCCTGGATGCTACATTTTCAAGGGCTAGTAGCCCAAAAGTGGAAACAACCCAAATATCCATGAACTGAGGAATAGATAAACAAAAGGTGGTATATTCACTCAAAGGAATATTACATATTCAGCCATAAAAATGAATAAATGAAACATGGAGGAAACCCTAAAAAAAAAAATATGCTCGCTGAAAGAAGCCAGACACAGAAGAGTGTATACTAAATGATTCCGTTTACGTGAACTGTCCAGAAGAAGCAAATTCATAGAGACACAAAGTAGATCATGGTCACCAGGGGCTGGGGGCAGGGGGGATGTGGAGTGATTGCTAATAGGTATGAGTTTTCTTTTTGGGGTGACAAAATGTTCCAGAATTAGAGGTGATGGCTGTATAACCTTGTGAAGATACTGATAGCCACTGCGTTATATACTTTAAAATGGTGAATTCAATGGAATTAAATTACATCTCAATAAAAAAGTTCAAGATAAAAATATATTAAAAATATAATGTGGTCCTACCAAAACAATAAAGTTGTCCTTAACAGGAAAATATTTAGGGGCCCCTGAGTGGCTCAGTGGGTTAAAGCCTCTGCCTTCAGCTCAGGTCATGATATCAGGGTCCTTGAACTCGGGATCGAGCCCCACATCGGGCTCTCTGCTCAGCGGGGAGCCTGTTTCCCCCGTCTGTCTCTGCCTGCCTCTCTGCCTACTTGTGATCTCTCTCTCTCTGCCAAATAAATGAATAAATAAAATCTTTAAAAAAAATAAAAAGGAAAATATTTTGCATGGATTCAGTTTCCGAATCTAAATAGAAACTAATTAAACTTAAATAAAACTGAAAATTTCAGGTCCTCTTTGGCAGCAGCTTCCAGTCAAGTCTCGGTAGCCGCACGTGACCAGTGGCTACCATATTGGACAGTGTAGCTCTGTGGAATTGCTGCTGCTGGTGATGGAAAGAGGTTCTGACTGACCATCCTCAGCCACTCCTAGGTGGATCCTGAAGGGATGGGAGACTGCCTGGTACGAGAACCGGGTGGTGGATGAATGAAGCATTAAGAGAATAGAGACCCTTTTCTTCCCACCATGAGCAAAATCATATCAATTTTATTCTCCCTTTTCAACAACTCTACCTTACAATTGAGGAAATCCATAGCATGTCAGAACCATAAGAAATCCTCAAGACGGTCAATTTTTAATTGACAGTTTACAGAGCACAGTTCATTCTGTGGTGTATAGTTCTATGGGTTTCAACAAATACATACTATCTTGTGTCCTCTACTACAATCGAGATACTAAACTTCTCTTCCCCTCCCCGAGTCCCGGTGTTCCAGGGCCCGTCTCTGTACCGAGTGTGAACTGTCTTACCTCATTCCCCTCAAAAATCCTACGCAGTGGTCATTCGGTAGAGTGTGAACCCAGACCCACCAGCTCCGAAGTCCACGTTCTCAACCACTGCTTTATGGGATTCTGGCAAGACCAAGGGAGCCCCAGGCCACCCAGAGAGCGCTTCTCGCCCGCCATGCCTGGTGGAAGGGAGGCTCAGGCGGACATGGCAGGAGCCTTGCCCAGCAATCAGCCAACTCACCTCCGGGGTGGGGGGCTAGAGTGTTCCTCCCCATCCCTGGGAAACTACCCTGGGTGTTCACACTCAGTTTGCAGGCTTCGTCAGCCAAAAATGTTGTTTTAGGGCCCCTGGGTGGCGCAGTTGGTTGAGCGACTGCCTTCGGCTCAGGTCATGATCCCGGAGTGCCGGGATCGAGTCCCACATCGGGCTCCCAGCTCCATGGGGAGTCCGCTTCTCACTCTGACCTTCTTTCTCTCACTCTCTCTCTTTCCTAATAAATAAATAAATAAAATCTTTAAAAAAAATGTTGTTTTAATCTCAAATGGCCTGTCATCTTCCTGATTTCCAGATTATTTTTATAAACCCCTTTCCCCCTAGTAGGGGGATGTCAAGACTTTCCAGGCTTAAGTGCATGTTGGAAGGAAATCATGCTGCTTTTGAGGAAGCTGAAGAGAATACCAGAAACCTATCTCCAAGACCTTGCTCATTCTAGCTCCTGCTGAGAACACTGCCTCCCACCCCCACCCCCAAAAAAAGGCTGAGAAAAGAAGCTAGTTCCATACTCCAGGCTCTGGTCACCCCAACCCAGGTTGAACCAGCAAATTTCTATAAGCACCCCCACCCCCCACCTCAGAGAACCATTCAGTCATTCTAACTCCTGGCCTTGAGGATAGAGCAGAGGCTCGGAGAAACCCAACATTTGAGGTCTGTGGAAAGGTCTGCGTACTTTGCCACAGCTCTCACTATGGGAAGAAGCCAGGACTAGGGGGAAGATGTGCTACAGAGGCAAACACAGACGAACAATAATTTCTCATTAGCTTCAATTCCTGGGCTGAACAGAGGAAGGGGATATAAAAGCAGAAATTAGCTATGGCATCTAGATTTTGTGTCTGAGTCACCGAGATCGTTTGAGCCAAGCTTGAGTTGGATTTACCGAGGCTATCCTGGGGATTAATTTTTTCTCGAATCTCAAGTGTAATGGATGTTTGTTGAAGGAATTTATCAAACTCTCCAAAGACAAATAACCAAAAATTTAAAAAATCACATTACCCCACCGTTCAACGCTAACATTTTCAACCCTCCTCATGACTTTCCTGCCCGTAAGTGAACTCTTTCCCACAAAACCGGGATCGCACACAAGGTGCTATGTTTTATAAACTTGCTTTTTTCAAAAGAACCAGATCAATGGTTTTTCTTTGTTGTTGTTTTTCTATGGGACCGTCTCAGTAGTTCTTAGGCACACCAGGGAAATTATTACTATAACCAGAAAGGATCCCCCCCAGCCTCCCGCGAGATGAACATGATTAAGCACCGCGACTGGAGGGTGCCTTATTAAGGAGATAAATTCCATTTCTTCTTGTTAAGCGTGGCTGTTAAACACTCCTGGGCCCTAGATAAAAGGAAAGGGACGGGGCTGAGTCAGCACCTTGGGTTCACTGTGCCGGCCACCTGTTTTATTAAGCGTGCCCGTGTGTCAAACTCCACAGAAGGAAAAGAAAGGTGTTTTTGTTGATTGGGACTGTATCTCCTCACTCTGGCCCTTCCCCTGTCCACTCAGCCTGAGAAAGCAGGGAACCAACCTTCATCAGTGAGGGACTCGATCCCAGGATGCTGAGATCATGACCTGAGCCCAAGGTAGACGCTTACCAACTGCACCACTCGAGTACACTAGCCCTCTGAATTTCTTTTTTAAAGATTGTATTTATTTATTTGACAGAGAGAGAGAGATCACAAGTAGGCAGAAAGGCAGGCAGAGAGAGAGGGGGAAGCAGGCTCCCTACTCGATCCCAGGACCCTGAGATCATGACCTGAGCCCAAGGCAGAGGCTTTAAGCCACTGAGCCACCCAGGTGCCCCAAGCCCTCTGAATTTTAAAAGACTGTATGTACAAAATCTCCTCAGTTCTTTGCTAGCTATACGTGCTGATTTTGCCCCCCAGTGATGGGAAATGGTGAACTTTTGGCCCTTGGGGACTAAGAGTCACCCCAAGGTGAGCTGAAGTAGCTACCCCTCCCCCCCACTGGAATGAGCCAGCCATTTCTACTCCTCAGCCTGTCCCTTGTCCTTCCCAGTGAAGAAACTGAGTTGCCTGGGACAATGTCAAACGTTGCAATGCCGTAAATGACCTATAAAAATCCTAAAACAGAATGCTCAGGAAGGAGGAAACACTCATGAAGGAAATCCTGAATGTCCTAAGCCTCATTAATATGAGGGACATAATAACAGGCAAAATGGAGAAGCTCATAAATTAGGATGAGGCCTCAGCCTTGTCGCAGGTGGGACCTGGCAGATGGGAACCCGAGGTTCGTTTCTGGGGTTAATGGAATCGTGCCTGGTGCTGGAGATTGCCTCACGCCAGGCACCGTGTTTCCTTCTTGCCTCCGCGGGAGAGTGAGTAAGACTGAGAGAAGGGATCAGAGCACAGTCACTGCAAATCAGAGTGATACTTGCTCTGGGCCACAGAGGGAAGTGGGTCAGGGGACGATTAGAATTGCAAGCTTTGTCTTAGAGAGGTGCTCCCAGATCAGTAATGACATTCCCCACCCTTTCCCCTTCCCTATTGCACATCTACCCCTCCCAGTCATTGATCACCGGAAACCAGGGACAGAAAACAGGAAACAAGGACAGGACTACCTAGGGCTTCTAAAACCCTTTTCCCTCCCAGAGCTCCAGGCTCCACACTGTGCCCCCTATGAGCCTCCTGGCAAAAGATCAGCACATTCAGCTGAGGAGAAACTCATGGAACAGAGAGTCTCATCGATCGGGATCCACTCACACAGCAAACTGGGGGATCTGTTTCATTGACTTTCCACTGAAGAGTCTGTGGCTTACTACAGATCCCACAAGCTGATGGCTTAATATAAGCAAAATGGAAACCCCGTGACTCAGGCCACATTTCCATGAGTCAGAATCTGGAGAAAATTGGAAATGTCACATTTGGCACGTCCAAGACCAAGAGCTTTCCTCACGCCCTGATGACTGTATCTAGGTAGAGAGTGATTTGGGGACATTGTATGGTAGCTGACCCTTACTGGACCCTTCTCTACCCCAGGCATTTACAGATACTTCCGTTTCTGTATATTTTCTCATACAGTCCTCACAACAACCCCAGGGGCGGGCGGGAATCCAGGTCCGGGGAGGTGGTGTGACTGCCCAGGATCACACGATGTCAGAGCCTAGCATCAAACCCAGAGTTTGGGTTCTAGAGCCCAGTGTCCCAACTGTTCAGGGACAACCAGATTTGGGTGCTGTTTAGGATACAAGCTGGGGTGGAGGTTAAGATCAACGGGATGTGAGCCAGAAAGACCTGGGAGCGGGTCTTGCCCACCGACTTTGGGGTGCGTCACTTTGCCTCCTAGAGCCTCAGTCTCCTCATCTGTAAAATGGGGGAAGTAACAGCCTTCGTCAGGATTAAATGAGATACTTCAAACCAAGTGCTTAGCTCACCGGGCTGGGAGTGCGGGCTTCTGGCAGCACCCGAGTGGGAGGGGCTGGGAGGGCCCCGGCAGGGCTCTTAGAGGAGCCGTGGAAAGCGGTGCGGCTCATCATATCCACAATTTCGATGAAACCCGTAATTATAACCCCTCCTGCCAGCCCTGGCCCTGGGGCAGTGATAGGATCTTTGCCGCTCTCCAGGGTCGGGTCTGATCACCACATAGACGGGCAGACACAGGGTGCCGCGGGAGACGGGTGGGGAGCAGGTGGGAGGGGGCCCTTTTCTCTGAGTCAGGCGGCGGGCCACACCCAGAACCGCACCGTGGGGCACCCACCCAGACAGAGAGGCTGCCACGGCCCCTTTCACAGGAGATTGCAGGGTGAGAGCCAAAGCCCTGGAGTGTCTGCCCGTCTTCTGGGGTTTTGTTTTATTTTTCCCCCAAAGCTTATATGCAATATGCTGAGTTTGAGCTGAATTCATATTAAATATTAGCTCCTGTCCAATGAACCTTGAGCATATCCCAGGCTCTGGGCTAGGCACATTTTAAGTATGAATTAATTTAAACCCCTCAACAGCCCCATGGTGGGAGATATCCATTGCTCACAAGTGTCGAGCAGTTACTGTGTGCAGGCACTGTTCTAAGCATTTCATGTTAATTAATTTATCCAGCCCTATGAAGTGAGCACTATTATTACCCCCTTTGTACAGATGGGGAAACTGAGGCTCACACAGGTTAAGTAACCTAATTTGCTCCAGGTCACAGGGCTAGCAAGTGAGGGAACCAGGCCTCAAAGTAGAATATTCTGGACCTGGACACATACTTCCTGCCATCCTATGAGCTACTATAATTATGCCCATTTGGCAGACGAGCAAACTGAGGCTCAGCATGCTAGTCAGTGTCAGAACCAGGATCTGGTGCCAAAGCCCATGCTCAACGCTTTCTCCTAGACTGGCCTACATTCTGAGTGCAGCTGGTCTTCTTTCAGTGGACGTGAATGACGTGGGGGGACTTGGGGGGGGGCCAGGGGGACTGGGGTGTAGACAGCCCTGCCCCTAGGGATAATCGCAAACCCAGAGCCTCGTTGAGGTGCTATCATTCTCATTTTATGGGCGAGAAAAACAAGGTCCAGAGAGTTGAGGTCCCTGCCCAGCCAGACAGCAATGGAGTTCAGACTTGAACCCCTGCCTCCTGACCCCGAGCCCGAGTGCACCCCGCCTTTGCCGTCAAGGTGTCTGAAATTCTCTTCTAAGGAATTCATTCTTTGGGTCATGAAGGTTTGGTCTTCAAATCACTTAAAAGGCATTTGTTGAGCAGTGACCTTGTTCCCCGCATTGTGCTGAGTCAGGAGCTTTCAGACGTTTGTAGAGACTCGGGAGCTCCAAGGGAGGGCCCAGGCAGGTTCTGAGGTGACCACACAGGCAGGCAGGGGTACCTGCCCACCCCACACTTCAAGAACTGTTTTCCTCATATCTGTTTTATCTCAAGATGCACAGAGATTTTCTTCTGGAGAAAGAGGTCTACCCCTAAAGTCGCTTGAAAATTACCATGTTTGATCCTGAGGACACAGAGGTGGTATGAAATGTCCCTGGCCTCTGAAAGCCATCGGGGGATGGACACACAGACAAATCCCAGCAGGCTGAGCAACCCCCCCGCCAGGTAGGTGTGACGTGTGTAGGCAATGCAAAAGAAGTGATTAGCTCTGGGACAAAAGAGGGTGCTGAGTGGTCAGGGAATTGAATCAAGTGACCTGAGTGGTCAGGAAATTGAATCAAGGTCATTGAATCAAGTTTGCAAAGACTGGATTCTCTGAGTAACTATGGTGGGGGAAAAGCATTCAAGATAGAGGGAACAGCATGGCAAAGGCACAGAAGTGCCATGAGAAATGGCGTATGCTTAGGGAGCCCTATGGCACCCTGGAACTGAAGATTTGGGGACACCATCATGCTGTTATCCGTTTAATGGAGCAGATAACTCCTGGAACAGATAACTTTTAAACTGTCACTGACTTTTACTGTCAAGATATTATCGTATCTGCAGGGTCAGAAGTATTTTTGTTTGCTATGCCAAGTAATTGGGTTAGGCTGTGGAGACAGACATGAACTTCATAAAGCCCCTCACTGCATCCTGCCCTCCAGCACCCCAGCATCTGCGGTGGGAAGGGGTGTGAATGTGCAGCCCAGGCTGCTGGTCAGCGAAAAATTCCCTGGGTAGGTGGTGGGGGTGGTGATTAGGGGTTGGGGCTGATCAAGAGTTAGCTATTGAGGCCCAGAGGCTGGCAAGTCGTGATGTATGAGACAGCCCGAGAGGGTTTCAAGAGCAAGGTGGCATCAGAGTTTGACTTGGGACGTGAGAAGGATTGCAGTCGACAGGGACGGGAGAACACACTGTGGGCCAAGGAAGGAATAGCAACAGGGAAGGCCTGGAGACAAGAATGCACAGGGTGTGACTAGGGAACAGGGAGCATCTGGGCTGGGCTGGGCTGGGGCGGAGAGCCGGTGCAGGAACAGAAGGGGAAGGAGATAAGACCAGAAAGGTATGTTGGAACACGGTGCCGAGAAATGGGAAAGAGGCTAGCAAGGGAGTCCGGACCTAATGATCTGGGCAGTGGAATCTGGGCGCACCCCTACCATAGTGTTATCATCACCCTATGGGATGTGGGATGTCTACCCCCCGGAAGTGTCTCTGAGGGACAAGAACCATCACGACCCAGAGGGACAGTGTCTCATAATGACTAGGAGGGTAGCTTCTAGAACCAGCTGTGTGGGTTCAAGTTCAGCTGCCTGCTAACTGGCCCTGTGACCTTGGGCAATTTACTTTGCTTCTTTGGAGCCTCGGTTTGCTCATCTGTAAGATGGGGCCAGTAATATTTGATCTCCTAGGGTTGGCGTGGGGCTTAAATTAGTTAATACATGTGAAAGCCACAGCACGGAACAAATTGCATGGCAATTGCACCTGTTATGCTAATGCCTGTTCATATGCCCTGGCTCATTTCATTGCTTGCCCTTTCCAGCCACGGTCGGAGGAGGAGAGCTAGGCATCTCCATCGCATTCATGTGTTGGTTCACTTGACTGTTTGGTTGCTTGGTGGTCAGGCATTTTGCTTCCTCCTTCCCTATCCCTTTTCCCTATCCCTCCAGAGCCCTACCAGCATTCACTGCCTCCTTCTTTTTCCCCGTTACTGTGTTTATTCTCATCAATATTAAAAGTTTCTTATAATTAAAATTTTAAGTTCTCATTATTCTCCCAGGCTATATATTCATAGTTTTATTAGAGTGAAAAAGGTATTTGGGGCTGCTTAGGATTTTAGATAACACTTGATTAATCTGAAACTATCAGTAGCACTGGATACCACTTGGAGGACAATTGCTACATTGTATCTATCTACGTTGGTGGCTTCCTACTTGTGCTGGAGGAGGTTTGTGGTAGGAAGCTCCAGTCACCCTGGTCCCTGTTTTTTCATTTCAGCTTTTACAGGGCACCGATCTGTGCTGGGCCCTGCGCTGAGCCCGGGAGCATTAATGAGTATCAGCCCTGCCCAGGGTGAGTTGCTATTCTGGCCCCGAGCCTGAGTATCCTGACCATTAACCATCATCCAGCGGGATCTATGTTGAGCAGTCTTGTGGGAATCCCAAGGAGAGAGCAGAGCCCCACGGCCACCCCAGAGGTGATAGAAGAGGAGAGGAGATGGCATCACTTCAAAGGGGAAACTTCCCGATTTGTCCTGGTGTCGTGAAGTCATTTTATTGACTATAATATGCAAAATTCAGATTGTTGCCTGGTTTTCTAGGTACAGCCAGAGAGGGGAAGGATGGTCCGAGGAGTGTGTGAGAAGGATCCCAGCCTGGTCCTAGGACGATGGTGATTACAGCATCAGCGGCCAGTTTTTGAATACCTACTATTAACTGTCAGGCACTGGGTCAGGCAGGGAGAGAAAATTGAGTTAAGATATTGTCAGAACCAAGATCGCACAGCCCCGCCGGGGGCCTGGCACTGGCACCAGGGCGCTTACAGAATGCCACACTGAGCCTTAAAAGCGAAAGATCAGAATTATCCTGGGAACAGGGAGAAGGTGCAAGTACATGCACTCGATCCTCTTTATTCACAGATTCTGTATTTGTGAATTTGCTGGCTTGCTAACATTTATTTGCAATCCCCAAATCACTACTTTGAAGCACCTTTGTGGTCATTTTTGGACATGCATAGTGTGGGAGAAAATAGAAGCTGCTCGACATGCACTTTCCCAGTTAAGGACGAACAAGGTGACATTCTGCCTTCTTGTTTCAGTTTTTATGCTATAAATAAGACTCTCTCGAGGTCATTTAAGTGCCACTCTTTCCACATTTCTGTGCTTTTTCTTGGTCACTTCCCTGTTTAGATGTTTCCCATGTGGCACGCTGAGGTGCTGTCTAGGATTCCTAAAAGCAGCAAGGCTCTTATGCGCTTTACAGAAAAAATAAGTGTCAAAGAAGCTTCATCTTGTCTTGAGTTACACGGCCGTTGGCCATGAGGTCAGCATGAATAAATCAACAACTTACATTAAATAAGGTGCATTGACACAGAAACGCATATAGCAAGGTTAAAGTTTGATCAGAGGCTGGCAGGAACGTGTGCCCATGGGTCCCCGAGGAGTGATGGCTCAGTGTTTGCTGATGCTGTGTCTGTGGTGACTTACAGAAGAGAAGAATGAAGATCCACTGTGTATAACAAAATGGGAGTGCCTCTCCCCCATGCACAGAGATGGACACACATAAATACATATGCATGCGTATATTCTCCTTCTTTAAAGATGTTTTAACAATTCAGAAGAAAATTTGGGGCCCCTGGGTGGCTCAGTGGGTTAAAGCCTCTGCTTTTGGCTCGGGTCATGATCTCAGGGTCCTGGGATCGAGCCCTGCATTGGGCTCTCTGCTCAGCGGGGAGCTTGCTTCCCCACCCCCCCGTTAAATAAATAAGTAAAATCTTAAAAAAAATTTCAGAAGAAAAGTCAATGAAACATTGAAAGTCCTCCTTTATTTCCCCATCCAGACCCCTAACTAATTGCTCTTTCCCCATTAATATTTTTTGATGGTTTGTTTGCAGATTCTTTAAAAAATTTTTTAAGGGGGTTAAAGCCTCTGCCTTTGGCTCAGGTCATGATCTCAGGGTCCTGGGATCTAGCCGGCATCGGGCTCTCTGCTCAGCAGGGAGCCTGCTCCCCCTCCCCTCTCCCCCACTACTTGTGATCTCTCTCTCTCTCTCTCAAATAAATGAATAAAGTCTTTAAAGAAATTTTTTAAATTTATATAGATATATATAAATATAAGATTTATATATTATCTTTATATATATTATTTATATGAATTATAAATTATATATTTATATAAAATATAAATTATATATTTATATATTATCTATATATAGATAAGATATATCCATGATTTTTCTGACCAAAGTGCAATGATTTCTAAATCGTTTACATCAGACTCTTATCCAAGGACATATGCACCTGTTTGGGGTTGTTTTTCAGTGAACCCAAATGGGGTGCTACCGTCTATATAATTGGGCAGTTTCCCTCTCATGTGACAGCAGACAGTGTGGTACTTTCTTTTTTTCTTTCTTTTCTTCTTTCCTTCTTTTATTTTTAATTTCTATTTATTTATTTGAGAGAGAGAACCGGTGGGGGGAGGGGCAGAGGGGAAGGGACGGAGAGAATCTCCAGCAGACTCCCCGCTGAGCAAGGAGCTTGATCCCAAGACCCTGAGATCATGACCTCAGCTGAGATCAAGAGTCAGACACTTAACCGACTGAGCCACCCTGGCTCCCCAGTCCGGCACTTTCTGTGCTCGATACTTGCAGTCCTGCCTCACTCTTTTTAAATATCTAGGATTTAATATCTAGGATTCCTAAAAGCAGCACACCTAGAGGTGTGGTGTCCTCTCTCATTTCCCCCCTTAGAGGGTCATGTGGGTTGTTTCCATTTCTTTTATTACCAACATTTTTGTTCATGACCACGGGTCCACTGGGCCGTTTTGCAGATGGGACTTCCACTCCTTTCCAGAGGCCCTCCACGGCGGGGAGACCCGGCGAAGGCTGGTGCGGAGATGCGGCCCAGAAAGAGCGCTCTGGTTCCTTGCTGTGAGAGGAACAGGTGCCTGGGAGGGGAGGGTGGTGGAGAGCCCAGCTCCTCCTTGGCAGTGCGTGTGGTCCCATTCCTCAGGCTCTTGTGCAAACACCTGGCTTTGTCACTGGCTGAATAGGAAAGTCAGCCACAAATTAGCACTAATGTGAGGGCATTTAACCCTCCGTGAGGGCCCTTTGACAAAGCACAAAAGAACTTTTTCAGGGGCTGGGCTGTCCAGCCCAAACAGGTCTGACTTGGAGACACGTGCCCAGCGGGAATGCCAGGCCCTCGGGAGACCCAGCAGCGGCCCTCTTCAGGCGGTGGGGGGGGGGGGGGGAGAATTTTGAGCACAGCACCCCCCCCACCCCTGCCCCTGCCGGTCCGAGCTCCCAGGAGCATGGCAGTCTGGGGCCACCGGGCAAGGGGACAGGGTCTCATGGCAGGTTAGCCCTTGGATATCAGAGAGGCCTTTGGAGCCTCAGTGCCCTCATCCATAAAATGGGGATGACAATAGTACAAACTTCAGGAGTCTGTTGGGAAGATTAAGGAGAGGAGGCCCCGTCACCTGCTCGGGGAGACCCTTCTTGATCACACTACGTAGAATCTCAGCGTCCTGCGTCATGTTTCCTTCCTATTTTATTTGCCTCCCGAGCACCTCGCACCTTGCCGCCTGCTCCAGGTCATGGCCTGTCCGCCCCAGCCTAAGCCCCATCGGGCAGAGCTCCCTCCCTCCCGTTCACGGCTGCCTCCCCGGGGCCTGACATGCTGCCCAGCACCGAGCGGGCCTGACACAGGGCGGCTTCCGAGACAGCGGCCGCTGGTGGCCTCACTCTTGCTCTCGGCGTCACTCCCCAGGGCACACCGGCGAGCAGCTTCCCGGGGCACTGGTTCTCAGCATTCCCACCCTCCTCAGCTCGGAAACAAAGAACTGTTGGGGCCGCTGAGAAGCCACAGCAGAGGGCTGGGCTCTGCCCCCAGGTTTTCTGGGCGTGCAGTGTGTGCACACAGGCGTGCATGCAGTCGCTGGCACGCGTGTCTCTCCGGCTTCCCTTCGGCGCAAGAGGCCGACGGGGCCGCACTGTACATCGCAGGCTTCCCTTCCTCTCAGCGTGGAGACAGGCCGTCACTGCCATGAGGGAAGCGGCCCGCCGCGTCTCCCCGGGCGTGTAGCCGCCTGCGTGCGCTCAGGGTCCGGGCAGCGTGGGCGAGGCCCTGGGTGGGCCTGTCCCCACGGCCTGTGCTTCAGAACAGGCCTGCCTGGGCCTGCCCACCCCTAATCTGACCACAGAATCGGGGAACTGACTGAACCCCAAGTTCGAGGGGAGCCCTGCCACGGGCCCCAAGCTGCAGGGCACCCCAGCCTGAACTTCCAGGCTCCAGCCACAGTCTCCTTGGCCGCTGCCCAGCTATTATCCCACAAGATGCCAGTCCAAGGGCCTCCCACATCGGTGTGGGGGGATTTAGATCCCAAGGCCATCTCCCGGTTCTGAAAGGGACGTTGACCTTCCCTGAGGGCTGGCTATAGGTCAGGGGTGTGTGGGGAGCTGGGGATGGAAAGTCAGGCCACAGAGACCCAGCCTTCCTCTGTGGAGCTGCCGGTCTGGGCTTAAGAGGCGGGCATTAAATAGCAAGGGTTCCCTCAGTCACAGCTGGGGTGAAGCTGGGGCGGGAATGACAGATGGCTATGGGTGCTTCTGCCCGGTGTGGGCTGGGCTGGGGGCGAAGAGATAACATTGAAGCTGTCAGTCAGGTGGAGGCACCTGGGCTGGGGTGGATTGAGGTGAATTGTGTCTCCAGAAGAGGGAACAGCATGTGCAAAGGCCCAGAAGCAAGCCTGACCACAGAGTGCTTTAACACACACTGGCGACCCCCCAAGAGGAAACATCTTGTATTGCAGATGAGGAAACTAAGTTTTGGTTTTTGTTATTTTTAAAGATTTTATTTATTTATTTGACACAGAGAGAGAGAGATCACAAGTAGGCAGAGAGGCAGGTGGGGGCTGGGGGGAGAAGCAGGCTCCCCGCCGAGCAGAGAGCCCTATGCGGGGCTCGATCCCAGGACCCTGAGATCACGACCTGAGCCGAAAGCAGAGGCTTAACCCACTGAGCCACCCAGGCGCCCCAGGAAACTGAGTCTTTTTTTTTTTTTTAAAGATTTTATTTATTTATTTATTTGACAGAGAGAACACAAGCAGGCAGAGTGGCAGGCAGAGGCAGAGGGAGAAGCAGGCTCTCCACTGAGCAAGGAGCCCGATATGGGACTCGATCCCAGGACGCTGGGATCATGACCCGAGCAGAAGTCAGCTGCTCAACCAACTGAGCCACCCAGGCATCCCAGGAGGAAACTGAGTCTTGAGGAGGTTTTGTACCTGCTGGGGGCTCCCTGGCTATGCCGGGAGCCCGTCGCAGTTTCTTGGGGACTCGACCTGAGTCGCCCACCCCTCCAAAAGACCGGTCCCAGTGACCTGTGGAAAGTGTTCCAGAAGGCTCAGGATTCCCGGGAAGGAACCTCATTAGGGAGGAGAGTGTGAGTGGGAAAGAGGCAAGCCCGCTTCCGAGGTTATCGGGAAGGCAGTTCCGGGATCCGAGCATCCGTTCCCAGCCTGCTTCCTCCTTGGGTGACGTCCCATCTGATCCACCTCTCTCGGGATGAGTCACAATGTGAAGTAGGCCAGATGTGTGCAGGTAAGTAAATAAACCAAACACGGGGCCCTATTCCCTGCTCCCGCAGGAAGCGGCTGTTCCAGGTAAAGCCAAGTGTGTCTTGTGATTGTAGTGAATCACACAGTTGATTTTCCCTGTGCTCCTGAATGAGGTCAGCTCGAGGAGGCGACATGCAGCAGGGGGAGTAAACAGAGGGTGTTCTTCGCAGCTCCTGGCAGAGGCCTCAGTGATGCAAGGGTTGCTCACCGTGGCCTCTTGCTCCACGTTTGTTTAAAAGCTCTGTGAGATGCTCCTTCTCCCATGGTCAATAACCACAGTTTGATGTCTGGACTGGAGAAGGTGAGCTCTTTCCTGAGAAAGCTGTCAATGGCCTTCTCGGCGCTCCCTGACAGGCAGGGGAGGACCATGACTCGAGCCTCCAAGTGGTAAGTGAGGTCGAGGCCCCACCTGGCCCCATGTAGCCGCACCCCCTGGGTGCGCGTTGAGCAAACAGGTGTGAGGCATCCATCTGTGTAGGGAACTTGTGCAATCCCCCATTGGCCCAGGAGAACCTGCTACCTGCTGTAAACCTCGGGGGCGGGGCGGGGGGCTCCGAGGGCTTTTGGGAAGCAGCCCACTGGAATGTCTGGTCCAAAGGGCAAAAGTGACCCCCATCCAGCTTCAGGAATGGGTTCTCACCCATTCTCCTGCATCCGCTCAGGACTTGAGGAGGGCAGTGGGGGTGGGGGTGGGGGAGCGTTCTGGAGACATTTGAAAAAATCGCTCCAGAAACAGCTGCTTGGGAGCTTCTAAAACGGGGCCCGTGGTGAGTCAAGGTAACTTGCCCAAGGTCACACGCAGTCACACGGGGCAGGGGCAGGACTGAACCCAGGTTTGGGCAGGCTTCTGAGCCCCCTCCTACCCTTGGATCAGTGTTATCTGTATCTGTGGTTATATACGTCTGGAAAAAAGATCTAGAAGCATTCACATCAAAATGACTATTTTTTACCAGTGATACTACAAGGGGGATGTGGGGGTGCTTTTACTTTCTATGTTTTCTCATTCGTGTATTGACTCATTTTTTTGTTTCCACAACTTTTTTTTATTATCTCATACTTTCATGTTTGGGGATAAGTGAAAAGATGCTTTTAACATCGTGCTCCAAGCTGACAGTGTTTGCCGATGGCTCAAGCCATCCTGAGGAAATATTGTGTGTAGTCAGGGAGTCCAAGGCTATGTCAGGGTTGTTGCTCTTTTTTTTTTTTAAAGATTTTATTTATTTATCTGACAGAGAGAGATCACAAGTAGGCAGAGAGGCAGGCAGAGAGAGAGGGGGAAGTAGGATCCCTGTGGAGCAGAGAGCCTGATGCGGGGCTCGAACCCAGGACCCTGAGATCATGTCCTGAGCCGAAGGCAGAGGCTTTAACCCACTGAGCCACCCAGGCACCCCCAGGGTTGTTGCTCTTGAACCCACTGTTTTATCACCTCACGTACAGATGACACGTTCCAGATGTGATATAACTGTTTCTGGGACATTACACAGCCTTTCAGAGTAGAACATTCAAAGAATACTGAAGGATGTGGGAAAACATTAATGATATTGGGTTAACTATAGGAAAAGGATATGAAATTGCAGATAGAGTATGATGCTGACTGTGTTTTTTAAAAAAAATCTATATAGGAAATACTAGAAAAAAGTATTAACACCAGTTATCTTTGAGTGGTGGGGTGATGGTGATTTCATACTTCTTTCTACTTTTATTTACTTTTTAAAAAAAGATTTTATTTATTTATTTGACAGGGGGAGTGGGAGAGGGAGAAGCAGGCTTCCCGCTGAGTGGAGAGCCCGACGCAGGGCTCAATCCTGGACCCTGGGATCATGACCTGAGCCGAAGACAGATGCTTAACAACTGAGCCACCCAGGCACCCACTATTATTTACTTTTTTAAAAAAGATTTTGTTTTTTATTTGAGAGAGAGAGCATGAGCAGGGAGAGCGGCAGGCAGAGAGAAGCAGACTCCCCACTGAGCAGGAGCCTGATGCAGAACTCGATCCCAGAACCCAGAGATCATGACCTGAGCAGAAGGCAGACGCTTAACCTACTGAGCCACCCAGGGGCCCTTATTAGCCTTCTTTCTGCAATCAGCACATGTAGAACTTTTCTGATCAGACATAGCAATAATAAGACAACTAATGTTTACTAGTGTTTACTGTGTGCCAGGCGCTGTACTGAGCATATTATGTGTATTATCTCATTCATCTTCATAACAAGCCTATGAGTAGGTTAGAGAGAACGAGTTACAAATGTTAAGTCATTTGCCCATCAACACCTAGCTGGTGTGTGGTGAGGTTGAGTTGGAGTCCAGGCGGTCTGACAGCAGAGGTGGGTCCCAAGCACTATAAATTCTATTTTTCTTTGAAATAAAGATGGTGCTCCAAGGGTTGGCTCTTATTCATTGTGCTCATTAGAGAGGAAGACCTGGAGCAGGGCTGCCTGTACAGTTGCACAGGTTGTGGTCTGCACAAGAGAGCATGTACTCTGTTTGCTAGGCTGTGAAGCTGGGCAAGGAGCTGTATCCACCTGAAGGAAGTGGTGCCTTTTCGTGGAAATGCAAACTAAAACCGCAGTGGGATACTACTACATACCTGCTAGGAACAGTAAAGAGACTGGCAACAGCAAATGTTGATAAGGCTGGGAAGTGGCTGGATCTCTCATTCATTGCTGGTGGTAATATAAATTGATAAAAACCTCTCTGGCAACAAATCGGTCACTTTTCTATAAAACAAAATATATATCTACCCTGTGACCCAATACTTAAGACTTACATGCCCTAGTATTTACTCAAGGGTAATAAAAGCTTATTTTCTCAAAGAGGCTTATGTATTCACAGCATCTTTTCCAGGAGAAACAGCCCCAATGTCCATCACTAGGAGAATGGATAAGTAAACCACGGTATATTCTTACAATAGAACACTATCCTATAAAAAGAACAAATTACTGATATGAAGAACAACACGAATAAATCTCAAACATATTGTACTGAGTGAAAGAAGCCTTACACCACAGGTATATATTGTATGATTCCATTTATATGAAGTTCTAGAGCAGGTAAAACTAATACGTCATAGAAAAATATCAGAACGGGGCACCTGGGGGTTTCAGTTGGTTAAGTGTTTGCCTTCAGCTCGGGTCATGATCCCGGGGTGTTGGGATCGAGTCCCGCATCCGGCTCCCTGCTCAGCGTGGAGTCTGCTTCTCCTTCTCATTCTGCCCCTCCCCCTGCTTGTGCTCAATCTCTCTCTCTCAAATAAATAAATAAATCTTTAAATTAAAAAAAGGAAAAGGAAAATATGAGAACAGTAGTTGCCTAGGGGCGTGGGGAGAGGGAGTACTAACTGGGAGGCGGACTGAGGGAGGTGCTTGGGGTGATGGGAATGTTCTACATACTGACAGAGTTTGGGTGACACATGTGTATGCATTTGTCAAAACTTAATAACTGGGCACTTAAGATTTGTACATTTCATCATATCTATATTTTACACCCAAAGGACAAAATAGTGAAAAATACTAAACTCTTCAATAACACGCATGCTGAAGTATGTAGGGGCAGTGCACTGCAATTTACTTTGAGATGCACAATAAAATAGACCTAGTCATGAATGGGTAAAGAGATGGCTTTAGATGAAAGAAAAGCAAGTGTAGTGAATGTTCATAGTAGGATCTGGGGGGTAGATTTGTGGGAGTCTGCTGTAAAATTCTTTCAGTGTTGCTGTATGTTTGAAAATGTTCCAAATAAAATGTTGAAAAACACACTTGCTACACACAAGCACGATATTGCGTGAAAGAAGCCAGCAACAAGAGAATACGGGATGTGTGACTTCATTCAAAACGAAACAGACGCGATCCATTGATGAGATTAGAAGTCAAGATGGCGGTCGGGCCAGAGGACACGCGGGGGGTCACTGGGAAGGTTCTGCTTCCTCATTTAGGTGCCGATTAGAGTGTTCAGTTTCTGAAAATTCATGATTGGTTCACTTTTCTGTGATGTTGATTACTCGTTTCTGAATATGGGTGTATTATACTTGAGCAAAATTAATTTTAAAAGGATTTGCAATGCGGGGCACCTGTGTGGCTTAGTCAGTTAAACGTCAGACTCTTGGTTTCAGCTTGGGTCATGATCTCAGGGTCCTAGGATTGAGCCCCATGTGTGGGCTCCCTGCTCAGTGAGGGGGGTGCTTCTCCCTCTCCTGCTCCTCTCCCAGCTCACACTCTCTCTCTCAAATAAATAAATAAAATCTTAAAAAAAAACAACCCACAAAACTTGCAATGTTACCAACCCTGCTTTAATCAACATATGGTAATAATTCCCCCATTTATCCTTCTTCCTCTGACCTTAATTCTTCCCCTCTTCCCCAGGAACCCTCTCTCCCTGTCCTCAATCAGGACAGGGACCATACCTGACTCTGAAACACATTCTCCCAGGGTCTATGCCACATAGAGGAGCATACAACATCGAAAGGAAAACTCCTGGTTTGCAGGACAGAGAAATCTGCGTCCAAATTCTGATTCTGCCACTCACTAGCTGTGTGCTCGGGGACAAATAACCTTCATGGGTCTCAGTTTTCTCATCTGTTAAGAGGCATAATAATATACCCACCTCAGAAGGAGTGAGGTTGGGATCGAGGGAGGCAACGCATACGCCTTGCCTGGCTGAGAGCTCATCACATAGTAAATGCTCACTAAACGTTCAATGAAACAAAACTGGCTTCAGCGCTGTTACCCTTCCCCTTCTGTCCACACCAGGGGGTACTCCAGCAGGAAGGGCCTGAGGCTTGGCTGGGTCCCTTTGGGGCCCTCAATTTCAACTTCTCTGAGCCAGTTTCCTGATCTACACAGCGGAGCTCATGATCCCTGCCTGGCGGAATGGCTGTGAGACTCGTTAGCTTGAAGACCTCAGGGGATTTGGGGTTTCCAGGCCCCGCTGGGGCTCTGGCTCATCTCCCCTCAGGCTTTTGGGCCAGCGCGCTGGCATCGTGAGGACAGGACGTCGCAGGGTGGAGATGGCGCAGGGGTCCCCCCAGGGCAGCAGCTGGCGCAGCAGGCCAGTCGCCGCCGCTGTTAAGCCGGTGGCTGCCCTTTGGTGAGTCACGGGCCGCCTAGAAGCAGTTACCTGCCGGTCACCGCACAAAGGCAGCTCTGTTCGGGCACAGAGCGGTGCACGCTCAGGGCGCCGGCAAAACCAAGGGCTTCCTCTGGGCCGCAGGCCAGGCCCTGCCCCGAAGGTGGGCCCCACTCTCTGAAGCCGTCTGCCAAGCCCAGGACCAACAGGATGCACTCACTCCTCAGCTTCAAGCCAGATGCTCTTCTACCAGCCCGCCCAGAAGTCGGCCAGGGCCCGGCGGGCTTTCCTGGGGACCGTCAGTCATTCTGTTATGCAGTGTTGGCAGCCAGGGACCCCCAGACAGAGAGTCAGCCCGGGCCTTGCCCCGGAGGGGTGGGCGCAGGGGACCAAGCGGGCACCCGGGAAAATTGCATTGGAGGGGATCACACTAAGGGCTTCACGGCAAGGCAGCGTGCCAAGGCATTACGTACGTCTCGCCTTTGGTACTATTATTATCCCACTTCTCAGATGAGGCGATTAAGGTTTAGAAAGGTGAAGTCAGTCGCTCTGGAATCCAGATGGAGTGACCCTGGAGAGCCCCTACTCTTACCTACACTTACATTAGCACCATAGTGATGACAGCAGTGACCCCTAACACTTACTAAGTACTGAGGATGTAGTAGGTACCATGCTGAGCACCGTGCGTATATTATTGTCTTCAGCCGCGAGGATGACCCAATGGAGTAGTGTTATGATTACTCCCTGTTTTATGGAAGACGAAGCCAAATAAAGAAATGACGGCTGGACTGAGCCTTGGAGAAGAACCAAACTTTATATCGCGTGCCTTCTCAATAGAGCCGGGCCTTGGGACCGGTGTGTTCATGCTGATGATCTCGTTCACCTCCACGGCCCCAGTAAAAGGTAGGCACGGTTGGGAAACTGAGGCTCAGAGCACTTAACTAAGCCATTACACAGCTAAAAGTGCTCAAGTCAAAGTTTATTTACTTTTTTTAAAAAAAAGATTTTATTTATTTATTTGACAGAGACATAGTGAGAGAGGGAACACAAGCAGGGGGAGTGGGAGAGGGAGAAGTAGGCTTCCCACTGAGCAGGGAACCTAATGCAGGGCTTGATCCCAGCACCCCGGGTTTGTGACCTGAGCCAAAAGCAGATGCTTAATGACTGAGCCACCCAGGCGCCCCTCAAGTCAGGGTTTAAACCCTAGGCAGGCTGTCTTCCGAACTCCCACTCCTATGTCCCACCAGCATTGCTTTCTTGTTTAAGGAAAATTGTTAACATTGTTTTTCTTCAGAATAGAAATTGTTTCATAGATTATTTCTGATTTTAAAATAAGTGCATCTTGACGGTAGACAAAAAACTCAACATTCTGATGTATCCCATGGGATGCCTTGTTGGATCGGTCAGAAGAGCATGCAACTCTTGATCTTGGGGTCGTGAATTTGAGCCCCGTGTGAGGTGTAAAGAACATTTAAAAGAGAATAAACTTGAAAAAAACATTTTGATGTATCCCTTATAAAAGCATATGTACACATCTGAGAGTGTATAATGAGTGTATGTGTGCATGTGTGTGTGTGTGCATGTTTGGAAACAGGAGTTTAGAAAGAGAGAATCATGACCTACTAGTATGAAGCCCACCCTTTCGCCTTAGCCTGCCGCGAACATTTTAATATGCTAACAGAACAGTAATAATAACTTCGTTCTTTCAGCAAAATATTTATGATATCCACAAATATTTTCTAGGCACTTTCTCTAGGTACTGAGCAAAAGAGACAAGGTCTCCTCCTCACTAGAGTTATCAGGCCATAAACTACAAAAATAAAAATAAAATGTTCATTTCTTACAGGGCTATGAAAAAACAACATAATATGTTGGGGGCAACAATTGAAAGGAGGGTCATAAAAGCCTTTTTTGAGGAGGTAACACTTGAACTGAGGCCTGAGTGATGAGAATGGGCCAGACTTGGACTGGATCCAGGTAGCGGGAAGAGCAGGTGCAAAGGCCCTGGGGTGAGAAAAAGTTTGGTCTGTTTCAGGAACAGCAGGGAGGCTAGTGCGGCTGGCGCTGAGGGAGAGATCAAGATATATTTGGAGAGACAGGCAGGAGCCAGATCTTCAAGGAGCAGTTTGCATTTTGCTTTAAGTGTCATGATCTGACTGAGCTATTTGAGAAACAAGGTGAGTGTGCTTGCTTGGCGGGGACTAGACGATGGGGGTCCACATGCAGAAGAGAGGAGACCAATCGCAGGACTGCAGATGGCAGGCACCAGCATTGTAGCACTGGAGGGATTCAGACTTAATTCTGAAATAAGTCAACAGATGTAAGAGATGGAGATCAGGGAGCTTGGGGACATCTCAGAGGCCGCTTGTAATAGCAAATTCTTTACTGAGCACTGACTACCGCCAAGAACTGTGCTAAACTTGTGTACACACCTTCCCTCTGTGGTTCCCCAAAGCAGGTCTGTGGTCCCCTGCATCGACCTGCCCTAGTGGCTTGCTGGAAAGACAGGGATTTGTGTCCTTATTCTCGGGATGCTCTTTCGACGCCACACTTGGGAACACCAGCACTCATTTAATCTTCTAGCAAGTCCACAGACACGATGTTTTACATCTGGGGAAACTGAGGCCTGGGGAGATAAGTGGCTTGAAGAAGTTCACGGGTTTTCCTGACTTCACACTGGGACATGTGAGTGATGTCGTCACAATGACAGCAAGAAACACAGCGCCTTGTGGTTTTTGGGAGGATTTTGTTTGTTTCATTTTCATGCATGATTTTTTTAAAGATTTTTTTTTTAATTTGAGAGAGAGCGAGTGAGAGAGCATGAGCGGGAGGAGGGGCAGGAGGAGAGGGAGAGGAAGAAGCAGATTCCCTGCTGAGCCGGGAGCCAGATGCCAGACTCAGGGGTTCCATCCCAGGACCCTGGGATCCCGACCTGAGCCAAAGGCAGCCGCGTAAACCGACTGAGCCACCCAGGCACCCCCACAGGTGCTTTTAATAGCGGCCAGGAGCTTGACTCGAGGCATTGGTGGCACCAAACCCAGTCTTCCCTTTTCATCTTCATTTTCCCCGCTTCAGGGTGTGCCATGGACGTGGGTTTAAAACCAGGGGCTTTCAAATCCTTTCTAGATGCAGCCAGAGTGCAGATTACCTCATCAGCAGTTCGTTATCTTCCGCGATAATTGGTCATACAATCACGAGCACTTACTAGGGGCCCGGTCCTTGTGAAGTGCTCTGAGTGCATCTTGTCCTTTATCCCTCCCCGGTGAGCGTGGGCTGGAGATACTCGCCGCCCTCGTTCCCTCCCTTCCTCCCAGGATACCCATCGTGGGGAGGCAGAGAGATGCTATCTGATCCGGGTGGGGATTACGCATCTCGGGCTTTTGCTCCTATTTTGATAATGAGGCAGTGGCTTCCCTGAGCCGATGCCAGCCTTGGGGCCTCTCCCTCTCTGGGGGTTTGGCGGTTCTGGTAGCAGCATCTGATCCGTGGCCTCTCTCTTTATGGTCAAGAATTGGGGTGGGGCAGTGGGTGCCTGTGGAGGGAGAGAGGGAGGAAAGCCTGAAGCGTGAATCAGGCTCTCGTCTCGTGCTTCCTGGGTACCTGGGAATTCTGCCGCACCATGGAGGCATCCAAGAGGCTGGCATGACTGATGAGGCTGGAATTTGTTGTATCCATCATGATGACACTTTGAGAGAGGCTTTGAGAGAGACTTACTAGGTACTAGGTTCGCTATAGTGAATATAGCGAACAAGACAGACGAGGTTCCCGTCCTTGGGGCGATGAAGGAGGAAACAGACAAGAAGGCAGTTCTGTTAAACAGGCAGGTCCCTGTCTTCAGAACAAGGTTTCTCTTGGAAAGAGGCAAGATTGGCTAGAAACGGCTCTATTTCCTTACCCACACTTTATCCCTCTGCCCCCCTCTACATTTTGAAGGTATTGATTTAAATGGATATGCAATACCAGCTCTCGGGCATTTTCTGAGATCATCGGGGCATGACTGATTTGAAGCCAGCAGCAGGGTTTGTGAAATACACATCGGGCTTGTGTAGGGTCCTACATGACCAAGAGAAGAAAGCCTGGGGAGCCCGCACCATCTCAAAGGTCGGACTCTGCTTGGAGAGGCAAAGAGACCTGCAGACATTGTTGTTGTTTTAATTTGCACTTCCTCGCTTATTAAGGAAGTGAAGCAACTTTGCGTGCATTTCTTGACCCCTCGGGGTTCCTCCTTTGTCAAGTGTTTGCTCATAGCTCTCATTTTTCCCGTGGCCCCCTCCTCCTTTTGCATGGAGGGGAACTAACAGTGAAAAAAATCCAATGACTTGCCTAAGGTCAAATAACTACTTTTCCATAAAATTATAGAAACCGTGTTACATATTAAATGGTGTTGAGCTCCAAACAGGCACTCAAGACTTGCTTGTTGAACTGAATTTATTTACTTATTTTTAAAAGATTTTTATTTATTTATTTGAGAGAGAGAGAGCACAAGCAGGGGAGGGGCAGAGGGAGAGGGAGAAGCAGATCCCCGCTGAGCTAGGAGCCCGACGTGGGGGTCGATCCCGGAACCCTGAGATGATGACCTGAGCCGGAGGCAGGTGCTTAACCGACTGAGCCACCCAGGCGCCCCTTGACCTGAATTTAAATTAATATAGAATGACCTCAAGTAAAACGCAACGTCATGTGGTGAAAGGAGGCTGGGCTCTGGAGTCAGGTGGCCCTGGTGGGCTCTAACTCTGGCTCTGCCTGGTGTCTGCTGTGTGACCTCGGGCAAGCACTGAGCCTCTCTGAGCATTGATTTCCTTATAGATGGAGCTCCATATCGATACCCAGATCTAGATCTAGATCTAGACATAGATCCCCAGCTCAATCGGGGCACCTACTACAGGACTCAATAATCGTTCCTTTCTCCTTCTAGTTCTCTCTTGGAGGACTGCAAAAGAGCCAAATGCATAGTGGTGGAGGAGGCCGGAATCAGGTGGGCACGGACAGTGCGGCCCTCCAAAACGTCCACTTCTAACCCACGGGACTTGTAACCATATTGCCTGACACGGTAAAAGGGCCTTGCGCATGGCGATGAAGCTCAGGGTCTGGAGATGGGAAGAGGGCCCCATGTGTCCACAGGGGTTCATACAAGACAGGCAGGAAGGTCAGAGATGCACCGAGAGAGAGGTGAGGATGCGGCAGAGTTTGCGGGGAGGACCAGGCCACGTGTCAGGAAAGCCGCAGCCTCTAGAAGCAGAAAAACGGAAGGAAACGGATCCTCTCCTAGAGCCTGGGAGGGAGCTCGGCCCCGCTGACACCTTGATGTAGACCCAGTGAAGCCCATCTTGGACTTCTGACCGCCACACTGCAAGAGAATTCATTTGTGCCGCTTTAAGATGCTAAGTTTGTGGTAATTTGTCGCGGTGGCCATAGGAGACGAATTTAGATGGCATCTTAGAAAAATCGAGTTTCTGAATGAGGAGAGAGACACGAATTGCTGGTGAAGAAGTAATAGTACTTCCTTTTTTTTTTTTTTTT
>CM052798.1:15730699-15749970 GCA_028533885.1 Nasua narica | reverse complement strand
AGAAGGTTTAAAGCAGAAGAGTGACGTGACCGGACTTTCACGTAAGCCCTTGCTGCTCTGTGGAGAATGGACTGAAGGGACAAGGTTAGAAACAAGCAGACAGGTTGGGAGGCCTTTGGAATGATCCAAATTATTGCCAATATTCATTCATTCAACAAATATTTATTGTTCATCTACTCACAGTCAGGGACCGTGGCAGGAAAGCTCTGGGGACATGCAAGGAACAGAACTGAGCGCCTGCTCCTAAGACCCTCGGGGCTCTTCCCTCCCGGAGTCCAGCAAATCCAGTAAATGTTAGATGGTTCCTATTTGGAGGTGTTGCACCGAAGCCCTCGGGGGCCGCGGGGGCGCGGAGGCCTGGGCGGGGGAGGGGCTGCGGTACAGGCAGTCGGTGGCGCGGCTGTGGTTGGAATCCTGGCCCTGGGTGCCGGCCTACATGACGTCGCCGATGTTGTAGCTACCCTAGGCGACACCTGCTTCTCGAACTGGCCGAGCACGTGACTGCGCACCACCCCGCTCTTCAGCTCCAAATGGCCCATGTCAAGACCGGCTAGGAGCTCCAGGCTCCATGACCTCTTTCTCTCCCCCAGGGAAGCCGCATCTCGCTCCTCCCCAGAACGTGACGCTGCTCTCCCGGGACTTCAGCGTGTACCTGACATGGCTCCCGGGGCCTGGCTACTTCCAGAACGTGACCTATTTTGTGGCCTATCAAAGGTAGAGGGGAGCCTCCAGTCTGGTGTTCGGGGAGCCTGAGGAGGTGGGCAGCGGCTAGAGGGGCTTGTCTGGGACAGCTTCCTGCTTCCCTGTGTCCCTCGGGAGACAGCATGTGGCAGGTGTTTGGAGAGCGTGTTGATAAAGGTCTGGAGGTGGGAAGATGCTGATTAGGGGACAATGCGCAAGTGTTGGGTCTGCTGGGGCTCGGGAGGATCTTTTTTTATTTTATTATTTTATTTTTTAATTTTTAATTAGCATATTATGTGTTATTTGCTTCAGGGGTACAGGTCTGCGATTCATCGGTCTTACACAATTCACAGCGCTCACCATAGCACATACACAGTCCCAATATCCATCCCCAATATCCCTCCCCAATATCCATCACCCAGCCACCCCATCCCTCCCACCCCAACCCCCAGCAACCCTCAGTTTGTTTCCTGAGATTAAGAGTCTCTTGTGGTTTGTCTCCCTCCCTGGTCCCATCTTGTTTCATTTTTTCCCTCCCTACCCCCCACGACACTCGGCCCTGCCTCTCAAATTCCTCACATCAGAGAGATCGTATGATAACTGTCTTTCTCTCATTGACTTATTTCGCTCAGCATAATACCCTCTAGTTCCCTCCACGCCATTGCAAACGGCAAGATTTTGGGGGTTTTTTGATGGCTGCATAGTATTCCATTGTATATGTACACCACATCTTCTTTATCCGCTCATCTGTTGATGGACATCTAGGTTCTTTCCAGAGTTTGGCCACTGTGGACAGTGCTGCTATAAACATTCGGGTGCACGTGCCCCTTTGGATCACCACATTTGTATCTTTAGGGTCGATACCCCGTGGTGCGGTTGCTGGGTCGTAGGGGGCTCGGGAGGATCTTTGAGAAGAGTCAGAACAGGGCTCAATCAGAGCTACAAGGACCCAGTGGTGGCATTCTCCGGGGCCTGAATGAGGCGCTTGGAGTTGTTCCTGCTGACCAGGGAGGGCAGACGTATCTCCTGCAGAGCCCGTCGTGGGCATCCCGGAGGATCCCGTCTTTCCCTACAGAGCCTTGAGATCCTTCACAGACCGGCACCCAGGCAGCCATGACTAACCCAGAGAAATCTGAACGTGAAAGCAGATTTGCTGATCTTTGCACATAGATAGGAATCCCTTGAAGTTCTTTAGTAAGAGAGTAAGACGATGAAAGCAGATAGTCAAGAGGACTCATCTAGGCCAGGTGAGGAGGACGAAGCAGGAAGGGGGGGTGCGTGCTGAGTACACAGGACCCACCTGTGCCAGGCTGAGTCCTAACGTCTCACTTCCTCTTCCCTATATACCCAGGTATATTCCCTCACTTTCCCCGTTTTATTTTATTTTTTCAAGATTTTATCTTATTGATTTGTGGGAGAGAAGGGGCGAGCAGGGGGAGGAGCAGAGGGAGCACAGAGCCCGACAGGGGCGAGATCCCTGAGATCAGGGCCTGAGCCAAAATCAAGAGTCGGACACTTAACCGACTGAGCCCTGCACTTCCCCCATTTTAGAGACCAGGAACCTGAGCTCAGAAAGGGGCTATGATCGGCCCGAGGGAACCAGGAGTGGAGCCAGAAGAAAAACCCGAGCATGTCTGACCCCGAAGCTTATGTGCTTCCTATCCTGTCCTAGTCCTTCCTTCTAGAGCATCTGGATGTGAGTAAGGGGGGCAGGGGCCTAGCCTGGAAAAGGGCAGATTACCAGCGAGCTACTGTACAGAGATGTATCAGGAGGCGGGAAACACCTACCATGTACTGTGTGCTCGCTGCGTGTCGGGTACCGTGTCCACACATTAACCGTCCTTATTCTCACACAGCCCTGTGGGGAAGGGTGCGGCACCTGCCGTCTGCAGGGCAGAAAACGGGGGCGTCCAGAGCATAGTTTGCTCCGTCACGCAACTGGGATTCATGGAGCCGAGATGGATTGATTAGAGTTGAAAGTCTATCCTCTAGACCTTTATGATATTGTCCTTCTCTCTTACACTTTTTAAACACCTGTGAGGATTCTTAAGTGATGATACTCTAATTGTATGATCTTTTTTCACTTATTAGGTGGAGTTATTTCACAAAGAGATGCTTCCTCTCTTGTCGTATTTGGGAAACCTAAAATAAAAAGGTGTACTATGCAGATAGGTGAGACAGGACAAATGCTTGGGGGTTTTGTGCAAGTTTTCAGGATCGTGAATTGGTTCCCCATCATCTCCCAAACACAACTGATTCATTTTCTTTGTTATCATTATGAACTTAAGTCCTTAAACATAGCTGATGGCCTTAATCCGATGCAGCTTGTCTACTCATTAAAGCTTGAATTGTCCCATTTTTGGCCAGCGAAAATCCTTTCAAGTTAGCTCCTGAGTCCCTTTAATTTGATGCTAGTAGCTTTGATTATTTTATTGCTGTTATACCAAGGTGTTCCAGAGAATTATCTGCACAAATTCTCGAGCTAAAACCTGAATCAGCCATTTCTCCATTTAGTAGAAAATGGTTTTAAAGAACACAGTGTGTGTGCTAGCTGTGCTGATCACTACTTGGCTATTGCTTTAGATCTTTTCAGTAAACAGGGTGAGATAGGTAGGTAGGCAGGCAGGGAGGTAGGGAGGTAGGTAGATAGATCATTCTAGAGCTACCTCTGTTCCTGGCTTCTACTGAAATGGCTGATTAAGTCCATGAGTCCCATCCATGATCTCCTTATCATGATCTCCTTGATCATGATCTCCTTATCTCCATGATCTCCTTATCACCTTATCAGATGACTTCAAAAAAATACCCTTAGTGTTCCTCCTAGAACTTACTTTTTTGGTTTTTGCCATATGCATAGGCTGAGAATTTTTCAGTTCTGGTTCCTTTTTGCCTAACGGTGCTTTCTACGTGCCTCTCTCCTCTCTCCCTTTACTGTAAGCAGTAAGGAGAAACCAAGTCACGTTTTCAACACTTTGCCTGGAATCTCCTCAGCCGCATATCCAAGGGCATCACTTTTAACTTCTCTTTCCCACAAAACACCAAAACACAATTCAGCCAAGTTCTTTGCCACTTTATAACAAGGATTACCTTTCCCCCAGTTTCCTTTGCATCCAAGCTCTTCCTAGAACCACCTTGGACTCTATATTCCTACCAACAGTCTCTTCAGGGCACTCTGGGAAGTTCTAGCATGCACCCGAAAATTCTTCCCACTTCTAGCCGTTCCCCAGTTGCAAAGCCACTCCCACATTTTTGCCTATTTCTTACGTTAGCACCCCATTTATGGTACCCAAATCTGTCTTAGTCTGCCAGGACTCCCATGAGAAAATACCATGGCCTGGGGGGCTTAAACAACTGACACTTACTTCTCACACTTGCGGAGGCTGGAGGTCCAAGATCAAGGCGTCCACAGGTCTGCTTTCTCCTCAGGCCTCTCTCCTTGTTGCAGATGGTCGCCTTCTCTCTCTGTCCTCACATGGCCTTTTCTCTGTGTGAGAGCACGCCTGGTAGCCTTTTCTCTTCCTTAAAGAATATAAGTCCTATGGTTTAGGGCTCCATCCCTATGACTACATTTACACTACATTTACATTGTTCATGCACTACACCCGGTGCTCCATGCAATACATGCCCTCCTCAAGACCCTCCACCAGACTCACTCCTCCAGCCCCTCCCCTCCCCTCAGTCTGTTTCTCAGAGTCCACAGTCTCTCATGGTTCATCTCCCTCTCCAATTTCCCTCAATTCACCCTTCCTTTCCTTCTCCCAATGTCCTCCATGTTTTTCCTTATGCTCCACATGTAAGTGAAACCATATGATATCTGACTCTTTCTGCTTGACTTATTTCACTCAGCATAATCTCTTCCAGTCCCATCCATGTTGGTACCAAAATTGGGTATTCACCCTTTCTGATGGAGGCATAATATTTCATTGTATATATGGACCATATCTTCTTTATCCATTCGTCTGTTGGTTCTTTCCACAGTTTGGCGATTGTGGCCATTGCGACTATGAACATTTGGGTACATGTGGCCCTTCTTTGCACTGCATCTGTATCTTTGGGGTAAATACCCAGTAGTGCAATTGCAGGGTTATAGGGTAGCTCTATTTTTAATTTCTTCAGAAATCTCCACACTGTTTTCCACAGTGGCTGCACCAACTTGCCTTCCCACCAACAGTGTAAAAGGGTTCCCTTTTCCCCACATCCTCTCTGACATTTGTTGTTTACTGTCTTGTTGATTTGGGCCATTCTACCTGGTGTAAGGTGGTATCTCGGTGTGGTTTTGATTTGAATCTCCCTGATAGCTAATGATGATGAACATTTTTTCATGTGTCTGTTCATGTGTCTGTTAGCCATTTGTATGTCTTCTTTGGAGAAGTGTCAAATTCCTGCATCTTAATACTGAGAAGACAGATCACCTGAAAAGACTTGAATAGCCACTTCACAAAGGCAGATATTCAAATGGCCAAAAAGCACATAAAAAGGTGTTCAATAGCCTTAGTCATCAGGGAAATGCAAATCAAAGCTACAATGAAACACTACCACACACCAGCTGGAAGGGTTAAAATTAAAGGGACTGACAATTCTAAGTGTTGACAAGCACGTGGAGTAACTGCAACCCTCGCACGTTGTTGGCAGAAATGTACAGTCGCTTTGGAAATCAGCTTGACGGTTTCTTGTCAGGTTTCACCTTCAGTCGCCAAGTCTCCCAGACTCTACTCCTAATGCTTTATTTAAGATAAATGAAAAACTATGTCCATACAAAGATTTGTACATGAGCATTCATACCGGTTTAATTCATAACAGCCCTGACATGGACTGGGTCTTACACCAGGAAATTCGTATGCTAATGCCCTAACCCCGCCCACCCCCCTACATGAGTGCATTTGGAGATGAGGCCTTTCCCGAGGTAATTAAGATAATTAAGATTAAATGAGGTCAGGGCGCCTGGGTGGCTCAGTTGCTTGAGCAACTGCCTTCGGCTCGGGTCATGATCCCGGAGTCCTGGGATCGAGTCCCACATCGGGCTCCCAGCTCCACGGGGAGTCTGCTTCTCCCTCTGACCTTTCCCCTCTCATGCTCTCTCTCACTGTCTCTATCTCAAATAAATAAATAAAATCTTTAAAAAAAAAAAAACAACGAGGTCATAAGGGTGGGGCCCTAAACCAGGAAGACTATGTGCTCAAATTTTTGTTCATATTTTGTTGCTGGTTCATGCGTGGCTCAACTAGTTCAGTTCTATTTATGTTCGTTGGACCAACATCGATAATTATGTTTTTATTTTTTTGTTTTTGTTTTGTTTTACATACTTACTGATTATTTTTCTTTGTTCAGTCATCAATTACTAAGTGAGGTGTATTAAGAATCTCTTATGATTGTGGATTTTCTGTTTCTTCGTACAGTTTTGTCTATTTTTGCCATATAGTGTGTGTAGCTATTTAGCAGGTATGTAAGGGAAAATTTTCATATCTTCCGAAGAGATGGAATAATTTCTCATTATGTGGTGATTCTTCTCATCTTTAGTATTTCTGTGGACTTTGAAGACTATATTTGGTCTCATATTAATATAACTATACCACGGGGTTTTTTTTTAATTATTATTGTTAATGTTTACATGCTATAGTTCTACCAAGAAACAAAACAGAGGAGTTCTTGCTCCACCAAGAAATAAAACGGAGGAGTTCTTCCTGAAAATCTGGAAGATTTTCTCCAGATTCTCTTTGCCTACACCCATCTCAGCCTCCTCCATTCATGCGCTGCTCGGTGTCCAAGCCCAGCAGTGACTGTGGATTCTCCTCTCCTCATGTTCCGCATCCAATCCTACCCGAGGTGGTCCTACGGGCTTTACCTCCAGAGCATATCCCCAGTCCAGCCCCTTCTCGCCATCCTCACCTCTGTTCTCCCTTAGACCACTGCACCTCCCAGCTAGTTTACCAGAGTGATCTTTTATTTTATTTTTTTTAAGATTTATTTATTTATTTATTTATTTGAGAGAGGGAGAGTACTTGCGTGCACACAAGAGCCAGCGGGGGAGGGGAAGAGGGGGTAGGAGAGGAAGAGAATCTCAAGCAGACTCCCCACTAAGCACAGAGCCCAATGTGGGGCTTGATCTCATGACTCTGAGATCGTGACCTGAGCCAAAACCAAGAGTTGGATGCTCAACCAACTGAGCCACCCATGCGCCCCAAGAGTGATCTTTTAAAAACAAAATTAGGTCATCTCAGGCCCCCTGTTTAGAACTTTCCAGTGGCTTCCTAGCACATTTGGAATAAAATCCAAGCTCCTTACCAGGATGTGGAGGCCACGCCTAATCTACCCATCAGTGCAGTGCTCCACCCACCTCTCCGGCCTGTGTGCACCTCTCCCTCCCTTGCTCACTGGTCTGCCACCATGCTGGCCTCCTTGCTTGCTTCTGGACAGCCTTCCCACTGCAGGCTCCTGCTTTTGCCATTCCTTCCCCCAGGCCTACACCTGACTCCCTTGCTATCGAAGCCTCAAAACAACCTTCCTGGCCCTTCCTGGGCCACCTTTGGAAAGCAGTCCTCCCCCATTCCCCATTACCGCTGCCCTTACCGGCTCCTGGGTTTGCCTCGCTGATGGGATGATTGTCTTTCTCCCCTTCCCACCAGAATGTAAGTTCCCGAGGGCAGGAACTGTCAGGCCTTGCCAGCTCCCCAAGAATAATGCCCAATGTGCAAGTCCCTTCTCTGGACCCTGGTGTTGTCCAAAAGCTGGCATCACAGACGTGCGTGTCCCCTCTGGCAGCCACACAGCACCCAGCGCGATGCCTGGCATGCAGCAGGTGCCAGCCGAAAGGGCTACCTGAAGAACGTGAGAACTGGCTCCTAGCACTGGCAGTCGTGGCCGCCCCGTGGCCCTGGGGAGCCAGGAGGATGTGGGGACTGACCCGCTGAGGCCCCAGAGCTAGTGAAGGCTAGAGCCAGGACCCCACCACGCTTCTCTCAGAGTCTGAGCTCCTATCTGGACTGTTCTCGTTCCATCCCAGCCCACGGCTGGCGGGTCGGACAGACTGTCCACCATGTAGGTGGACAGTCAGGCAGATGGGGGGACAAGGGGGCACCTGTTTGCTAAGTCCCCTCACCCCAGAGGCAGAGTCCACAGCCCAAGCTCCCGTCTCCTCCCTCAGCGCTGCGACCCCCAGACGGTGGCGAAAAGTGAAGAAGTGCGCGGGAACCAGAGAGCTGGCATGTTCTCTGATGTGTCTGGAGAAGCAAGACCTGTACAACAAGTTCAAGGGGCGCGTATGGGCGACTTCTCCCAGCGCCAGGTCCCCTGCGGTGGAGTCCAAGTACCTGGATTACCTTTTTGAAGGTAAGTCTGAGGTTACGGGACCTGGCTAAGTGACACTGCTGTCCTGGCCACTGTCTCCCACGTCCCCAAAGCAAGGACAGCTGCACGTAGCCAGGCTTCGTGGCAGGGGGTTAGGGGACTTCTGCCAGCACCAGCAATTCCATTTAAAACTCCTCCTAGCGATGCTCTTTATCTTCTAGCGAACACAACCTTAGTCATGAACTCCACAAAGCATTTTACATATTTATTCCTATTTTTTTATGTTCAAATTCTTTTTTTTTTTAAAGATTGTATTTATTTATTTGACGAGAGAGAGAGAGATCACGAGCAGGCAGAGAGGCAAGCAGAGAGAGAGAGAGGGAAGCAGGCTCCCTGCTGAGCAGAGAGCCTGATGCGGGGCTCGATTCCAGGACCCTGAGATCATGACCTGAGCCGAAGGCAGAGGATTTAACCCACTGAGCCACCCAGGCACCCCTCGAATCCTCTTTAAGAAACAATTTTTTGGGAGGGGCACCTGGGTGGTTCAGTCCGTTAAGCATCTGCCTTCAGTTCAGGTCATGATCTTGGGGTCCTGAGATTCAGCCCCATGTTGGGCTAGGGAGTCTGCTTCTCTCTCTCTCTACTCCTTCTCACCCCCCGACTTGTGCTCTCTGTCTCAAGTAAATAAATAAAATCTGGAAGGAAGGAAGGAAGGAAGGAAGGAAGGAAGGAAGGAAGGAAGGAAGGAAGGAAGGAAGAAAGGAAAGAATCTTTTAAATTCCAGTTTCAAAAGTAACTTCTGTACACTGTAAAAATTGGGGCAGGGGAGAGAAGGAGAGAAAAATAGAGAGGAAAGCATCCCCCACAGTACTGCACTCAGAAATCACTAGTCTTAACACTGAGCCAAGAGAGTACTTTTCTTCTCCCGGTATATTTTATTTCTAATCCTAAGGACCAACCTGTGGGGTTCCTTTTCATCAACTCATTAAAAAAAAAAATTAAAGTACGATTCACAAAAGCTAAGGAACTTGCCAGGATACACAGCTAATGAGGGGTAGAGATGGCACGTGAATCTGGATCTTTCTAATCTGGGTCATGGTCCTGGGCCAGACCAAGAGTGAGGTCGGGTGGTAAGAAGAAGAGAAATAAACAATAGCCTCACAGAGCTGAGATCTGTAACTTGCCGCCCAGTCTTCTCAAAATATGGGAGAGCAGAGTAAGGCTTGGAGAGAGAAGAGAAAGGGCTTGACTGCAAGGTGGCAGGGAGGGGTAGTAGAAAGGAAGACGAGCTGACCTGGACCGGAGAAGCCGGCGGGGTGGATGGATAAGAAGGGGAGAAGGATGGATGGGTAAGAAGAAGGGCAGCGTGGAGAGGGTACGGGACGTCACAGCATGGGAGGGGAAGGAAGAAGGCTGCCTGGGAAGACACGGGCTAACTGGCAAGGGAGCACATGTGGATGGGAAGATGGAGGACAGGAAGGAAAGGCAGATGGACGCATCTGTGGATAGATAGAAGGATGGGAAGAGGGGAGAGGTGGAAGGACAGGAGGAAAGGGGAGGCAGAGGAGGAAGGAAGGGAGGAAGAGGACAAGAAGGAACGATGGATGGAAAGTAAAGAAGAATGGGGGGGCAGGGAGGAAGGAGGGCAGGGACGTAGGGGGTTGGCTAGCTTAAAGGCAGGAAGATAGTCTAAAGGAACAGGAAGGAAGAAAGGAGTGTGGGTTGGAAAGAAAGGAAGGGTGGGCGGGCAGGCTAGAAGAGCAAAGGATGAACCAGTAGTTGCGAGGACAGGAAGAAGTGATTAGGATAGAAGGAGAAATGCAACGAAGACGTTACTTTTTTATTGTTATTAATTGTGTGTTTGCCTCCTCCTCCCTGAAGCTCTCCTGACCCTCCCGCAGCACGCCCCAAGCCGGAATGAGCCTTCCTGACTTTTGCCTCGCCCTCGACTGGGACCCTGGCCATTTCCTCCCTTGAGTTTTGATAGTTGCGTATTTCATTGCCCCCTAATTTCCTCCAATTCCTGGAGGTCAAGATCCCCATTCCCTCCAGCTACCTGTTCAGGGCTTAATATGTTACCAGTGGCTCCTAGACTCTGACCTACAGGGTCTGTAGGGAAATTTCTGGAGGGAAATAACATGTGTGTGGTTTTAAGCCACCCCCTTAGTGGTGATGTGTCAGCGACCATAGGGGACAGGATTCTGACAGACCCGTGGTACATGAGGGCACCCAGGTACAGGGGCAGCAGGAAGAAAGGCAGATGAGCTGTGAGCCTGCCCTCTCCCTTGCACCTCTCTAAGCCTCAGTTTGCCCTTCCGGACGATGAGAACAGCAGTGTCTCCCTCCCGGTCTCACTGCAGAGCTGAAATAAAATGACTTTAAGGCTCCTGAGGCATAGTAGGTACTTAACAAACACCAGAGCCACTTTCCCTTTCCAGGAGTGTTCTCCGAGCTGGGGGCGAGGTGGGGGGCAGGCCTGCCTGGAGCCAGGGGGATGGATGCTGACAGGTCCTGTTCCGTTTCTGCCAGTGGAGCCAGCCCCACCCGTCCTGGTCGTCACTCGGACAGAGGAGCTCCTGAGCATCAATGCCACCTACCAGCTGCCCCCCTGCATGCCCCCACCGGATCTGAAGTATGAGGTGGATTTCTGGAAGGAGGGAATCAGGAACAAGGTAAAAAACCCCTCTCCTGCCCCCCAGGCTGGACTGCCTGCCCCCACGGCCCCACCAAACCCCGGTGCCTCTCACCCTCCCTGCCTACTATTTGCACACCTCCTCCAGGAAGCCCTCCCCACATACCTCTCACTCCTGGCAGTCACCCCTGACTCTGGAATCAGACCCAGATTGGCCTGCGGCCCACCCCTGCCCTCCTCCACCTCAGAAGCCAAGTAAAGGACGTCCTGCCCGTGCAGATTATAGGTAGTAACAGCACACCCATTTTCTATCCAACATATATATTTTAAATTATGAAACCCTTTTTGACCAATGAAAGCTGATTGAAATATGGTAGGCTCTGGGAGGCCTGCCTGCCAAGCTGCTGGATCCCTTACCAACAAAAAATCAGAAAACACAGACACGTTCTAGGAAGGGACCTAAAAGTGCCCAGAGACTACCGCAACAATCCAGCTTCTGACTTGGCTTCCATGTATGCACGTGTGTGTGTGTGTGTGTGTGTGTGTGTGTGTGTGTGTGTGTGTGTCTGTACACGTTGATTGATGGCAGGGGTTGGCATACGTTTTCCGTAAGGGGCCAGATAGCAAATATTTTCTTACTTTGAGGGTCACATAGTCTGTCCGGCTCACGGACTCTGCCCCTAACACACACAGCAGCTGCAGACAATGGGTCGATAAACGGCCATAGTCGCGTTCTGGGGAAATACCGTGTGCGGGGCGGGGGGCGGGGGGAGGTGGCAAGCCAGATCTGACCCACGGACTGTGGTTTACTGATCCCTGTTCTTATTCCTTCTTTCTTTCACGGAACCCACGAACATTCGCACTCCTGACCACCTGCTTATGTACTCTAGACCCTAGATCTTCTTTCGACACAGTCCCTGCCTCCAGGAGCCTCCTGGAGAAATATAGTGGGAGCCATGGGTTTAATGTTAAATATTCCTCATTAAATTACATAAAAGAAACAAGTTCGTTTAATTTTTTTAAAGATTTTATTTATTTATTTGACAGAACGAGATCATAAGTAGGCAGAGAGAGAGGGGAAAGCAGGCTCCCTGCTGAGCAGAGAGCCCAATGCGGGGCTTGATCCCAGCACCCTGAGATCATGACCTGAGCCGAAGGCAGAGACTTTAACCCACGAAGCCACCCAGGTGCCCCAAGTTCATTTAATTTTAATAATATATTTTATTCCACCCAATAAAACGTTATCATTTCAACATGTAAATAATATAAAAGTTCCTGGCAGACTTTGCATTCCTTTTCCATGGAGTCTTGGAAAGCTGGTGTGTATTTTACACCCAGAGCCCATCTCAGTTTGGACTAGAGGCTGCTGGACTGGGCAGGGTGGCCCTAGAGTTTTCTGGGTCCGTAATGACTGAATGATGCTCCCTACCCCCAGATACATTGGGAGGCTCTGAGGGCAGGAAGCCTGAGGAATCTGCCCTTCAAAATGGGGACCCACAGGCCCCAGGGGGTGCCCACAAGGGTGACCCCGAGGGGCAGGGCCATCTTGAGTACGCACCTTGTCTACTTCAGGACTCAGTGGAGAAGACACCAGATAAGGTTGCCCCCTCATGCTTAGACTATAATGCGGGGAAAGAAGACGCGGGGATCCCAGGAGTATCCTCCCGCCCCCACCCCGAACTGTCCCCACAGCGGGTCTGCCCGCCCCGTGCCATCTCTCCAAACAGACGCGATTTCCAGTCACCCCCCACGGCCAGCCGGTCCAGGTCCCCCTGCAGCCGGCCGCCAGCGGCCGCTACTGCCTCAGCGCCAGGACCATCTACACCTTTGGTGATCCTAAATACAGCGAGTTCTCCAAGCCCACCTGCTTCTTCCTGGACGCCCCAGGTGAGTGCTGAGTGGTACAGAGGTGAGGACTTACCGCCCCCTACCCCCACCTGGGACATATTCTCTCCATCCTCTGGTGGTTAAGAGTGTAAGTCTGGAAATAGACTCCCCTTGATTAAAATGCCAGCTCCACTGCACTCACTTTGTGTCTTGGGGTAGCTTGCCTCCCCTCTCTGAATCTTGGTTTCCACAGTCTGGAGGATGGGTTTACTCTTATGAGGATTGCGCGGGGTAATGCAAGTGAAGCCCGCAGCACATATACAGTTAAGAGATGTATATCAATGTATAATAATGCCATGATCATTGTTGCTGTAGTTGTTCTGTTTTTTTTTTTTAAACGATTCATCTTTTTATTTGAGAGAGGGAGCACGCGCACAAGCTATCGGGGGGTGGGGAGGGAAGAGGGCAGGGAAGATAGAGGGAGAGAATCTTTTAAGCAGACTGCCTGCTGAGTGTGATCCCATGACCCTGAGATAATCGCTGCCTGAGCCAAAACCAAGAGTCAGACACTCAGCCGACTGAGCCACCCAGGCGGCCCCATGTTTCTGTGGTTCTTATTTTTCCTTACTTAGGAGCCAGCTGGGCATTCCTGGTGCTGCTACCGCTTCTGCTTCCCCTGCTGCTGATCGTTGCCATAGGCTTGGTGATCTGGAAGAGCTTCAGAGAGAACCCCTGGTTTCAGCGAGCAAAGATGCCGTGGGCCCTGGTACGGCAAGACTGGGGGTGCGCGACAGAGGGGGAGGGTTGTTGAAGAATATGGAAATGGGGCTGGACTTAAAGACATGAGTCAGATAGAGTATCAATTAGTCCAGACTGCAAACATCTATCTTCACATCTAAATTTCCACCATTAGTAATTCATTCCTTTGGCACCAAATCCAAATGGCAAATATACCTGGGAGGGAGAAGTGCCTTAAGTCCCCATAGGGAAATAACTTCCTCTCTGCTATACAGTTGTCAGGTGCCAAGAGCAGAGCCCCCAGCCTTGGGACTCAGGAGGGATGCCCAGAAGGGGGAGGGGGAGAGGGTGGTGCCCAAAGGGGAAATCTTAGAGGGATCCCAGCACTTAGTTCACAGTTTAACCAAGGGTGAGTCTTGCCCGGGCTGACCCCAGAATCTCCCCACTTGTCCACTGGCTTACTCCCTTAGAAGCTGGGGCAGGGGGAAGCCCGGAGAGGTCAGATGGGTCTGACTTGTTTGAATGAGGGCCCGGTGAGGCTCAATGGGCCCTCGGGTCCGGATGGCTTTGAGAACGGATTCTGGGTACCTGCCGCCCAGAAGTGTTTTCAGAGTCCCTAGCTCTGGGACCTGCAGGGAAATGCCAGCTGAACTACAAGCGGTTTGTTAGACGTTGCCGTGCTCTGCCGCACCCCTCCACCTGCTTGTTACGGGGAAAGTCACCACTCGGCTTCCAGCAGCCAGTACCTGCCCCGGGGGCTTCCTCCGGCCTCTGGTGTCCGCTGCACCCATGCACGTGGTCGGCCGGGGAACCAGCATCACTGTCGCCCTTCCCGCCCCTCACCCGACGGTGCCCTGAGGTGCACGGGCTGCACTGGCTCCCAGCTGCCCTCAGGGTAATGTGCCTGGTGACAGCCTCTCTTGGTGGCTCTCCCCCACCCTGCTGAATTTTCCCTTGCTGGTGTTTCCTGGGATCACTTCCTGAAAGAACAACTTACATTTGATTTCTTATCATGGTCTGTTGTCAGGAGAACCCGCCCTTCAGGAGAGGCTGATTTTCTGTCCCCTTCTCCCCTCCCCAAATCAGGACTTTTCTGGATACAGATACCCTGTGGCAACCTTTCATCCCTGTGGCCCTGAGTCCCTGGAGACCTTGAGCCTCTGTTCCCAAAAGGAACCGACCAGAAGGATCCGACCCAGCCTTCGAGTCAGGACACCGGCCGCCGTCCAGGCAGGACCAGAGAACAGTGCTGAGGAGGAGGACGACGAGGAGGACACAGACGACAATGTCAGCTTCCAGCCCTACCTTGAACCCCCTCTCTTCCTGGAGCAGGAGCACAAGATCCTGGGGCACTCTGAGGCAGGGGACACCTGGAGCCCTCCTGTCCAGGTCGAAGGCTCGTCTGCTCCCGATGCTTCAGACAGAAGCTCCTCCCCCTGGGACGAGCCTGGGTCTTCTTGCTATTTGGCCAAGAAGACACCAGGCCAAGGGCCAGGCGGTGATGGGTGGCAGGAGCCTCTCCCACTGCCTGAATTCTCCAAGGACTTGAGTTTCCTGGAAGATCCCCAGAAAGATGACCTCTCCTCCTGGGCCAGCTGGGGCTCTTTATCACCAGGGCTGAATCTGGTCCCTGGGGAACCCCCAGTTTCTCTCCACACACTGACTTTTTGCTGGGACAGCAGCCCTGAAGAGGAAGAGGAGGAGGAGGAGGAGGAGGAGGAGGAGGAGGAAGAACTAGAAGATGGAGGAAGAGGAGGAGGGGGAGGAGGGAGGGAATCAGAAATTGAGGATGACGGTCCTGGCAATTGGGGGGCTGGGAGCCTACGGAAGACTGAGGTCAGAGGTGGGACCCTGGGGCATTACATGGCCAGGTGAGCTGTTCCCCAGCTCCCCGCCCCCAAGTCTGGTGCCACTGAGCTTTCCTAGGACCCGAGATGCCACTGGGACTTGAGAGCCTGGGAGCATCACCACTGAGGACACGGAGGGCTCTTGAAGCATTTCAGAAACCTCAGGGTTATTGTCAGTAAGAAGCCATCCCATCATCACCAGCTTTGGGCTGAGCCCCAGGAGGGGTGGAGATAAGAATGGGCTGAGATCAGAGGTTGGCTGGGTGTCGCATCACCCCCACTGCCTTTGGGGTGACAGGCCAGTTAGGAAAATCACCCCGGAATAGCATGAAACCGGTGAGGTCAGGTCACAGTGGACACCAAGGGCTGACACCACACGGGGCCGTCTGGATCTGGGGGCAGGGGATTCGGAGCACCTCTTTATCGCTGTCATATGTTTCTCCGGCACCCGCCGGGCTCCCCCACCCCCAGGTCTCAGCCTCCTGGTTCATGAGTCGTCTAGGGTAGGCCCCAGTGAAGAAAGATCTAGTAAGCAGGAAACACTGGAGAGGAAGGGAAAGGGTAGTAATTATTCAAATCCCAGACTCTGACTCATGGAATTACACAGCTTTTATGATCGAACGACCTGGGTTTAAATCCCAGCTCTGCCGTTTACCAGTCATGTGACCTTGGGGAAGCCACCTTCCTTCACCGTACCTGGGTTTTCTCACCTGCAGCGGAGGGTCCCGAGAGAGGCGTGTAGTATGGCGCCTGGCACATCATGGGTGCTCTCTGCATGGTGGCTGGCAGGCTTCTCCAGTGTCCCAGGCTCTGCGAAGACTCCTGGGCATCCCCCACCTGTGACCCCTAAACTCTGAGCGACTAGCATTCATCTTTCAGCGGGTCTCACCTCCGATCTACCTCCTCCTGCCTTCTACCCTCACCTCCTCTCTCCTCCAGCCCGGAAACTGCTCTCTCAGAAGCCGGAGCCCAGCCAAGAGGGACCCTGACCCCTCTCCCCTTTCCCGGAAAAGAAGGAACCAAATGATCCACCTTCCAGGGGTCTGCTTTGTTGGGGTTGGGGTCACAACCCAGCAGAGAATTGGACTCCTGGGCCTCTGATATCTGTTTCTGACAGCACTTTAGACTCCTTAATTACAAAGAAGTCGCATTTTCCCTTCTAGCTGTAGAAGATGCTAGAAGAATCCAGCATCTTCTGGCAGCGGGTATGTTAAAAGGTGAGGAAGAAGCAATAGAGCATCCTCCAAACTGAAAAGGCACCTCGAGACCAAGAGATGAAGCAGGCGGCTACATAGCATTTACGCAGTTTTATTCAGGGTAACTCGCTGACAGGGGTATTGGGCGGAGGGTAATCTGTGCAGAGGCATAGTTACTCTGCGCAAAATCCAGACCTCAGTCCGCAGGTATAATAGAGATAGGGGATGCTCAGAAGGGCATCGTGGTGAGATCAGAGGGTTCGCACACACAGAGGGCTGGAGTGCCCCTCGTGGACGGCTAACTTCTCATTAGATCCTGTGGCACCACCTGCACGTCAGGAAGGGGAGAAACTATGTCATCTCCAACAGATGGAGTCAGTGTGGCCAGCGCTCCTACAAGGGGACTCTCCTTACCTGAGGGGTAGTGATGGGTGTTCTCAGGCCACTGCCTTGGGAGCCAGTCCCCGCCAGCGTACGGGCAAGCAGAGCTGCGTCTGCACCCACAGGGACCAAGATTTTCGTCATCTTGTGGCTGGGCTCTGAGGCGTCATGGTTCTGTGACCTGGGCTCTGCCATTTAACTGCCAGGACTTAACATTTCTCCATTTGTGAAGAAAGCATCTTCGTAGCCATTTTACCCACAGAGCTGTGTTGTGTTTGAAGGCAATAGGAGGGTTTACCCTTAAAAGAAAGATCTGGAACTGGCAAAGAACCCAAAGAAAATTGTAACAATCAGTAAATTTGTACCCAGGTGCAACATGACGTTATAGAAAGTGGACAAGCTTGAGTTAAATGAATCTGGGTTCAGATGTCCGCGTTGGGTTTCACTGGCTCTAGGCTGTTGAACAAAGTACTTAACCCCACTGATTCTGTTTCTCTGTCTATATAACGTGGATAATAAAATCTACCTCATAGGATTATTTTGAGAATTAAATAGGCTTATACATGGACTAATAAATGTCAACACCCTTCCTCTTTTCTAATCCCCCTCCTCTCTCTAAAGACCAACACAAATTAGCATTTCAGACATGCAGATCATTCTTCATTGCGGTGTAAAGAGCAAGCCTTATCCCACAAGTTCTCAAACTTTAAGTTGCAATAGAATTGTCTGGAGCACTTTAAAATGCAGATTTTCAGGTCCCTCAAACTGCTGGATCATAATCTTTGCAGGAGGTGCTGGGAATCTGCATTTAATATGTGCTCCAGATTATTCGAATGTAGGTCATTCACCAGTCACACGTTGAGAACCATTGCCTCATCTGTTCTTCACAAAAAAAACCTCCCATTTGCCAGATCTTTCTTTCCTATGGACATTAAACTTAGGATTGGTTCCTTTGCTCTTGCCCTCCATAGTGGTCTCCCTTTGCATACTTTCTAGTATAAGTATGTACGTTTGTATCTTTTCTCCCCACTAGACTGTGAGCTCCTTAAGGGCCAGGGTTTGTCTCCATTCCCAGTGCCGAGGACATGGCCTGGAACATAGAAGATACTCAGTTGTTTGTTGAATAAATAAATAACATGGATTTTAGCCAAAAAAAGAGAAAGATCTGGAAAAGGGCATCTGCTCCAGGGGTTCTCAAGCCACATTCCCAAACGGTCCTGGGTTTCATGGGGGGAGTTGCAATTGCAGGGGGAACCGTGAGCCACAGGATCCCCCACTTCAGCCAGAGCAGCCTCCCTGAGCCCGGTGTGCCCCCATGACCTTCTGTGTGAGGGAGTGCTGAGGGGGCACCGCGGCTCAAGAAGTTAGCAAGGCACTTTTTTTTTTTTTTAAGATTCTATGTATTTATTAGAGAGAGAGAGAGAGCGCAAGTGAGGTGAGAGGCAGAGGGAGAGGCAGACTCCCCACTGAGCAGGGAGCCCCATGTGGGACTCGATGCTGGGACTCCGGGATCATGACCTGAGCCGACTGGCAGACGCTTTACCACTGAGCCCCCCAGGCACCCCAGCAGACCACTTTTTAATTGAATACCTGTCTTTTGTTTCAAACAAAGAAATGTCAACTCACTATTCATGTCCTTAAGGGTGAGATTTTTGGTCTCTGGCCAGCTGGGCCAACCCGTGTGCCCTTGGCCATGTCAACAAAGTGCCGGGATCCTGAGCAAGGATTTCTGGGAGCACAAAGCTGGCAAGAGGCCGTCACCACTGCTGGGACTCACACATCCCTGCACACACACATGCACGTGCACACACACACACACACACACACACACACGTGTGCAGGTCCACAGGAGCTGAGGCTGGTCCGCATCCCTGTGCACGGAGAACCTCTTGAACCCAGCTGAGCGGCTTCATGGAAGGAATTTCGAAAAACTAAAAGCTGTCATCACTATTGTCTTAGGCCTCTGTCAAGGAACCACTTTAACTCTTTTCTTAAACCTTGTTATTTTTTTTTTTTAAAAATCTTGTTATTTTTTTAAGCATTTTTGAAATCTCATTTCTAAAAGAGGCTGAGTTTTTTAAGTAATTCTCAATGCCAGCTCTTCTATCTTCATTAAGTCATTGACAAAAAGCCATGGGAAGCATTAGAAAAGAGCGTGATGTTCAATGTCCTAATTTGTCAGGTACGCTCAGCGTTTAGCTGTTTACAGAGCCCTCTCCTGCACCGGCCAGGGGTGCCTAGCTCCTGGGGGTGCCTAGCAGGAGTGCAGGGGCCAGCTGGAAGGTGGGGATGCCCCAAGCTAAAGCAACATTGTGATTCTTCAGCGCACGGAGATTATACATTGTTCTTAAGTATTTGTATCCATGTCTAATTTTGTTCTATGTTGATATCATATTTAAATAATTTCCTAACATCTCCAAAGGCAAGGGAAGCAAGGGCAAAAATGAACCACTGGGACTTCATCAAGATCAAAAGCTTTCGCACAGCAAAGGAAACTGTCAACAGAACCAAAAGACAACTGACAGAATGGGAGAAGATATTCACAAATGACATATCAGATAAAGGGTTAGTATCCAAAATCTATAAAGAACTTCTCAAACTCAACACTCAAAGAACAAATAATCCAATCAAGAAATGGGCGGAAGATATGAACAGACATTTCAGTAAAGAGGATATCCAAATGGC
>CM052798.1:15628854-15730199 GCA_028533885.1 Nasua narica | reverse complement strand
CATTTGCAACGACGTGGATGGAACTAGAGGGTATTATGCTAAGCGAAATAAGTCAGTCAGAGAAAGACAATTATCACATGATCGCTCTGATATGAAGAATTTGAGAGGCAGGGCGGGGGGTTATGGGGGGGTGGGGAAGAGAAATGAAACAAGATGGGATGGGGAAGGAGACAAACCATAAGAGACTCCTAAACTCATGAAACAAACTAAGGGTTGCTGGGAGGTGTGGGGGGTGGATAGGGATATGGACATTGGGGAGGGTATGTGCTATGGTAAATGCTGTGAAATGTGTAAGCCTGATGATTCACAGACCTGTACCCTGGGGTAAATAATACATTATATGTTAATAAAAAAATTTAAAAAAAAATTTCCTAATGGTCTTGGGCATTTACCCTAAATTGTTCTAAATAAAAAGCTCTATTTTTAGAGAAAACAGCAGGGTTGCATGGAGATGTGTGGGCTCTTATTTCTCAAAAGCTCCTCGCCATTCATCTAGCTCTTAGACCACAAGGGCCTTGCATTGGGTCCCCAGCCGCAGACGCAGGGACTGGGATTTGGGTGTATAAGATAGTGTTGGGATTCCAGAAAGCACCAATAAGGGAGGGGGAAGCCAGGCAGGGAGGGAAGGCAGCTTGTCCAGGGACCTAATCAAACATATCACTGCTTTGGGCAACTGCAGCTCAGTTCCCCCCTAAAGCAGGGCTTTGGGGGTTCACTATGGGACTCTCCAGATTCGTTCATCCAGGAGCAGGAGCTGGAGAATGTATCCCCCAAACCTGTCAGTTCTGTGCAGAGGGCCACTCCCTGCTTCGAGTCTTCGATCTGTGCTGTTGGAATCCATCAAGCTGAGTGCATGAGAAAGATGAGTGCTCCGAGGGGAAGAACACCCGGGTCTCCAGCTACAGTGAGGCCCATGCTGCGCCCACAACCCTGGCAATCTCACCCTATTGCAACGATGGTCTGGGGAAGGATACAGAGCATCCTCCACGGCTGGCCTTGCAAACCCGAACTCATTCCGGTAGACCTCTGCTGAGAAGCAGCCCCCAGATTCCAGCGACTGTCCCAGGACCACCTGGTAACTGACCAGCACAGTGCCTGCAGATCGCCATCATCTACCGGGGCCAGGGCTGGTGCTGGACCCAAGCTGAGCCGATCCAACAAGTCCCTCTCCGTGGAATTCAGAAGTCTTGGCTGCCTGGATCTAGAACAGGGAAGTTCCAGCCTGCTGTGGCCCCATTTCCCTCTCCGAGGAGCAAGGGAGCACAGCGTGCAGAAGAAACAAGAATGAGGCAGCCAGGTGAGCTGCCGAGATGAGAAGTGATAAACCCTGGATCCCATCCATTCCGGAGGCCCAGCTGCCACCCTATCCCCGGCTTCCCAGCAACATAGTTTTAAATCAGCTCCCTGGGCTACCTGTTCCTCGTAACCAGATCTCCTCGCCAACCCACGCAACCGTGCGTGTTACAGCTCGTGATCAGGTTGGAGCATCTGACCCTCGAATGGAGGTGCAGTAGGTCCTTTCCAGAACACAGGGCAGAAGTTCCTCTCCAAGTGTATCACACTCCCAGCCTGGCCTCCGATGCCAGGTTGCCTTGGGAGGGTCTCTTGGACTCTGCTGCCCACCTTCCAGCCAGTGGTGGGTTAGCAAGGCTGCTGGATTGCTCGGGTTCCTGGAGCTGGGAGAGGGGAGGGTTAGGGTACTGGGTGTCACATCCTGAGAACTCCTTTAGGGAAGGGACAGTTTCCTCCTGGCACAAGCACCTGGCATGGGGGGGGGGGAGCTTGGTATGGAATAAATTAATGAAGGAATGAACAAGTGAATTGACCTATGACCTGGAGTCAGTAGGGGGTGGCTGTGGCTGAGTTCCAGATAAGGTGGCCGGAGATCTTGCATATTAGATGACACCATCCTAGATCCTAAATTCCTGTCGCAGGTGAATACCTGTCCTCCCTCGGCACAGGGTCTGCTCCAAGGGAGGGGGGGCCGGGGATCAGTGCTGTTCAGTGAGTGAAATGGTGAGGAAGGGAGCAGATGTGGGGGACAACACAGTATCTTCACCTCCTGATTGTAACTTCGTATTTCCCATCATTTAGGACTTGATCGATAGCTATTTGCTTGTAGCTTCCTTGAGCTCATTCACTGTGTGCACCAAGTGGGGTTAACAGGATGAGAGTTTTGGGGTGGTCAAAAAAAAAAAAAAGACGAGAAAGTTTCTCTAAATGAATGAGTCAGATCCTTGAGTCCATTACTCAAGAGATCCCGCTTGGTGCCGGGACGCATTTCAGCCCAGCCAGCCCCACCCCTTGGCACGTGATGATACAGAACGCAGAGGTCTGACAGCTTTTTATAAATTCCCAAGAGGTCCTTTTTTTCCCCCTTCACTGCCTCTCTAAATGGGTGAGGAGGAGGAGGCGGGATCTCGAGGTAAGACCATCTTCGGCTACCTGCCGTGGTGGGAAAAACCACCATCAGGCGGTGGGAGGCCCCTTCCCAGGGGCTGATGCCTCCAGGACGAGTCCCATTCATTCTGGCAAAGCATGGTCCATCCCACCGGAAGCCTCGGTTTCTCTGGACACTACAGAGACATCTCAGCAGCCAGATATGAGTCGGGGCTCAGACTCCCCGCACCCCAGTTCCTATCTCTGAGCTCCAGGCCCTGTTGTGGAATGCCCCGCCCACTCCCCCGCTCCAGCCACGGTGCCTAACCTGTAGGATCAATGCCCTCGCTTCTCCCATCCCTTGGAATTTGGCCTCAGAAACTATAGGCAACTCAGACTCCTAAGAGAACATTTATCACTCCTCCCAACCCCATGCCCGGACACCCAGGAGTTGGGGTTTTTGCAAAGGTTTTTAAAGGCCCTCCCTTGGTCTTTGGTTCCTCATTTTGCAACAGGAGACTCTGTGAGAGTGCAAGTATGTTCAATCCTCCTCAGCAACACTGAGGAATAGAGACTCCTGCTTCCCTTTTACAGATGAGAAAGCTGGGGGTCAGGGATTAAGCCATCGGCACACCTCAGGTTCAGTAGCAGAGCGGGGATTCGAACTCGGGTCTGTGTGCCAAGAGCCCACGTTCTGTTCACTTGCTGGCTCCCGGGGCACATAGGAAACTGGACGCCCAATTCTAGCACGAGACACGGATCTCCTTAATGTTTTGATGAAGAAGTGCGGTCTTCTAAGCATGTAATAAGCTTCAGGAATTCCCCACCCTGAGAGCGAGCTGAAATGATAAGCCGGGTCAATAAAGGCTGAGCTAAATTTGTGTTTGTGTCACTGACAGTGGCCATGAAGGGAATTCTGGGATATCAGGGGAGGTTTCCAATCCCCAAGTGACCGCTCAAACTCCAAGGACCCTTGGAGGACTTCTAAACCCAGCTTCCTTTACAAACAAAGAAACTGAGGCCCAGAGAGGAGACAAGACCCAGCAAGGTCACCTGGAGTCAGGTGGAGGCTGGGGAGCAGACCCAGGCTCCCGACCTAGAACTCTAAGTCAATGGCCCTGACTGACACTGCCCAGGCTTGGAGCCGGGACTCCAGAGTGGGTCTGATTCTCAGGCTCTTCTCTAAGACGAGGCCTGGGGCTGGGCGGCCAGGGCTTAGTCCCTTGCTCTCACCATCTGTGAATGATCAGGAACCCCTTTCAGGCTCTCTCCCTGCTGAGTTATCACCCAGGGATGCTGTCCCCTCCCCCAGCGCATACCCCACTGTCCTCTGGTGTTCTTGCTTCTGCAAAACAGGTTCTGACATCCCTGGGTGTTGAAAGAAAGGACAGAAGCAGGTCCCATTCCTGAGTATTTGTCATTTTAGGATGTGCTTTTTCTCTAGTTTAGGGTGTCCACTGCCAGCACTGGCCCGCTCCCCCAGCACAGTCATCCATTCAGCAAGTATGACCGGGCACTTGCTTTCTGCCAGCTCACAGTAGATGCTGAGCTATCGAGGAGAGCAACCTTTTGTCCCCATAGTCAGCAACAGGGAAAACAAACAAACCCAATGTGTGATACACAGGAGGATGGGTGAGATTCAGGAGGCCAGTGGAGCACAGAGCTGGGGCTCCTAACCCAACCTAGGGAGAGGCTCACACCAGGAAGGCTTCCTGGAGGAAGTGAGTTTCAGAAGAGGTCTGAAGAATAAAGAGGAATTAGATAGGAAAAGGGAGGGGGTGGAAAGGGGATTCCAGGCAGTGATGCAGCTTGGACAAAGGCTCACAGTCAAGATGATGCAAGGTGCATTGGAGAAATTCACCAGAAAGTAAACAAATGCATTTTTCTGGCAATCTGCATTAGAGAGAATCAGCAGGGTGAACCCGCTGCTGTACAAGTCAATTCAGTGTTGGATAGTTGCTCTGTATTCAGCCACCTGGAGGGTACGGAGAAATACAAGAGGTGCTCTTTGCACTCTGAAAGTTTGCTTCCTCCCTGGGGAGACAAGAACCATTGCATTATAAAGACCAGAGAATGGAGTTATTATGGAACATCTAACAGTGGTCACAGTCATTCACTGAATACCCCCAGCAACCAAGAAAAGCCCATCATCCTAAGGTCAACCACACTATCATACTGAGAGCTATCTCCTTAATCAAAAGACTTTGTCTCCTTATTATGTGCCCCGACTGCTGCCCTGGTTTTCCTGTATGAAGGTAGTTACATAAAAGGGGACTAGAGTCTTCTCCATGCAACCAGTTCGGGTTAGGATTAAGGGTTAGGGTTAGGGGTTAGGGGTTAGGGTTACGATTGGGGTTAGGGTTAGGGGTTAGGGTTAGGGTTGGGGTTAGGGTTAGGGGTTAGGGTTGGGTTGAGGTTAGGGGTTAGTGTTAGGAATGAGGGTTATGCTTAGGGGTTAGGGTTGGGGTTAGGGTTAGGGGTTAGGGTTAGGGTTGGGGTTAGGGTTAGTGTTAGGAATGAGGGTTAGGGTTAGGTTTTTTAAAGATGGTGCTGATGTCTCAGCTTGCCCTTTCTTTGAGTCTGTCGTTTCTAATTTTAAACTGGGGCACTCCTGTAAAATAACACTCGATAATGCCAATGTGACATTCCAAAGCACTAGAAGGTTCTTTCGTTTCTAGGTTTGTTGAACTAAGTGTCAGTAGCATCTTCTCTGAGAGATACCCTTCCCTATTGGTCTCTGAGTAAGGGAACATTTCTCCAGAAAGAGGAAATGGAATTGCAGTTGGTTGTTTCAGTCTAGACACCGGCACTTCCTTATGTCTTTTTGTTTTTTTATGTAACTGTGCTTTTTTATATCATAAAAATTATTTTTCCTAGAGGAACTTTGGTTAATGTAGCTGAGCCAAAGAATGAAATTGAAATCCACCTACGTTCTACTATCTCTTCCGTGATAATTGCAATATTTTCGTATTAATATCCTATCATTTAAGACTTTTTTCTCTATGTGTGTATGTTTGTTGTTTTTAAAGGATTTATTTATTTATTTATTTATTTATTTATTTATTTATGAGAGAGTGCAAATAGGATTGGTTTAGGAGCAGTGGAAAAGGGGAAGCAGGCTCCCCCCTAAGCAGGGAGCCAGAAGCGGGGCTCGATCCCAGGACCCCGGGGTCATGACCAGAGCAGAAGGCAGACACTTATCTTACTGAGCCACCCAGGCGCCTCAATGTGTATATGTGTTTTAACCAGGCTTCTACTGTACATACCGTATGCCATGCTTTCTCTCTTTTAACAGAATATTAAATTCTGTTTAATCTTTGGGGAATCTTTGGCTGCCTAACATTTTCTCTGGCGCTATTCAAATGCATTCAAATGTATCACCGTGCTCATCTTGCATTGGGAGAACAAACCATTATTCATTTAGATAACCCTCTATTGTCATACATAAAGGCTCTTCCTTTTTTTTTTTTTTCTATTTACTATTTGAAATGATGTCTGTGGCGTGCCTGGGTGGCACAGTAGGTTAAAGCCTCTGCCTTCGTTCGGCTCAGGTCATGATCTCAAGGTCCTGGGATCAAGCCCCGCATCCGGCTTTCTCCTCCGCGGGGAGCCTGCTTCCCTCTCTCTCTCTGCCTGCCTCTCTGCCTACTTGTGATCTCTCTCTTCCACATAAATAAATAAATAAAATCTTAAAAAAAAAAAAAGAAATGATGTCTGAATAGTCCCACATTCTTATCGTTTTCTGAAATTACAGGAAAGGACTGGCACATCCCTACCTTCATTCCCCCAAAGCACAGCTCAAATTTGGCTGTTTTATCAAAGAAACTTTACCAAAGACTCAAAGCCGATAGAAAGAAAACACGTGCAGCACAGAAAAGAAAAAGCGTAATGCAGATTGCAGGACATTACAGCCTACTACATCCAAAAGCCATAGGCTTCTAGATGCTTCTAGAGGCTGCTTCGGAGCCAGTCCTCCTGCAGGGTCCTCACCCTGGTGCTGTGTGACCAGGATCAGCCAAACTCTTCCCAGGGGCACCGATCTCTGGTCATGTCCACCCTAACCAGAATCCAGGCTCCATCTCCTTCCCTGAGGCTCAGCAAGGAGGAGAAAATCATCTCCTAAACACCCATCCCGATGCACTTCACGTTAATCCCTACAGACTCAGCTCTAGATGACAGAGCTGAGCTCGCCTTGGGCGAGCAGCGTGAATTAGCATTGTCCTCCCCTCCACCCCCCACCCCCGTCACTAGCATGGCATAGTCACTGAAGTCCGAGATCTGTTTTTTGAAGGTCCCAGACCCCAAGGGCTCAAGATAAGAATACCTGGGCTTCTCCCTGCCAGCAGTCTCTCTAGAAGGAAAGCTACCCCCAAGGCCGTCATCCCACACCGGGAACCCGCTTTGCTATGAGGCACAAGAAGGAGCAGCAAACATCCTGTCTTCTGCCACAACGAAGCCAGGCAGCCACAGCTTTTCCTTTGCTAACAAGGAACATTCCGGAACATATTTTCTGTGCCCTTGCCTGCTCCAGTTATTGTCCTCAGGATAAATTCCTGACCATAAAATCACAGGGACAAAAGTCACATGCATCTTGCAGGTTTTTGAAACACAACGTCAAATTTTTGCCTTTTTTTGTTGTTGTTGCCTCTGAGCTTCCCGATAAAGCGCTGAAGAGTCTTGGGTTGACTCAGCCACCAGACCAGATAAACGAGCTGGCCTGTCACTGTTACTGTTTTCTGCTAGGAGGAAGGGAACTCCCTTGGATCCTGCCCAGGACTTGGAATTCCGAAGCACGCAGACCAGACACCTTTGCACCTCGCTCCCCCGGCTCGGGCCCCACCTACCCCTCCTTTCCCCGCCCCTGCGGCCGGGAGGAGCCCAGTGCTCCAGAGCTGCCGAGGCGGCAAAGCCTCCCAGCCCTCCATCTGGCCTCAGCCCAGAGCCGAGGCCAAAAGAGGGCTCTGAGCCCGGCCCCATGAGGACGCTACTGACCATCCTGGCCGTGGGATCCCTGGCGGGTGAGTGCCCATTGCCCTGTGGTCAGACCCCTGCTGCCAACACCCAGGGCGGTTGACCAGGGTTCCATACACACACACACACACACACACACACACACAGCCCCAGGATGGCCAGTTTCAGTTTCTTCTCCACCAGGGCTGCCCTGGGGGACAAGCTTTCCGGGAGAATTGGGGAATACCTCGGGGTATTGGGGAGGATGAGAGAGACCCTTTCCAGAGACTCAGCTAACCTCCAGACTCGGGGAGGCAGCCAACTGTCCGAACTGGGGTTCTGACCAGATGCCCTCCCCTCAGTGGATGGCGAGTTGGCTCGAGGGAGGCAGACATCCTTGGACCCTGGAATAATTCTGATGGTTGTACCATCCCTTCCTCCGCTTCTGGTCGGCATTGGCCCAACAAAGGGAGGAGGGAGAGGACAGATGGACAAAACTTGAGGGCAGCCTTTGTTTCTCTCCACGACCTGTGGTGGGAGGGCCCTCTTCTGACCCCTCGCACTAGATGCATTAACTGGGGCACCTGGGGGGCTCAGTCGGTTAAGCCTCTGCCTTCAGCTCAGGTCATGATTCCAGGGTCCTGGGATCGAGTTCCATGTCGGGCTCTCTACTCAGCGGGGCGTCTGCTTCTCCCTCTGCCCCTTCCCCCACTTGTGCTCGCTCTCTTCTACCTAAATAAAATCTTTAAAAGAGCATTAACTCAAAAAAAAAAAAAAAAAAGAGCGTTAACTCCAGGAAACGAACTGAGGGTTGCTGGCAGGGAGGTCGGTGGGGGATGGAGTAACTGAGGGATGGACAAGAAGGAGGGCACTTGAAGTAATGAGCACTGGGTGCTACGTGCAGCTGATGAATCACCAAATTCTGCCTCTGAAAATAATAATATAGTATATGTTAATTAAATTGAATTGAAATAAAATTTTTTTTAAATAAAGTAAAAGAGCATTTTCTCCCAGAAAGGCCAGGTCTGCTGCATTAAAAGATCTTAAAACATCAGGGCCCTTTTGTAAACAGGACTAAAGGGCAGAGTTTTCAAATCCAATACAATGGATTTCTTGATTTAACATTATAGAGAACTTTCAGACAGATATGCGAGATCCCAGATTGGCTCTCTGCTCCCCAAGACGTTTAATAAAATTCAGGGAACTTTCTCAGGAAGTGAACGTATTGTCTGGACCAAAGAGCGGGGAAAGTTGGCCTCTGCAAGGCTCCTTCTAGCTCAAGGGCAGGATGAAGCCCATAAGGGCGCGGAGCTTCCCAGCCCCCTCTGCTGTTGTCCCCTTAGTCAGCCAGTGGGATCCTCAGTGTTTCCAGCGGCTGCCTGGGACCTTCCAGTCTACTCAACTCCGGCATCCAGCTGGGCGTTCCCAGCGCACAGGGCCCTCGATGAGTGAGGAAGACTCACTGTATCCCCCCAAAACTCCATTCTGGCTGGAAGTCTTAGAGGCTCTTGACCCTTGCAGATGGGGACCAAGGGGAAACAACCTTAGGAGTTGTTAAGAGACGAGAAGGTTCTCGGGGCCCCAGATCTCCTCTGCCCCAGCACTCTTAGTCTGATTCTAGAATATTTTGGATTATTTTTATTTGTTCGTTTGTTTGTTTTTCCTTAGCTTCCCAACTTGTTGACATAAAACTGTTTTTCCAAGCGAATGTGAAAACTTCCTTTCATAGAAGCTACCAGTCTGTTAGTTTCTAGACAACACATGTGTCCCCAAGGATTTCACAATGTAGACTTTCACCCAGGAAGTGCAGAAACAATGCAGGCTGAGGAATACATGATAGCTTGAGTGGGGGAAAGGAATGAGCAGGGCAGGAAAGGGAGAAATCTCTCTCTTTTTTTTTTTAAGATTTTATTTATTTATTAGAGAGAGAATGCTCAAGCACAGGGGGCAGGGAGCAGAGGCAGAAAGAGAATCCCAAGCAGATTCTGCACTGATCAAAGAGCCCAACACAGGGCTTGATCCCAGGATCCTGAGATCATGAACTGAGCCAAAATCAAGAGACAGACGCTTAACCAACTGAGCCACCCATGTGCCCCAAGGGAGAGATCTTGTTAGCCCTCAATGCCTCCTTAAAGAAGAGTCTAGCCAAGAAGGTCCACCTACTCCATTTCCGGAAGCCAACTTCAGTTCCCTCCTGGAAAATGGTGCCAACCTCCTCCCAGCCTGGGCCCTTTACCGCCTGAGCATGTCCCAGCCCCAGCCACCGGGCTCCCCCACCACAACTAGCCCACCAGGATATTGACTCCAACCAGTAACCTTCCCAATGTCGCCCTTAACCCACCACTTAGTGGTAGTTAAGCCCAGCCCCAGATAGACCCTGGCCTTCTCCCTCTCCCCTACCCTAACTTTATGACCCTACCAGAAGCCACCATTTGGTTCTGACCTCAGGTGGATTCCCTCCCTCATCTTAAGACCCAGCCCTGAATCCAAACAGACCCCAATTCTGCCCAGACTCAAAACCCAATAAGATGTCGGCCACACCTCGGGGCTCAGGAGCACAGCCATCGCTTTGGCTACAGGCAGTAAGACATGTCCTCCCCACCTCCCACGTCCCCAGGCCCTGTTCTGGGAGGCCCAGGAAGCCTGACACAAAGATTTCTATAGCGGTTAGGACTGACCAACTCAGATTCAAAGAGAAATGTGGCCTTAGATTTAACCAGTGCATACACAGCAGGGTTGGGCTGTCCATACACTCTTTCCCATCCCCATACGCAGGTGCCTCTTAAGCCCATGGACCCCTCTTGCAGAAATATTATATGTAGGCTGGGAGTGGGGAATAAATAACTATCTGCTCCCTTACACCTTGGCCCCGTTGGTGGTCAGGGCCATGTCCGGGGTGGAGTGAGGCACACACACATCAAAGGCACATATGCACACAAGGTCCCAAGGCCTTGACGCAACCGGGTCCACACCTGCTTATTTCCCACCCCAGCCAGCCAGGCCCTTCTGAGCATGCTCAGAGCCAGCAGCCAGCTCCGGCCGCCATTTTCCTGCAGCCCCTCTTCCTTTTCACAGACCATGATGAGAGGGCTGAGAGAAGAGTTTCCTAAGTGAAGGCTCTCGTTTGTAGTTCATATAGATCACTTTGAGGGCAGTGGCCCCTCCCTGGTCCTCTTCTTGGGGCTCTGGCCTTTGCCGCCCCCTCTCAGCCCCCACTCTATTCCCCAAAGACCAGTCTAGCACCATGATGAGCACTGCAGGCTCTGTCACACCCTAGAGGGGAGATAAACCTCTCTGAGCCTCCGCATCCCATATCTCTGAAATGGGGGTAATGATAGTAGCTGCCTCCCCGGCTTGTCAGGAGGGTTTAGTAAAGCGACTTAGCCTAGTGCCTGGCGCCCGAAGCTCCTCTCGCAGGTGTCGGCTGCTGCTCTCGTCGTTAGTCTTTGCCTTTGGGGAAGTCAGATTACCCCCATCTTAGAGAGGAGGAAAACAGGTCCCAGCGTCACCCTGACCGTATGTGGCCTCCATCAGCCGCCCTCCCCCAGCGAAGCCCTTGCTCTGTGGGCGGATCAGCCCACAGAGAGCCCGCAAACGTCCTCTCCAGCCTTGCTTGCAATTACTGACCCGGAGAAAGTTAGCCCTCGATGTTTCGTTGAAGAGTCAACGTGCAGTTGAGCGTCTTTCCAGTATCCCGTGGACGAGGGTACCCCCTTCAAGTGTGTTCAGAAGGGAAGGAGAGGCAACCCCAAGTGTGGCCAGGGGCGTGGAGTGGCGGCCGGCGGGGCCCCCGCTGCTGCAGCCGCTCTGGAACAGAGCGTGAGGTTCTGGGGCAGCTCTTCACAGACAGACAGAATTACCACCCGACCCCGCAGTTCCGCTCTTCGCTCTACACCCGGCAGAACTGAATACACAGGGCCACTTAAAAACTTACACACAAACGTCCACCGCAGCGTCGTTCGTCTCGGCCGAAAATGTAGAAACGGCCCCAGCGTCCCTCCACTGATGGGCGGAGAGACGACCCAAGTAGCCGCACCGCGGGCATTATTCAGCCATGAAACGACGTGCTAAGTGAAAGAAGCCAGACACAAAAGACACTTTTCATACAAATAGTCTGAAAAGTCCAGAAGAGAAAGAGCCGTAGAGCCAGAAAGCAGCTTTAGTGGTTGCTCTCAGGCTGGGGGAGGGAAGGGAGGGAGAAGGACTCCTAATGGACAGAGGGGTCCTTTTTAGGGGGATGACAATGGTCTGGAATTAGATAGCGATAATGGTTTCACAACTTTGTGAATATATTCGGGAACCCCTGAATCGCACACTTTAAAATGGTTAATTTTATGGGCTGTGAATTATAGCTCAATAAAATTTTTCGAAAGAAGCGAAGGAGGTCAGGGATGATCACCCCCGGAGTCCCTGGGGGGTGGGTGCCGGTCCCGCCCCCCCCATCGGCCGGCTTGCTGGCAGGCTGGGGGCAGGGTCCTCGCGCCTGGCTGCTCACCCTGCTCCCAATTCCCACAGCTCACATTGCTGAGGACACCTCAGATCTTCTCCAGCACGTAAAATTCCAGTCCAGCAACTTCGAAAACATCCTGACGTGGGACAGCGGGCTGGAGAGCGCCCCGGACTTGGTCTACAGCGTGGAGTATAAAACGTAGGCTTCCCTTTCCATGCAACCTCTTCGGACTCTACTCTGAGGCCAACCCTTCCAAGAAAATCCCCCTCTGCCATATGTCCTCCCCCTCCAGCAGAGGGGGATTTTCTTGGAAGGGTTGATGGGACACAACCTACACCAGCTCCCACCAGAGCTTTGCCCCCTAGTGGTTTCTTTTGCAAAGGGAGGATAAAATAATAGTTAAAAGTATGGGCTCTGGATCAGACTGTCCAAGCCTGCCTGCCAGCTCTGGGCTTTATAACCTGGGGCAATGCGGTAACCTCGCCAAGCCTCAGTTTCCCCACTCATAAAGTAAGCCTAGCAAGAGTACCTCTATCATAGGATCGTTAGGTAGATTAAACAAGATGGTCATGAGCACTTGTGCCTGGCAGATAAAGAAATTGTTTTGTTACTACCTGGGAGACGAGGTCTACAGAGAGTCGCGCCCTGAGCCGGTGCCCCTGTTCCTGCTCTTCTCCCCTCCCACACAGAGGAGGAGGTTGGCATGGGCTCAAGGGTTTGCACACCTGGGTTCCATTGCTGGTCAAGCCATTTCGTCCTGTGGCAAGTCACTTCCCCTCTCTGAGCCTCAGTTCCCTCATCTGTAAAATGGGGATAACAGTGCCTGCCTCAAAGGCTTGCGGTGATGATGAGCCCAGAATGTAAACTCAGACTGGCTGGGTTCAAAGCCACACTGGTCCCAATTGTACCTCTTTGAGCCTCAGCTTCCTTATTCGAGAACCATGTCTGAACCTCATGGGATCATTGTGTGAGGCTCAGCCACAGAAGGGGCCTGGGACACAGAACGTGCTAAGTAAATATTAGATATCGTTATCATTATTAATAAACCGCAGGCCCGGTGCCAGGCCCAATCATTCAAGGTGTGCTCCGGCCCTTCCCGGGCCTACAGGTATGGGGAGAGAGAGTGGCTGGCGAAGGAGGGCTGCCAGCAGATCACCCGGAAATCCTGCAACCTGACCATGGAGACGGGCAACATCATGGAGCCTTACTACGCCCGGGTAACTGCCATCAGCGCGGGAGGCCGGTCGGCCACCAAGATGACCGACCGGTTCACCTCGCTGCAACACAGTGAGTGGGCCCCCCCTCGCTGCAGGGGAGGGGCGGGGGAGGCCCGGAAGGCGGGGGGCAGTTCGAGATGCGGCTTTTAGGGAAGGTCGCTCCAACTAGAGAGCATCCATGCGCAGCTGGCCGTCTTTCTCCAGCTCCATCCCGGCCTCCCGAGGTCAGATCACCTTCCTCTGGCCTCCGGACTCCAGCCAAGGGCTCCTAACTCAATGCCCTACTCGGCCCTGACTCTTTCCCAATCCTTAGTCTTGGTCTGGGCTTCCCTATCTTCTCCTAAGTGGGCGTCCCCACACTCGGCCCCAACAACCGCATTTCGCTGTGTCACCCCCTGCAACTCTCTGTCACGGTCAGCTCTTCACTGTGTTCATAGCTCCCATCCCCATCTGCAGCGATCCCGTCTGCCTGCCTGTTTCTGTTCTGCCTCCCAGCCGGGGCATGGGATGCCCCGTGCTCGGTCCTCCGCGTGGGGTCTGGCCTGGACCAGGTGCCCACGACGTAACTGATGAGTGGACTGAATATGAGTCCCCAAACTCCCCACGCAAGCTGAGCAGGCAGTGATGTTCACTAACTGACTTCACAGCCACGTGGCTTTCCAAGAAAAGAAAAAAGAAAATTAAGCAAGTTATTTTTTTTCTTGGCTTATTTAATTACCACATATTTGTTGTAGAGCGCCAGGAAAATGTAGAAATGTGCAAAGAAAAAAGAAAGACGCCCTCAATAATGCGAACACTTAAACATCGCCATAGCTGTGAGCGATGGTCTCTACTCTTTTGTGACCTGGTTGGTTGGGGGGGTTTTCATACAACGCCCTCAGGAACATCGCCCATCGCCCACGTCGTTAAGTACTTTTCACGGCTGCAAAACGATCTGTTCTATGGAGGTATTCTTAATTTACGTCCTTGGTTCCCTTTTTGAGGACTTTTAACTCATTTTTTCAATTTTGTGAACAAAACTTAAGTGAACATTCTTCTAGCTCCGATGTCGTCCATCTCGGAGGTCAATGGACCTTTGAGGGATTTTTATAAGTTCACTTCGGGGGAGTAGGGCTCATGAATCCCCAAAATCCAGTGCAAAATTTTTGTATATGTATACTTTAGGGGAGAGAAGAGTCATAGCATTCATCAAATTCCTAAAAGGGTCTAAAAACCAATAAATGTTATTTGGCTATTTGGAAGATCACGTCTTGAGAGAGCTCAAAGTCTCAGGCCTAGCCTTTGAGGCCAAATCAATAATTTGGGGCGCCCCGAACATCACTTAGTATATATTGCTGAACCCGCAGTCCCCAAAGCTGTCATTGCCAACAGACAAGGGAAAGGATGCCCTGGCAGACTCGAGGTGGGGATCATGGAGGCAGGGACAAGGACACGGCTAATCTAGGAGGCCAGTGCCCCTCTCCCTGGGTTCTGCCCACTCACCCCTGGGCACTCCTTTGCCAGCCTTAAACCCAAACACCGGTTACTAGAAGGACTTTTCTCTTCTCACCTGTCCGTCGAGCTGCTGTTCTCAGAAGCACAGCTGGGGTGGGAGGAGAGGGGAGGCAGTCAGTCATGTCTGCTGGTCCGGGGCAACCTCAGACGCTGCTGCCTGATTCCAGCCTTTTCTTTTTGCTTTTCTCTCTCCCTTTTCCAGCTACTATCAAACCACCCGATGTGACCTGTATCCCCAAGGTTAGATCCATCCAGATGATCATTCATCCCACCTCCACGCCTATCCGCGCTGGGGATGGCCACCGGCTCACCCTGGAGGACATCTTCCCTGACCTGTTCTACCGCTTAGAGCTCCAGGTCAACCATACCTACCAAATGGTAAATATATGAGCGTCTGGTCCATCCCTCCCTGGGGAACTCATTTCCCCGTCAACTAGATCTGCGTGGCTTCAAGTAGAAAACATAGCCCTCCCTCTTGTAAATCACACAGACAAGAGTCTGCTAAAGTCTCCGACAAGTCTTCCAAAGCCAAGACTCCGGTGCCAATTCATTGAATACGGCTTCTCTCAAATTCCTTGGCCAGAGAAACTCCTTTTATTTTGCATCGTTTTTTAACTTTGCTTTTTTGCCTGATGCCTTCTAATATTCTGGAGAGCAACCTCTACTCATCTCTTCAGATGGCCACTTTGGAAAGTGCTGAAATCTATTTCTATCTGCTGCAGTTCTTTTCTTTTTGCTGGCTCTCCTCCCCTGGCAGAAACCGGACACAGGCAGTGTCTTAAGATCACCGACCATGACAGGTGGAGGGCAAGGGAATAAATGGTCAAATGATTTATGAGGTATTTCTTTTGTACCCAGAAAATATGTGTTTTCTCCTGAGCGTGTGCCAGGGTCTGCAATTCCATTGAATGACTATGTCCAAGATGTTTATAATCTAGTGGATGGGGAAGGAGTTAAACAAGAATTTGAATAGCTATAGATAGAGGAAAATAAAGATATTGGGTGCTGTGGGGCAGGGGCAGGGAGGTAGGAAGGGAGATGGCAGCCCAAAGGTTCTGGAAAAACTTTCTGGTGTCGATACCAACTTCGGAGTCATATCAAATAATACACGCCTATTCTATCATTTATTTGATAAATGATAGAATTTCTCACCACAACCCAAGGAGGTAGGCGCTACTTTCTCTGTCTTCTGAATGAGAAAACAGAGGCTCAGAGAGGTTAAGTACTTGCTCAAGATTGTTCAGCAAGTGATAGCATAGTCAAAATTCAGATCCAGCACGGTCCACAGCCCACGTTTTTCCCTCCCTGGCCTAGAGTGCCGCACCACGATCGGAGAGAGAAGCAGGAAAACTTAATAGCGTCCTGGAAAGCACAAAACTGCCCCGTTTGCCTGGAGCATGGAGACATGCAGACCAGTTTCTCAAAACCTGGCCCCAAACCAATGGCATCAGACTCTCCAGCAGTATTTATTTAAAATGCAGGTGCCTGGGCCTTCCTCCAGTCTACTCAATGCAATTCTGCAACGGCACCTCCAGGGTCTGAGTTTTTAGACGGCAGCTGGAGTGCTTCTTACGGACCCTGATGCTGGGCACCCGCTGATGTAGGGGAGGCAAGGGAGGTAAGCCTGGCGGACAGGCTGGGAGGTGGAGGTCTGGGGCTGGTGGACAGAGGAAGGACTATCCATCGCAGTAGTCAGGGGAGCAATTAGAGATCACTGAGCAGGGGAAGTCCGTAGCACAGTACCTCTTAGTAAATATTTGGGCTGCAGTGAATATCTTATTGACAACTTAATTCAGTTTGTGGTCAGCAAACACGCTCGGTATGTTTGCAGCTCCTCTACTTTATGGCGCGGCATCTGGCCCGTCTTGGTGAGTGTTCCACGTGCGCTTGGAAAGAATGTGTGTCTTGCCATTGTTTTGCGGAGCGCTCAGTAAATACCTGCTCGGTAAAGGTGGCTAATGGTGTGACTCGGATCTTCTGTGTCTTTCCTGATTTGGGGAAGATCTACCGTTCTTTTCATTGCCGAGAGTATGAAAAATCTCCAGCTGGCACTGTGGATGGGTCTCTTTTCCTTCCTAATTCTGTGCAGATTTGCTTCATGCCTTTTGAAACTCTGTCCTCAAACACATGCACATTTCTGATTGTTACAGCCTCCTGAAAACTTGACCCTTTTAACATTAGGAAATGTCCTTTTTCCCCCCCAGTGGTATTCTTTGTAGTGAAGTCTGCTTCACCTGTTCTTCATAGAGCCACCCCAGCCTTCTCACCTTCACAATCTGCCTGGTGTGTCTTTTTTCTAAGATTTTATTCTTTTATTTATTTGAGAGAGAGAGCACAAACCGGGGGGAGGGCAGAAGGAGAGAGAGAAGTGGGCTTCCTGCAGAGCAGGGAGCCCCACGTGGGGCTCAATCCCAGGACCCTGGGATCATGACCTGAGCTGAAGGCAGACGCTTAACCAACTGAGGGGCACCCAGGCGCCCCTGCTTGCCATATCTTTCTATCTCCATTTATTGTCGTTCTAACTGTGTCTTATATTTAAAGTGCATCTCTTGAAGACGGCATTCTGACATCTCCCCTTCTTTTTTTTTTTTTAAAGATTTTATTTATTTATTTGACACAGAGAGAGAGATCACAAGTAGGCAGAGAGACAGGCAGAGAGAGAGGAGGAAGCAGGCTCCCTGCTGAGCAGAGAGCCCGATGCGGGGCTCCATCCCAGGACCCTGAGATCATGACCTGAGCCGAAGGCAGAGGCTTTAACCCACTGAGCCACCCAGGTGCCCCCTCTGCCCTTCTTTTTTGAGATATAATTCACATGCCATAAAATCCTCCCTTTCAAAGTGCACAACTCCATGATGTGACCAGCACCGCTAATTCTTACGCTGTTAAACTGTTTTCAAGTTCTCTGAGAGAACTTGAACTCCAATCTGTTATTAAACCATTCGAGTGGGATTTTTCTCTCAACTCCAATCTGTTATTAAACCATTCGAGTGGGATTTTTATTTTGGATATTATATTTTTCAGTTTTAAAGTTTCCAATTTTCATGGTTTCTACATCCTAGCGAGATTTCGTAGTCATTTGTTATAAGCACATTTTCTTTCGCTTCCTTGAGCATATTTATACTAGCTGCTGGGATATCATTGTCTGGGGACCCCTGAGGGGCTCAGTGGGTTAAGCACTTAAGCATCTGCCTTTGTCTCAGGTCATGATCTCAGGGTCCTGGGATCGAGCCCCCACATGGGGCTTTCTGCTCAACGGGAAGCCTGCTTCTCCCTCTCCCTCTGCCCCTCCCCCCCCCCGCCCGCCACTTGTGCTTTCTCAATCTCACTTTCTCTCAAATAAATAAATAAATCCTTAAAAAAGAGAGAGGGAGAGAGAATCATTCTCTAATTCCAGTACTTTGATGGTCATCTTGGAGTAAGCTGCCATTGATTGTCTTTTCTCCTGAATATGGATTACATTTTCTCTTACTTTGCATATCTAACAATTTTAGAATGTGGCCTGGATGTTGTGAATGGTATAGTGGAGGGACTTTGGATTCTGTTCTATTCCTTCAAAGAGTATTGATTTGTTTTGTTTTGTTTTAGCAGGCAGTTAATTTGGCTGAACTTCAAACTCCAAAATCTCAGTCCCATTCTTTCACCTTTACCTGGGCAGCTTGGAGTTTACCCTACTTGCTTTAGGGGCCAGGCTGGGATCTGGGCCAAGTTTACACTCAGAACTTGGGCCTCCCTGTCTGTGGATCTCTCTTATCTGCGGTCTCTCCCCTCACTTTCTAGCTGTTAGGATTGCCTGGAACTCTTTCTTCTTATTATTCAAACCAGTAAGATTATAAGGTTTCTATTTAGGTTTAAACGATCCCACAAGGTGAAGGCCTCCATTCAAGCTAAAAAACATTTTAAAAGACGGGAAATTCACCCAATGACTTTCTCTGCCTCCTTTTTCCAACATCTGCCTGCTTTTGCTTACTCTCCGGTGCCGACAGGTAGTTTTTATTTTGGCCAGAGTTTATAGTTGTTGCTTTAGGGAGGGTTGGTCCAAAGAAGCTATAAATTACTGGAAGCAGAAAGAAGAAAGATCAAATGTGAATATGAAAGGGAGATCAGGGTAGAAAGTTAGGGCCCACTGCAATGGTAGGAGCTGAAAATCACTGGGCCTGAAGCAGACAAAAGGCAGTAAAACATCCAGGGAAGGAGGAATCATGGGTCATAGCAACTCTTCTGGATTGTGTCACAAGATCTTTGAAATATGCCCTTTCAACCATATGAGTGATACAAAACAATAAGTCATAAAATCTGCTTATGTACTTCTTCACCCACTTATACCATCCTCAAAAAATAAAGATAAAAATAACTCTAAACCCTGACTTCCATGTGCCCAGAAAGGCAAAGATGTAGCTGAAATGCAAAAAAAAAACAAAGAAGAAAATTCTTAGTTTTTGAACACCCAAGAACACAGTTCCTGGCCCTTTAAAGGAAGGTTTATGGGTCACTTAAGGCCAATTAAATACAAGGGATGTGAAGGGGGATTTGTCAGAAAGGGCTTCATGTTCTGGGCCTTGAATACCGGAACAAGAAAGACACTATGAACAGAGCTAGGGAATCAATCCTGGGGGCAGGACCCAGACTTCTAGAAGAGATCAGCATGTTTGGACATGTTGAGTTAGACATGCCCAAGGGGTGCCATCCAACAGCGAGCTGGAAGTGCCCGTCCAACCTGACAGCTCTTGCTAAGTTTGGGAGTTTTCTACCCATTGGTGATCTCGGGAGCCATGGGTCCAGATAAGATCACTCAGCGAGAGAGTAAGTAGAGAGAGAAAAAACTGGATGAAGAGCAAATCTTGCGGAACAACAGAATTGAGGCGCTGAGCCCAAAGAGAGAAGTAGGATGAGCACCAGAAAGATGGAGCAAGGCAGCCAAGGGAGGAGTTCAAGGTCAAGAGGTTAGAGACACACTGGAAGGCGAGAGTTAAAAAGCAGCTCCAGTAGAAAGATCAGCAACTGCAAAGGAGCAAGGGCTTGCTTCAACAGGCAAGGTGTAGCAGGAACAACAGGTGTTCGGCATTGGCGGGACCCATGGGGCCAGGTGAGCCATAGAGAGAGAGAAGTGGACAGGGAGACAGGGACCAGGGTTTTCTCTCATGATATGGGCCAAGCCATCAAAAGATATAAACAGGGGAGCATTGGAATGATATTATTCTTTTAGAAATATCACTTTGGCACTAGGATGAATATGGAGGTAGACAGGGGCAAAACCAGACAAGGTGACCAGTAAGGAAGACATGCAAGACAGTGCAAGACACTGCAGTTAAGGCAAAAGTGAAGAGGAAGGCAAGAGGGGGATGGATAGTCAGGGGGTTTTGATGTTTGATAAAGAAGAAGGAGGAGGAGAAAAGCTAGAAGAAGGAGGGATAATGATGATGTCGGTGGTGATTGGTGGTAGTGATGGTGATGATGGTGGTGATGGTGGTGCTGGGGAAAGATGTTGGAGGTGGTAGTGATGGTGGTGATAATGATGGTGGTGATGGTGCTGGTGGTGTTGGTGGTGATGGTGGTGATGGTGGTGTTGGTGGGGAAGGTGCTGGTGGTGCTGGTGGTGGTGGTGGTAGTGATGGTCATGATGGTGGTCATGATGATAGTCACATTGGTGGTGATGGTAGAGAAGGTGATGGTGGTGGTGGTGGGGAAGGTGCTGGTGGTGTTGGTGATGATGGTGGTGGCGGTGGTGATGGTGGGGAAGGTGATGGTGGTGGTGATGATGGTGGTGGCGGTGGTGGTGGTGGGGAAGGTGATGGTGGTGATGGGGGGGAAGGTGCTGGCGCAGAGGGTAGGGGAATGGAAACAGAGCATATGAACTGAGCCTCCAGTTTTGAGTTTGGGTAGCTGGTGGCACCATTGTACTGAGCGCAGTGACCCAGGCAGAGATGTGTGCACAGGCTTACTTGGGCTCCATGTGGAGACTGGCGCCTCAGGGGAGTCACTCTGGGTTCTCTGTCAAATTCAGCACCTTGGAGGGAAGCAGAGAGACTACGAGTTCACTGGCCTGACCCCCGACACAGAGTTCCTTGGGACCACCGTGATTTTTGTTCCAAACTGGTCCAAAGAGAGCGCCCCCTATGTGTGCCGAGTGAAGACACTGCCAGGTAAGTTCAGCGGAAACCAGAGGGAGGCGGGACTCCTGAATTCAAATCCCGGCTCTGTGCTCTCTTCCCTGTAACGAGGTGAGCTTTGGCGATGCTCACACAACTGCAGGATCGTTAGTGTGTTACCAAAGTCAGTCTTCGTTAATCCGCCGTTGAGTTAGCTGATGGGTTATCATTAAGCACGTTTAATCCCCACCCTCCGGCCCCCCGGGTTTCCTCTCCCTGGCCAGCTTTCTGTGTACCCTGCCAAAGCAAATTCACTTAATATTAACCCAGGTGAGATATCCTAGGAAATAATCTGCAGAAGGGAAAGCAGAGAAGATAAAAGGTTCCCTCAATACCTTCCAAAGTCAAAGAGTAGTAACAGTGATGAGAACTAGCATTTCTTTTCTTTTAAGATTTTATTTATTTATTTGAGAAAGAGAGAGAGGGAGAGAGCATGGAAGGAGAGGGAGAAGAAGATTCCCCACCTAGCAGAGAGCCCAACGTGGAGCTCGATCCCAGGACCCTGAGACCATGACCTGAGCCTAAGGCAGGCACTTAACCCCCTGAGCCCACGGCGCCCCGAGAACTAGCATTTCCGCAAGGCTAACCAGGGACTGGGCACCACTAAGCACAATCCTCATGAGGCAGCTACAAGACAGCCGTGATTCTGGCTTTGTTTTACTGAGGGGACCGAGGTTCAGAGTGCTTAACTAACTTGCCCAAGGACACGCAGGTGGCCAAGGGTAGGACTAGGCTGAATTCAGGAGCCCATGTTCTCACCACGGCGCTACCGTAGAAATCGTTTTGAGTCATCGGCTCAGGGAGATGGTGCCCCAAGCTCCCTTCCTCTAGCACATCGAAACTCGACTCTCGTCGTTAAGCGGCAGATGATATTTTTACTAGTGTTCATGTTCACAGAGATAGAAATGTTGTAATGCTCAGAGCTGCAAGTTTAGAAGATGAAAGTGATAGTAGTGAGTCGGGTGGATTTGGAAAAAAAGAGTCTCCTCCTTAGTCATCAGCTTCAGAGTCATGATGTCAGTAGGTGATTTCTGTTTTGCTGTACAGAGGCGAGGGGGCCGCTAGAGGTGGGGTCCTAGGGTCAACTGCTGCTTGGTAGAATCGTCATCGCCTAGGTTCTGGTCCCTGGTCTTGTTCAGAAACTCGACTCACCAGGGGCCCCAAGAGCCCACCAGACACTGACTCCTCCAGCCGAGTCCCCGTGCATGAATTTTCAGGGGAAGAGGTGCGGGGTGGAGCAGCCAGCACTGGCCATTTGCACGGAGCATGCCCTTCCTGGGGAAAGCGCCACCGGGGAGACCAGAATAGAACTTGGCGAAGCAGAACTGGAAAAGGAAACCGACTTTACAGGCACCAGGCTGGGAGCCTGTATACGATTTGTGACCCTCTCCCCCAGAGGGACTAGACAAATCTTTTGCCCGTTCCTGGCCCCTCCAGCCCCCCAACCCTGCTTTCTGACAACATGCAGACCACTCTACCCTTATCCCTTTGTTCTTCCGTGATCTAGCTCGTGACGTGATACCTTTTTTTTTTCTAAGACTGTAGCTACTTCCATATAAATCACACGTATTGCTGGCTAGTTCTTGCTGACACAGAGAAGGCGCCTCACCCTTCGAAATAAAGTATATGGATAACAATTCCTACCATTTATTAAGTACCCACTCCATTGCCAGGCACTGTGTTAAATGTTCTACATATGTTAGAACATTGAGTTTTTGTCGGAAATTTATCAGGTTGGGTAGCTTCATCCCCAATTTACAGAGGACGAGCTCTGGCTCAGAGAAGCTAAAGAGCCCACCAGTAACCACGTAGCTGGTCAGTGAACCCTGTTAGTTCGTCTGACCTTGAAGCCGGCACCTTGCGATTCTGTTCGCAGCGAGGTCTCTCTACAGCACATTTATTCCTCTTTTTTTTTTTTTTAAAGATTTTATTTATTTATTTGTCAGAGAGAGAGAGAACACAAGCAGGCAGAGAGGCAGGCAGAGGCAGAGGAGAAGCAGGCTCCCTGCTGAGCAAGCAGCCAGATATGGGACTCGATCCCAGGACCCTGGGATCATGACCCGAGCCAAAGGTAGCAGCTTAACCAACTGAGCCACCCAGGTGTCCCTCATTTATTCCTCTTATTTCCACTTCAGATGAGTGATACATCCTGCCCTTGACTCCATAGCCTGTGGTCTGTGCTTATCCCTGGAGTCCAGAATTCCCACTTTCCCTCTCGGGATGTCTATTCCTAGACAAGTCACGAAGCAACATCCCCGTATCTTGATACGGGAAAGGACTCTCACCCCATATCCGGTTTTTACAGATGAGGCGACGAAGGCATCCTTGTGCGGTTCCTGTGAGGAGAGCTTCGTAGCTGTACAGGACAAGCCTAGTTCCCATGAGTAGCTGTGTGACCTTGGTCAAGCCACATAGCCTCTCTGACACTCAGCTTCATCGTCCCTAAGAAGAGAGCATTCTGGCCCTCTTTGTTTGGTGGGATATCATAGGTAAAGCACGCCACACAGTGCAAACAGTAAGAGCTCAATAACTGCTTCTTAATACAGAGCAGACCAGAGAGGATCGTGCAGCAGAGAGAAGGCTTCTCAGCCTACGAGTAGCTGAGCCAGACCTCTAACGCCCCACACTCCAGAGTTGTTTCTATTACTTTCTATTACTGCCTTCCCATGGGTGAAATGGCACCTGGGAATGGCCCGAGTCCCTGCCCCACCCCGCCAGACGAGCGCTGGTTTGCCCGTACCATCAGGCATATCACGTAGGGACATTCTGGTTGTGTCTTCTCCCTGGAACAGCAACGAGACTATCACGTGACGGGGGACAGGGCGTCACTGAAGTGGGAAGTCGACCCAGGGAGGCTAAGCCTCACGAGCTGGGGAGGAGCAAGGAGTGGGCTGCAAGTGGAAATCCCAGTGATTCCTGGGGTTCACGGCGATTGCCAAGGTCACTGGCAGCTGGTGGCCAGCACCCCATGCTGAAGTCATGAGAAGGAATGGAAGGAGGGTGGCCTGGAGAGTCCAAACCCCTGGAGGACACAAATTGCCGGTTTTAGCAAAATCCCAACTATAGCTTCCTTACCCCACGCCCCCCCACCAGTCCCACGGGGGCAGGAAGTGTGTCGCGCCAACAACTGGCTGCGGCCATCCCAAAGATGCGGGACCGCAGGGAGAAGGCTCCACGCTGAAGCCCTTAGTGGTCCCCTTGAGAAAGGGCGGTGCTGCCCCAGGCGCCCTCCAGAGCAAGGTCATCCCTAACACTTGGCCTGGTACCTTTGCAGGGGGGCGTGGAGGACAGGCCACTCCCATTGCCACCTCCTTCCCTCTGCCTCTGCCCAGAGCCCCCTGCCAGGGAGGCTGCGCTGACATCAGACCCAGGCAAGAGAGGCCTATTTAGAGGCCTCCGCTCAGCCCTTGATCTGGCCATGGCCTTCCCCACAAGATGAAGAGGAGTCCGAGGGTCAAAATGCACAGGTCCCACTAGAGCCTGTGACCTCCCTTCTAGCCCACACTCTGGGTACCTGGGACCCCGAGATTCCCTAAACAAATGACGTGAGCCTGTGTCCAGTCTAACGAATCTGTTCCTTGCATCCTTCCTCCAGGGAGGAGATCCTTGCCTGATGCACAGAGCCTCAGCCCAAAGGGTGGCCAAGAGGCAGCTCCATGTTGGGGGGCATGGATGAACTTGGCCGTGGGGGCTGGGGAGTCCACATCCACATGCACAAGGCCCCTGGCAGGGAGGGATGGGGCTGAGGTGGGCCAAGGGACCATGCTAGGCTCCCCCTGTCCCCCCTCCCAAGGTTCAGCAGAGGATCCCAGGGAGTCCAAGAATTCAAAACTCAAAGCTGGCCTTCCAGGTTGTGATGAAAGTGTATTTGTTGGGGCAGGAGAATACACATATGTTACCGAGTGTACGAATAAGATTTGTAGATTCTGGATATTTAGACATGGAGTGTGCGGCCCTCTCCTCGTGCTCCTGGCCCAGCCCGGCACACGCTGGGGACAGGAGAGGCCTTCCCAAGCCTGGCGCGAGAGGGCAGGGAGGAAAAGCACCCAGCCCTCAGCACCCACACGGGATCGGGCCCAGACCAGATCCCAGCCTCAGTCTCCCTGCTCTGGCCCCTGTGCACCCGCAGATCGGACGTGGACGTACTCCTTCTCGGGCGCTTTCCTCTTCTCCATGGGCTTCGTCATCGCGGGGCTCTGTTACCTGAGCTACAGATACATCTCCAAGCCGCCTCCGCCTCCCAATTCCCTGGTGAGCAGTTGTGCCTGGGGCAAGAGATGTCCAGGGGTGGGGGAGTGGACCCCCAAACCAGCGGGGGACGCAGGCCCAGGGACCCCGGCTCTCCCTCAAGTACACAGCGCAGAAAATGAGGCCTTGTTTCTCCTCTCCAACCTAAAGTCGACAAAGACATGGCCCAGCAGGGTGTATTGGAGAAGGGTGGGCGACCGGGACCGGTGGGCTTGGAGTAGAAACCCACTTGTCTTGAAAGCACCCACGTTCAGGCAGGTAACGTGGGAGCTGGGAGAGCAGGCCTCTGCAAGGGGCTGAGGCTGGGTAGGCACTGTGCGGACTAATCCCTGTATAAAACACCCAAGTCCCACGGGCACCCCCAATATGGCGGCCTGCACTGACTCTCGGCTGAAGTAGCAGGTCTGCTGCTACAGAGGCCCAATCTGACAGGTCCGGGGCTCTAGGAGCTGGCTTTTGGTTATTATGTGAGGGACAGGGGAGCCTGAGGGCATTTCGCTCAATGTCAAAGCCCACATGAGCCGTTTCCTGTAAAATCCTCCCGGCCTCCCCTTATCCACTTTCGTGCCTGGCCCCGTCCATCAGGCTCCTAGGGACCCGTGAGTGAGAAGCAGTGTGGGCCACCACCTCGAGAGTGTACCAAGGCAACTTCCAATCTGAGCCACCTACTTCCTGAATTATCTACCTTCTAGAGAAACCACAGCCTAAATCCCTCTCCTGGAGAGAACCCAGACTTTAGAGGTGGGTCTCACCTAAAGGGCTAGGAACCCCATCCCTCCAGGGAGGCCCAGCACTAAGAGGAATCTCTGGCAAACCCATGGGATGTGCGGCACGTGCATTTGAAGAGTTCCCCCCCGGTGGTCTACCCCATCCCCTCTTGCCTCCCCGTGGAGGACCCAACCACCCGCGACCCCCTCAGGGAGCTTGGAATGTGCCCTAATGGGTGGACTTTTGTTGTCCCTTCACAGAACGTCCAGCGAGTACTAACCTTCCAGCCTCTGCGGTTCATCCAGGAGCATGTGCTGATCCCTGTCTTTGACCTGAGCAGCCCCAGCAGTCTGGCCCAGCCCATCCAGTACTCTCAAGTCAAGGTCTCCGGGCCCAGGGAGCCCCCAGGAGCCCCACCGCGGCACAGTGTGTCTGAGATCACCTATCTCGGGCAGCCAGACGTCTCCATTCTCCGGGCCTCTGGAGTGCCACCTCAGCAGACGCTCTCCTCACTGTCCTACGCACCCCAGGCAGCCCCCGAAGTCAAGCCCCCCTCCTATGCACCCCAAGTAACCCCCGAAGCTAAACCTCCGTTCTACACTGCACAGGCCACGGCTGAGGTGCAGCTTCCCTCCTACACCCCTCAGACCACTCCAGACCGCTGGCTTTCCTATGGGACCTGCGGGGAAGGCTCTAGCAGAGACTCCCCACCTGAGACTCCCTCTAGTCCCCAACACCGCAGGACTGAAGGTCAGCTCCAGAAAAAGGCACCAGCGGGAACCCATATCCCAGATGGCCTTTCTCTGCAAGGGGTGATCTCCTTGGATATGGAGGAACCCCAAGAAGCAAATTTCTTCTACCAGCCTCCGGGAGTTCACACGGACAGAGTACCCGACCCCAGTGTACTACACAGAGGGAAACCGGGGACCCCATCGTACCTAAAGGGCCAGCTCCCCCTCCTCGCGTCTGTCCAGATCGAGGGCTGCCCAGTATCCCTCCCTTTGCACACTCCTTCCCTCCCATGTTCCCCCACAGACCAGGAACCAAGTCCCTGGGGCCTGCTGGAGTCCCTCGTGTGTCCCAAGGACGAGGGTCCTGTGTCTGGGATGGAGGCCCAGAGCCCAGCCTCTCGGGCCTCAGACCCGGAGCTGCCCACAGAACTGGACTCTCTCTTCCGAGGCCTGGACCTGACCGTGCAGTGGGAGGCCTGAGCAGGGAATAGGGCAGCCCGGGGCTTCCTCCTCGTCCCCACCCAAGCTCACACACGGTCACTCCCATACCCAGCCTTGCCTCAGGGGAGTTCTCGTGAAAGAATCAGAAGAAAGAGGGACCCAGGGCCTCTACCACGGCTGAGCTAGGGTTGGCACAAAACGGCATGGTGAGGACTCCAGTCGGAGGAGTTCTGGGTACGCAGCATGAGCAAATGAGCTCCGTGGGGCAGGAGAGGACTGGCAGAGTGCCCGCGTGAATGCAGGCAGACCTCGTGGAGATCCGGCGCCCCCGGCTCCTACGAGGCTGGACGTGAAGTCTTCCATGCCACTCCCAGCCAGTTTCATAATCTGGTTCGACAGAGAGTGAGGTCTCTCCGTCCTCCCGAGAAACAGAGCCTGGAAAGGACAGCGCACGGCAGGCTGGGCCGAAGCAGAACTTGGCCCGAGGCAGCACGATGCCAAGACTGCAGGGAGGAGTGCGGCCTGGGGCTCAGTCCCCACCAAGCCACTGTTGGAAATCCACACTATCTTAACTCGGCTCCTCCGCTAGAGGCTTTACCCCAGGGGAAGAGCAGGTCCGCCCGTGAGGGAGAACACACAAGCCCTTCCTGCTGGCAGAAGCTGCAGACCCTCTCAGGAGAGCAGGGTTTGTCAGGAACGGGGTGGGGGGGTGCCACACGGCCCCCAAGAAAGAGCACGCACTTCACAACTTGGAAAACTCAGTCTTGGGTTCAGCCCGTCTGGGTTCAATTTCCGCCTTACTGCTTACCAGCTGTACAACTTCAAGCAAAAGAATCACTGCTCAAAACCTTGGTTTCTTCACCTGTAAAATGGGGATCGTAACACCGGCTCCACGGGGCGGTGGTGAGGATGGCGTTAGCGATGTCGATAAAGTACTTCATAGGGCCTGGCCCTCCGGGCAGTGCCCCATCAATGGTAGCTACGTCCCGTTGCGATTTTTTGTAATTGGCCCGCACAGTGACCTCCCCCAACTCAGGATGGCTTCACACGGGGCATTTTCTTGTGGGCTCGACTTATCCTGATTTTCTCAGGGTTGCTCGAGGCCAGACCAGAGGGGCTGGACTACCTGGGGGAGGTGGAGGGATGGCAGGGCCTTCTGGAAACAGGGTCCCAAAGCAAATGGAGCCTTCTCCATAAGGTTGCAGGGAGAGGATGTTTAGGAGTGCGGTGGCATTCCCAGAAGATCTCCTGCCCCACACCTCACCAGAGGCAGTGTGGTGCTCGGTGCTTGGTACTCGGTGCTTGGTGCTCGGTGCTCCCTCACTTGCCCTTCTGCCCCCGTGGCCGCTCCCCCGTATGGAAATGGCTCCTTGCTCCTGCTTGCAGCGTGCTGACATGTCCTTTGTGTCATTCACCTCTCAGATGACCCTAAGATGAGATAACCAAGGTCCAGAGAAGAGAAGGGACTCAGCTAGGGGCCCCCCACTGAAGCCGGGACACCGCTGGAGCTCAAACCCAGCGTTTCCGTCCTCATCATGAGAAGGAGCATCCCACACGGGTGTGGGTTCTGGGAGATGAGACGGGGAGGGGCGTAAGGAAGGCAGCCCTGATGAGCTCCTGAAGGGGCCAGGACCTGCCGTCACCTTCTTGTCCCAAAGCCTCTTCTGAACATTTCTGAGGAACAGGATCAAAGTCTGTTGCCTCCGCATGACCTTCCTGAGTATACAATGTCCTCCATTCTCTGCACCCAGATGTGTCTCCCTCCTTTTCCTCACCACCCCCCACACACTACACAGCGCCAGCCGGTGGTGTTCTTATCTGCTTGTTATTAATATTTAACACCTCTCCAGGGTCCCTGGTCGAGATCCAGTATCTCCAGGACAGAGGGGTGGGCCACCCTCCTGACGCCCTCGGCCGCTCTCTTAGCAGCCGCTAAGGTGGCCCCATGATTATTCCCTTCCCCCACACTGCAAACAAGTCTACTTCCTGTCACTTGGGGTGAACTTGGCCAAAGGTTGACTATCTTCAGTAATACAACTTAACAGCCAGACTGTTCTCACCAGGTAAGTGAGACAGGGAGTCACTGAGATAATATATTTTTTTAGGGCCATAAAAGGGCTGTTAAGCTCTCTAAGCTCCTCGGGGTGACAGACAGATGTCCCAACTGCTGCATGACTCTCTGAGGGTGGAGTCTGAGTGCCTAAGGAGAGAGAGGAATGGCTCTGAGCCCCATGAGCCTCCCAAGCAGGCAGCCCAGGCCGGCAGATAGGGCTGGAAGCAGCTAGAAGGCCAATGGCCTGAGGCCCCCTGGGGCCAGGCGGAGGCATTGGCATCCCCGAGTGTCCTAGGCCCTGACCCTGTTACCAGGAATCTGCATAGTCTGGCCCCACTTAGCACCGCGGAGGGAGTCTTCGCAGCAGGGCCCAGCCCCGCAGTAAACAGGTGTGGCGGCCGCTAGCCCGGCTGTGAGTGGTAAGGAGGAACTCAGCCGTGTCCCTTGGTGGTTCATTCATCCTCATGGTAAACTGCCATGAAACCTTGCATTATTGATATTTTACAAGGGAAAATGTGGCTCAGAGAGTCTACTTGCCCAAGTTGGTGTCCTAAACTTGCCTGGTTGTGAGAATCCCCTGGGAACGTGTGAAAAAAACGCAGCTTCCCTAATCCCACCCAGACCTGCTAAATCCACGGCTCCCGGGGAATCTGTATTTCTAATAAACACCTTTGGTGATGCCTCTCAGGCAAGTGGAGGGAACAAGGTCCTCATACCAACAGTCTCCCTGTGCATTGCTTCAGGTCACCTCCCAGGAGTCACCCTTATTCCAGTCCCTGGATGGGGGTGCGGAGCAAGGCTACCCGGGGGGTATTTCCGCCTGTGAAGTCTGCAGACCTCTGCCCTCCCACGCCCCTGGCCCCAGGCACATACAGGGGTTGCCTGAGTTCCCACTCAGAGGATAGGGCCCATGGGACTGGAGCTCCTCCCGGGTCCCAGAGGCTGGATCCTTCTGTGCCCCTTCCCAGGTCCAAGCATCAACCTGAACAAGGAGGCTATGACCACGTGTCACTGCCAAGTCTGGTCCCCTGTGACTGTCCCCAGAAAGTGAGACAGAAACAATCAGCAGAGGCAGGAATGTCCTCACCTGCTGTGGCTGGTGGGTCGCAGCCCTGAGACCCTGGCCCCCATGCTCAGCCCCTGGGCTGCTTAAGGCCCCTTTCCTTTCCCAGTCTCAGGAGGAAGTGGCAGAAGGAAGATACATTTTGACCTGTAAGTCTGAGAAGCACCATCAGCGGAACTAACTGAGTGGGGGGAGGGACAGAAGGAGGGAGGGGAGAGAAGCAGGGAGAAAGGAAGGCTGCTGTTTGAAATAGTGGCGTGGAAGGTCAGGGTGTTGGGTACGTGCGTTTAAACAACTGCCCTTAATGCTCATACATCCAGGGAAGGCAGTAAGAGGGAGAAGAAGAGAAGGAAAGGGGAGAAAGAAGGAAATATTAAGGGGTACTAGCCACGAGGAGCCAGCTACTGTACCCGGCAATTTATGCATCTTTTTTTTTTTTTTAAGATTTTATCTATTCATTTAACAGAGAGAGAACACAAGCAGGCAGAGAGTCAGGCAGAGGCAGAGAGAGGAGCAGGCTCCCTGCGGAGCAAGGAGCCCGATGCGGGACTCGATCCCAAGACGCTGGGACCATGACCTGAGCCAAAGGCAGTTGCTTAACCAACTGAGCCACCCAGGCGTCCCGCAATTTATGCATCTTAACCTCATTTGAATCTCACAACCCTTCTGCAAGGTAGGCATTCATTCATTCATTCATTCATTCTTCAGCAAGCATATATCAAGGGGTTAGTTGTAGGCCAGGCACGGTTCTCAGGACTAGGGATGCAGGGGAAAAGACGGACAGGCAAGCTTGCTGTTGATTTAGAACTTACCTCCAACTCACCAACAAAGAAACTAAGTTGGCCCAGGGAGGAGGCCAGCGTTCCTCCATTACTGAGCGAGGGGGCCAGAGGTTGGAATTTCAAATGAGATCTGTAGAATTCCAAGTCTCACCTCTGCGTAGCCTCGTGACCCGTGGGGTCGACTGTGTGCTCTTTAAGACACATCCAGGGGCGCCTGGGTGGCTCAGTGGGTTAAAGCCTCTGCCTTCGGCTTGGGTCATGGTCTCAGGGTCCTGGGATCGAGCCCCACATCGGGCTTTCTGCTCAGCAGGGAGCCTGCTTCCCCTTCTCTCTCTGCCTGCCTCTCTGCCTGCTTGTGGTCTCTCTCTCTCTCTCTGTCAAATAAATAAATAGAATCTTAAAAAAAAAAAAAAAAAGACACATCCAGACCTCCCCCAGGCGATGCCCCAGTGAGGAGTGAGGGCGTCACCGGGCTGAATGGGAATCCCAAGCACAGAAGGAGGGTAGGCTCTAGGCATTTCTAGTGCTATGGAATCATCAATGGAGTTCTCGTCTAGCAATGTCTCTGGGGAGCCAGGCACTCACGTTGCCTAACCGATCTCACTGCAAGGCCAGCGTCAGAGTGCCGGCCCCAAGGCGCCAGTCAGAACCCCAGCAGCGGGGAGACCCACCCCGTCCATCTGCCTTCCCTCCAGCAGCCCCGAGCTCTTACCTTCTTTCTGATTCAGCTGGGGCTGGAGGTGGGGGGGGGGGTCTAGAATTGGGCAGAAGGGATCCCGCTGAGGGAAGGAGCAGGTGTGCGGAGGCCGGGGTGGGGGTGGGGAGGGCTCCACCTGTCGCTGGGGCCTGAGGGAGGCAGGCCTGACGGGACGGCCCCTCCTCCCTGCCCCCCCCATAGTTCCCATCCATTGTCATCAACTGTCTCAGCGCTGCTATATTTAAGGCGCACGCAAGCTCCAGGCTCACATTCTTCTCCCCGTCCCTGCTGAGCCCGGGGCAAGAAGAAACCAAGGTCCGGCTCATCCTCTGCAATCTTCTCCCCAGAGACGCCTGAGTGGGCACAGCTGCTTCTGTGAGTCCCCTCCAGGGATCGGGGGTGGGCCGGGACACCTACAGAAAGTGAGAAGTTTTCCATTGGGAAGTGGGGTGTGTGTGTGTTGGCAAAGGAGCCTAGGGGACCTAGGGGATTTGGGAAGGAAAAGTGCTTAGGTAGCACCCCCCGAGTGACAGCGGTAGGGGATTCTGGCAACCCTCATCCCCTCACTGTTCTGTGCGGCCCTGGGTCATCGGCGCTGAGCCCTCTGCGGTGTGACAGCTGCCGAAGAGACGGGCGGGGATGCCCGCAGAGTGGAAGGGCCCGGGGTGAGCTGGCAGGCCCGGCAGAGCTAACGGACTGCTGGCCTCCGGAGGCCTGCTTGGCCCACCGGGCAGGCGGGGAACGGAGGAAGCCTCGAGGCCTAACTCCCAGGGCCAGGAGGGCACACGTCCAGCCCGGGCTCACTGGCAGGAAACCGAGGCCCGGAGAGAGAAGGGGTGGCCCCAGCCACTCCGTGGCAGGGTCAGAATTCTGGACTCAGAAGCTGGCGAGGCATGGCCGGCCCCTGGGACCCAGCTTCCTGCCCTCGGGCTCTGCCAGTCGCTCAGCCACAGTGCCCTGCTCTTTCCCTCCTGAGGACGGGGTTCGGCCTCCTTGCCCCTGGTCTCTGGGGTGCCTGTCAGAGGGCCTGGTGGGAAAGCAGACTGGGGCTGGGGAGAAAAGGGGAGGCCATGCCGCAGGACCCGTGGCCCAAGCCTTGTGCCCCTGGGAGAGGGAGGGGGGCCCCCGTGGCCCACACCCCGCCGACCCCTCCCCGTGGGGCACACATGGCGCTTCACTCCCACTGCGGCTTAATCCCGAGCTTCAGTCAGTGCTTTAAAAAGAATTGATGGCTCATCTGCTAAAGCTGGGGGGGTCTGGTTGCGGGAGGCCCAGGAGGTCAGGGATTGGTGCCAGTCACCGCCCCCCCCCCCCGCCCCTCTGCCACGTGCTAATCAGGAACAGAGCATCCGGGGAAGGGAGCCAGCAGCTGACGCCAGGGAACGTTCCTCAGCTGCTGGGGCCAGGGCCACGGTGTCCCAGGAAAGCCGTGGGGTGGGGGCCTCCCCACCCAGGCGGGTCCCCGGAGCTCTGCTCGGGGGCTGTGAGGAAGGAGGCACAGAATGAACCTGGGCCACTCATTCTCTGGGAGCAAGCAGACCCTGGTCCTCGGGGGCACATGGGGAGCCCAAGGGGTGATGATCCTCTTACCTTCGGCTCCCGGTCATCTGCAGGAGGCCAAGGAGGTCTGGGGGCAGGCTTTGGTTCTGGCTAACACTCTGCAGAAATCCAGACACTGAAAGGGAACACACTTTTAGGAACTAGAAGGGGCAAAGGCCCACGAAGATTGTCCCTCAGCAGCCTGAGCCCCTGACATCCCTCAACAAGCCCATGGGGCCAAGGTGCTCTGATGAGGCCGGCGGGCCCATCTCCCACACTATGGACTTAGAGAAGCGGCCCTTCAGGTGCTGTGTGCCTGCACAGGTCAGAATAACACACACACACACACACACACACACACACACACACACACACACACACTCCACCACTGCCAGGAAGAGCTTCAAGGAGGCCGGGGCCAAAGATGACATCACGTCTAAGCCTGGCAAGGACTGTCCCGGGTCAGAGGCCTGCCCCCCAGAACTCCCACCTGAAGGAGGTATGGAAGCCACTCCAGGGCTATGCCCCGCATCCTAGAGCCTCAGCATCAGAGGGGCCCTCGGAGACCAGCAGTGACACGAAGGCCCAGGCTGGGGCAAGAACTTTGTGCAAGAACCCAAAACAGCTCCTTCCTGGGCCTCCCACTCTCCCTGCCCGCCCCTCCCCATCCATGGATTCTCTCCCCGATGCCTGAGGCTCCCTCCACACCAAATGACCCCAACCCTGGTTGGAAACCACCTGTGGCCCAGACTGAGCAGTGGGAATACAAAGGGGGAGCCCTCCGTCATGTTCCCCTTATGAGAAGAAAGGCCTTGTGGCTCCCTGTGTGCCCAGCCACAGTCAAGGCCTGGCCTGGAGCAGACATGTGTCCTAGATGTCAAGAGAGCTCAGAGTCAGGGGCCACTCATGGTCCCAGCCCCAACCAGCTGGCTGACCTTGGGCGAGCACGTTCCCTCCTCATCAGTAAGACAGGAAGATAATGGGGCCGGCACACAGAAAACACTCGCTGTTGTTACCTTTAACTCACTTATAGTCTTGTTGGAGAGCGAAGATGTACAAATACGAAATAATTACATAGGAGGAGGCATTTTCTGAATCAGAGCTAGACTGTCGAGTGAGCATGAAAAGGATTAAAGGAGGGAAAATTCTAGATGGCCAGTAGTTTTTCGGCAGGGTTACTTAGAAAACTCATGCTAACGTCTAACACTTCCATGGCACCTCCTATGCTCCAAGCACTCTTCCAACCCTGACAACCAACCCAGAAAGTCAGTAGACCCATTTCACAGATGAGGAAACTGAGTCACAGAGTGTCGCCCAAAGGCTCCCACTTGTAAGCTGGAACGAGAAGGGGGAGCACGCCCGGAGCCTCCACGCCTGACCCTCGCACCAACTGAAGCATTCTCCCTCGGCCTGGGCTGTGAGGCCTGATGGGGCTCCGCAGGCCCGAAGGAGGGAAAGGTTTCCCCCAGAGCGGCAACCAGTGCAGGCAAAGGCTCAGAGGGAGGGCTGGGAGGGTGTGTGCGGGAGGAGTGAGGACATCTGCCCATCCTGAGTCACAGAGCAGCCCCCCAGCCACCACAGTGTCGGATGGCTCATCAGTGGAGGCCCAGAGAAGGGAGGGCTTGGCCCGGGTCACAGGCAAGGTGAGGGCAGAGCTGCTGCTCACGCGGCCGCAGAGTGCAGGGACTGATGCACTAGCCGGGCTCAGACTGCGAAGCCTGCCTCTGTCGTGTCGGCCAGGTGCCTGTCCCTCCCTGGCCTCCCCCCGTCTGCCCCCTGGAGCGAGAACCCCCACCCCACAAACCTCCCAGGGTTGCTGGGAGGACTACGTGGGGAAGGGACGGGCAGATGCCTGGTAGAATGACCGTGCACTCCACTTGGCAGGTTGTTGCTCTCGCAGCCATGACTTTGCCCCACAGCCCTGGAAATGTGGGGGAGCCCCGGCCCCCCCAGGCCGTGGAGGTCCACCGGCTGGAACACCGCCAGGAGGAGGAGCACAAGGAGGAGCGGCAGCACAGCCTGCAAATGGGTTCCTCAGTGCGGAGGCGGACCTTCCGTAGCAGGTGGGATCATCGGGGACCCTACCCCGGCCGCTGCCCCACACCTCAAGGGTCCCCAGCATGAGGGGGGAGGCATAGCCTGCTTTCCAGATAGGCCAGTCTGAGGTAAGAAGTTCAACACTGTCCTCTGGAGACCCTTCTTTCTGAAGAACCCGAAAGAAGGTCTGAGGAGGGACACACAGACCTGCTTTGTGGAGATGCCAATCTGAGGGGGGAGACATAGCCCTGCTTCGTGGAGATCCCAATCTGAGGGGGGACACACAGCCCTGCCGGCTAGTGTCCTGAGACAAGTAGGTAGATGCTGCCTTAAGCTCAGGGATGCTGGGGCCAGATCTCCAGGCAATCCTGCACGAGCCCTTAACTCCTTTTTCCCCTGGGCAGTGAGGAAGACTATCAGTTCACCGCCGCAGACTATGCACTCGCAGCCGCCCTGGCTCTGACGGCCTCCTCAGAGACATCTTGGTAAGTCAGGTGACCTTTTCAGATAGCACTGGACTGGGAAAGGGCCATCCTGTCCAGTCCCCTGCCTCTGCCAGGCTCCCACACTGGGCTTACACACCCTGCCCAGAGTTACATCTAGCACAAGAGCCCAGACCACTCTCCGGGTGGGTCCCCAGGCAGTAGTGAGGCCCACCCCCAAGGGAGAGGGTGAGGTCCACACTTCACCGCGGGGCTTCGCCAGAGAGCAGCGGGAGGCCGCATCCCGGGTTAGAAGGCCTGGGTCCTGGTCCTAGCAGCTTGAAGCAAGTCCCTGCCTTATAAAATAGGGGGACTATTCCTGTCCACTTGGTCGTCATGAAGACAAGAGGAACAAAGACTTGTGAAAGGGCCTTGGGAACTATCGCCATAGTAATTATTATGCACCTACTGTAAGCAGGGCCCATTCAGGTATTTTGGAGGCAAGAGAGGATTAAAACCTGCCCTTGTCCTCAACAACCTTAAAGTGCAGCTGGGCAAGGCTGGTGTGGGGGAAGCCAGGCGGCCCCGGCCGGGGTGCCCCCACGAACCCTGGGCCCTCGGCCGCTGCCGGCCTCCGCTGCGCAGGAAGTCCCAGCTGAGGCGCCAGACCTCCGCCGTGGAGCTGGAGGAGCGGGGGCAGAAGCGAGTGGGCTTCGGCAACGATTGGGAGAGGACGGAGACCGCCTTCCTGCAGACCCAGTGGCTGCTGCGACAGAGACGCGACCGGAAGGCGCTGCGGCGGCGGGTGAGGGGGTCTTGGGACCTGCAACCCATCACGGGCCACCTACCTCACCTGCCCTCTTCCCAAGGGGTGGCTGGACATCCCAGAAAGTCCAGAGCCCGGTCTGGGACCGGGTCTGCAGGCCCGCGTCCCCGCCCTCCCGCCGTGAGACCTGCGCAAGTGGACCCTCCCTGAGCCTCGGTTTTCTCACCTGTAAAACAGATTCGTGTGCTGTCCTCACTCTCGGGGCTGAGGTGGGGGTTTTAAACCAGATCAGGCTTGTAAAGGGACCCTCCCAGAAGAACCTCTGGAAACACCATTCCTGAGAAACGTCAGGGACCCGAAGCCACCCTCCGTGTCCCCTCCCCTGGGGCAGGAGAACATAGCTCACACTCGCGCTGGCTTTCTCAGTGCCCTTGATTTTTCACCTACTAACTCTCTTAATCCTCACCACGACCCCACAGGAAGGTGAGGGAATATTATCATCACCCCATTTTACAGATAAGGAAACTGAGGACTTGCCTATGGTCTCACGGGTGGGAAGTGGCAGAATCTGGCCTTGACCCCAAGCCAGCTGTTCCAAAGCCCATGCCCTGCCCCCTGTGCCACCTTGCCGCTCAGCTGGCACTCCCAAGCCTGAGGGTCAGGGGGAACGGTGACAGCAAAGATGGGGAGATGTGATCCCCGGCTCACGGGAGTCACAGATCCCCTCCCGCCTCCAGACGGAGGAGAAGGTCCGGGAGGCCAAGGAGCTGAGGGAGCTGTGTTCCGGCCGGGGGCCCTGGTTTTGGATCCCGCTGCGTTCCCACGCCGTCTGGGAGCACGCCACAGTCCTGCTCACCTGTACCGTCCGGGCCTCGCCTCCACCCCAGGTCACCTGGTAAGCCACCGGGGCGGAAGAGAAGGGGTCCTCACCTGCCTCCAGGCTCTGACCCTCCAGGGTCAGAGGAGTGTGGGTCCTTCGCAGCCCAGCACCTCCCTTCTAGGCACCCACTTCCTCCCCCCGAAGTTCTTGCTGCCTTAGAAAAGCTGCAATCCCACAGACCCTGAGCTCAGCCCGCCCTCCCAGAGAACAGCAGCTGCTCCGAGCCTCAGGCGGGGTTATTCTTAGCCTCCCCCCAGCCAGCCTGGGGCAGGAAGACGGGGCCACTGGGGAGCCAGCACTTGTAAAAATATGATTCTGGCGGCAGAAGGCAGCTGCTCCAAGCTGGGCATCTCCCAGCTTAGAAGATGATGGTGGAGGCAGGGCAGAGGACAGGGGGCAGGGCAGGAGGCGAGGGGGGCAGGGGCCCCCCAGTGAGGAACTCAGACCTGGAGGGGGAGTCCTGTGTCCAGACCTCGCTCTCTCTACCAACGCAAGGTGTGGCTCTAACCACATCTCAACCTCTCCGTTCCTGCTTCCTTTTTCCTGTTCTGTGAAATGGGTTGAAGCCCTCCTGGCCAGCCTGCGGGTGGTGAGGATTTAATGCCACAACTACTGGGAAGCCTCAGAGCTTGAGAGGGTCTGGGAAAGTAGAAGACACTGTTCCTGGGAGTGTAACCACAGCAGAAGGCTGGGCCTTGCCGGCCGAGGGGACGGGAGGGGAGGGGAGGTGGCCGGTGTCTCCCTTATGGGTTGGAGGTGGGCGTGGGCATGGCAGCCTCGGGGCTCTCGGTCCTACCAGACTCGTGTTCATGCAGCTGAGCCACTGGCCAGGGGGCTCCCTTGGGTCTTAGACCCGGGGTTAGGCGTGCTGGGGGGCAAGGAAAGGATTTCAACAAATAGTTCCCGGGAGCGATCTGCCCCAGGCCCAGACTCGGGCACTGAGATGTAGAAATGAACCAGACACAACCTCCCCTCAAAGAACTCTCAGCCCCAAAGAGAAATGGCTCCGTACAGAGAAGTACACTCATGGGTGCAGCTCAAAAAACAAGAGCAAAGATGAAGACAGTGATGTGGCTGCCACCCCCTGGAGGATCCAGGGAGGCTTCTCAGAGGAGGCAACACATAAGCCCGATCTTGAGGGTGAGTGAGGCCATGGTCTAGTAGGAGAGCGAGGAGAAGCGCACAAATGACCGAGATCACAAAGGAAAAAGCAACATCTTATCCTTGAACCCACTTTTACTGACCCACTTTCTTCTCCTTTGAGCCCTGGGGCCAACCATGGCTCACAGAGGTAGTGTGACTTGTCTAAGGTCACACAGCTAGTTTGAATCCGAATTCCAACTTAGGTCTCTGGCCTCCCAACCATCGGTGTTTCTACTGGCCTAGAGAGTTCGAAAGTGAAAATTGGGCTTGTCGTTCTTCCTTGAGGCACACGTAATGTTTCAGAAATCAGAGAGAAAGCACTTCAGCCAGAAGCAATCAGGAGAGGCATCGAGGGAGCGAGCTTCAGGGCCGGTCACTGCCAGGCGACAGGCACTCACAGAAGTGCGCCGGGAGCTGGAAGTCGTGCTGGACGCTGGATTTCTGTGGGGACCGGGGCTGCGGGCGGCTGGCCAGGTAGGAAGGTTGCTCCTGCCGGCTGGGCTGGGGTGAGAAGGGGTCAGTGCGTCAGCCGTCCTGCCCGGAGGCCCTGCCCTGCCCTGACACTGAGGCCCACATCTAAGGCATTCCGGGGGAGCCTCTCAGGAAAAAGATTCCCATCCACCCTGCCAGCAATGTCGCCACAACAGGGAGCTGACGTGGTGAGTGGCGGAAGGAAGGCCAGGCCCCCCTCCCGCGGGAGTGATGCAGGTGGCCCCCAGTGCTCCTGGTTTTGGGGCTCTGGTTTTCCACCGTCGGTCGGTCGGTTTGGGCAGGGCCACGCACTGTCCTATGATTGGCCCCCAGGGCTGTGTCCGGCTCCTGGCAGATACCCTCCCCCAGGTCAAGGGGAAGATCCCGGCACACCCAGGCTTGTCAGGTGAATACATTCATTCAGCAATTATTGAGCACTTCCTGAATGCAGGGGCGACAGCAGGACAAGTTAGGCAAGGCCCACGTTCACGCGGCAGAGGTGGGCCCTGGCCATCATTCTAGATGATATCGGAATCAGTCTCCCAGGCCCAGCAGCCGAAAAAGTAAAATCCAATAGGGAAATCTGTGAAGAAATAATATTTAGATAAACACTGAAAATCTCACTGTGTGATGAGGGCCTCTCTGAGCCAGGCGATGGGCCCAGCGTCTCGCCTCTGTCCCCAGACCGAATGCTATTTCATGACTGGCTGTCGCGTAGGGTCAGCTACACAGCCTGCGTCTTCGAGGGGCTGCGTTGGGGCAGGAGACGGGGTCCCAGAGAGGGGGCAAGATGAGCGCCGAGGTCTCTGGCTGTCCAGGCCTTGCCCAGAGCTGCAGCTGCTGCTTTTTTTCTTTGCAAGTTGGAAGCTGGCCAGGCTGAGGTGTCTGGAATGTTCCTGATAAGTGGGGGTGGGGGGACCTGACGTCGGCCCCCAGGCCTAGGAGAGGTAGAGAGATTGGGTGCCAAGATCAGGCACCGCCCTCCCCGAAGGAGACGCAGTTGGGCTTCTTTCTGAAGAGGGTGCCGCCTGGGGCAGGGGGCGGGAAGGGGGGGGTGTGACGGGGTGTGGGTGTGGCACTGTTTGGTTGCCATGGACACAAACAGGGTGCAAGGTGGAACCAAGTCCCAGCGACACACTGAGCCCCGGGCGCCCTCTCTCGGCTGCGGCCTCCTCTTCGACCTCAAACACCACTGGGGCTGACTGCGTAACACAGAGGCCCAGAGAGGGGGCCTGACTTGGACGAGGTCACACAGCAAGCTGGGTCAAGAACCCAGGCCTCCCAGGCTTCACAGACCTTCTCTCACCAGCTGTGACTCCTTAGACCTCCAAACCCCGACAGGGGGCTGTGGACAGAACCCCACCCCCAGAAATTCTGACTCCAGAATGATCTGGGATGCAGCCCGGGCACGGAGATTTTCTTAATGGCTTTATTAAGTTTATTTTTGTTTCGGCGGCGTGCCTGAGGTGCGCAGGGTAGGGCAGCTGCGGTGACTCTGCTCAGCCTCTGCTCCCCTCGCTGCTGGAGGGCGCAGCCCAGGCTTCCTGGTGCACGATGGCCACCGTCCCGGCTCCGTTCCTGCCGTCGCATGGAGGGAACGATGACATAGAAGGGGGCGAAGGGTCAACGGTAGCGGCCACATGGTACATGTACTTACCATCTGTTGACAAGTCTTAGTCACATGGCCACGCCTAGTAGAAAGAGGGCAGGGTGTCACGCTGGGTGGCTCAGTGATGAATCCTGTTCCTTTAGAGTAAGAGGGAGGGGCGCCTGGGTGGCTGAGGCGGTTACGCATCCCGGACTCCTGATCTCAGCTCAGGTCTTGATCTCAGGGTCATGAGTTCAAGCCCTGTGGTGGGCTCCACACCCAGCATGGAGCTAACTTTAAAAAAAAAAGAAAGAAAGAAAGAAAGAAAGAAAGAAAAAGAAGACGGAATGGCCACCTGAGACCAATGAACAGCTTCTGGTACAAATTTCCAAAGGCTTCTGTTCAGAATCCCGGCAAGCTTTCTCAAAGGACTCTAAGGGAGAGCCAAGATAAAGAACTGCCCTCCTGAGAAGTTGACAAGGAAGGAAGAACGCGGTACCTCTCATGGCAAGCCCCTCAGAGAGGAAGGAAAAGCTGGGGGCAGCTACCCCTAATTACAGGCTCCGTCTTCTCTGCCCCACCCCCACCCCACCCGGAAGGAGAATGAACCCCACAGCATCGACAGGGTTCGGGGCACCAGAGAAAAGCTTTACACATCTTATCACATTTGATCGTCACTGCAACTTTATGAGGTCAGTGCGCTTATTACTCCCACTTCACAGACGAGGACAACCGAGGTTCAGAGCAGAAAAAGTGCTGTCTCACATCCATTAGGCAAGTAAACAGCACAAAGCTGAGGTTGGAAGCCAGGTCTGAGAGCCTCCGGCTCACTCCCCCTCAGAGCCACGCTGCCTGCCACAGACCTCTGTGTCCCCACAGGTACAAAAATGACACGCGAATCGATCCCCGCCTCTTTCCCGCCGGAAAGTACCGAATCACCAACAACTATGGGCTGCTGACGCTGGAGATCAGAAGGTAAGCCTGTCACCCCTAGAGAGACCCGTGACCCCCAGGCCCCAACCCCCCGAAGCCCGAGCAGAACTTCAGATCCTTATGAACTGAGTCGGCCTTATCTTCAGAAGAATCTAGGGTGCTTGTTAAAACACAGATTCATGACACAGGCCCTGCCCTTGCCTCCAGAGAGTCAGACTGAGTGGGTCTTACTCTGGAATGGAGCCCGGAAATCAGTATTTAACAGAGACCCCCATGTCATTCCAATGCCCTGGAATACACGAGGAGAAATTCGGAGTCAGAGGCCAGCCGGATGGACTGAATGCTGAGCTGGGAGAGCTGGGAGTGCTCCTTGCCAGGGAGAGAAAATACACACACACACACACACACACACTCACACACGCATGCACACACGCACACACAGGCATGAGTGCAAGGGGAGGCGGTTGGAGGGGAGAGAGTTGGATGGGCCCGTCAGGAGACAGTCTTAAGCATGGTTTTGAAGGGAGAAGCAGTGGGACGCCTGGGTGCCCCAGGCAGTCGAGCCTCTGACTCTTGAAATCGGCTCAGGTTCTAGCCCTGCGTTGGGTGTGGAGCCTACTTAAAAAAAAAAAAAAAAAAATGAAGGGAGAAGCAGCATACAGGAAGGACAGGCACCAGGGGCTGAGTATAGTGCCCCCTAGAGCACACATTAGGGCTCCCATGAGCACCACATGCTGAATTCCTGCCAGTGCCAAGCCCTTTGTGAGCGGCCACACACACACACACACACACACACACACACACACGATCCATGCTGCTCACCACCGTCCCCGCAGGGAAGCCTCGTGCGGGGTGCAGGAGAGCACACCCAGGATCCAAAAGATGAAGGGTCTTACACGGCTTGTGCAGGGCAGGGCCTGGGTTTGAAGCCGTTCCCTCCAGCTGGCTTCCTTCCAGTGCACCAGTCCCTCCCTCCCAACCCCCTTGGGCTTCAGAGATGCGGATCTGGACAGGACATTGATCCTACCCTCCAGAAGCAAAGTGGGGAGACACAGACATAAGCGTCTGACCACGCGATGCCACAAAGGGTGGAGCCCGTGGGCTGGGCAGTCCGGGAAGGCAGGCAGGGTCAAGGTTGCCTGGAGAGGCAGCTGGGCCCAGTCCTTGAAGCAAGAGGGATTCCCATGCCGAGCAGCCAGGGTAAGAGCGGGGATACCAAGGAGCCTCTCTGCTTGCTGACAGGGCCAGATGGCTAGATGGGCCACATGCCAATGACTTCGTCCCCAGTGTGGCCCTGGAATGGAGCTGGCGCAAGCTCTGGGAGTGAGACAGGGTTGGCCTGACTTGTGAGGAGACCCAGGGCTGAGACTGAGAACACCGGGGCACCGGGGCATCTGACGCAGTTTTGGCACAGACGGGCGGGGGTGCCCCGCTCCTGCTCCAAGTCCGTGCCCTGCTCCTGCTCCAGGATTCTGATTTGGAGGTGTTGACAGGGCAGGAGGCTATGCCTGGGAGCAAGCTTGTCACCTTGAGGCTGCGTTGAATTCTGGGTGCTGTGTGACTCTGGGAAGTCACTTAACCTCTCTGATCTGACCGAGTCAGGAATGACGATCATATTTTCACGGCACTCTCACCTGAGTTGGGTTAGGTTGGTGTTATGTCCCTGGCTCTTCAGAGAAGGACATTGAGGCACATCCAAGGGCAGTGGCCGGTCCAAAGGCACACAGCTTTTCAGAGGTGGGGCCTGATCTAAAGCCTAAAGTCTTCCCCCGCCGAAGCCTTCTTGTGAATGCCTGCCTCTCCCACCCACACGTGGGACTTGAGTTTCCCATGGAGCCCAGCAGTCGTGGGGGGCACGTCCTCTCTCCTTTTCAGATGCACCATGGAGGACGCAGCCACGTACACGGTGATGGTGAAGAATGCCTATGGCCAGGCCTCCTCCTTCGCCAAAGTCCTTGTCCGAAGTAAGCACTCCCAATCCCGCCAGCCGGGCCAGCCCGCAGCACACCCAGGGGGAGCAGAGGAGGACGTGAATCTGCACTTGGACTTGAGGAAGGGGATGCAGGGGAATTGGGCCTGGGACCGTGCATCTGAGACAGCCGCACAGACTCACTTCCCCGGGGCCCGCGGAACAAGGGAGAGTCGCCTCCCTCAGATTATACAACCTATACAATATCTCCGTCTCGTTGGGCTGGGCCAGGGGCCAGGACCCAGCTCAGGACCCCGGGGAGGGTGGCCTGGCCCTGCCAGCCCTGCTGAGGGGTCCTCGGGGGGAGAGGCTGAGCCCTACCATCTCCCCGCTGGGCCTCACTGCCCCGCTTGGCTTCTGCTGCATATTTCCCAGTGGGGCAGTTCCCCCAGGGGCCTCTGAGATGATAGCACGAGGCAGGGGGGACACTCGGAAGTCAGCCAGACCCGTGTCCACACTCTGGCTCTGCCGCTGATCGGCTGTGTGAGCCTGGGCCACCTCGCTTCACTTCTCTGAGCCTCCTCGTCTGTAAAAGGGGTCTCCCCCCATCTTGCTCAGGGGCTCAGGTGAATTAAATGAGGCGGTGGAGGTAAAGCGTGGGCTGTAGTGGGTTTGGGGAAGCCATAACTCTCTGTCCCCCGCACCGTGACCAAGGCGGAGCATGGCCAGCAGGCCATACCCCTGCGCCCAGGAGAATGCTGCCTTGCCCTCAGGGCCCCGAGAGAGAGACCGTGCGCGCACGCACGCACACACACACACACACACACACACACACACTTTCCCTGGTCAGCAGACAGGCTGGCGTCCAGCCCCTCCTGGCCTCTCATCAGACCTTGTCCTTCAGAGCCCTCTCCACCCCTCTCCCCCGTTCCCCAAATAGCTCGTGGGAGGCAGCTGTCCCCTCTGCCAGTCCGGCTCTCTCTGGAATTTGAGCCGCCCTTATAGGCTGTGCCTAGATTCAAACCCAAGGTCAAGCATCAAGGCCCTGCCTCCCTCTGTCCACCCATCCTTCCCATCCCTTCTTCCAGACCCCCATTCCTCTCTCCGTCAAGGCCAGCAACTCTGGGACCCACTTGGCTTCTCGCCCCCCAGACTCCAGCCAGCCTCCTGCCAGGAGTATCCACTCACGGTCATTACCATCCCTCCCCTGCTCTCATCTCCAGAGCAACTGATAGAAGGCCCTGGGTTGGGAAGCAGGAGGTCTGGGTTCTAATCCCGAGTCTTGCACTGACTTTGTGTGACTCTGGGCAGCCTCCCAGCCCCCTCCAGGCCTCACTCAGGAAGGGCCGTACCAGGGACCAGTCCCATCGTGGCTTCAGGCTCCCGGGGTACTAGCTGGGGCGTTGCCTCAGTTTCTTCATCTGTATGAGAGGATGATAATGGCACCAACAGGGTACTGTGAGGATTACATGTGAGTTAATATGTTCCCCATGAACGAGAGCTATTATTGGGCTCTGGAGGTCTGTGTCAACATCACCCTGGATGTCACCCTTAAGCCCCCAGATGGCCCTAACCTTAGCGCTGCCCTTCCCCTGCTGGCCATCCCCGACCCCACCAGAAATCCCACGCTGGCCAGAGTTGGCCTCTATGAAGACTGTGTGATCCTGGCAGTGGATCTGAGCAGAGGATGGAAACCACCATTTATTGAGCACCAACTGTGTGCCAGGCTCTGGCTGAGGGCTTTGTTCATGTGAACTCACTTACTCAGAACCCCACCATCAGGAGCGAGGAGCCACTGTCCCTATGTCACCGAGAAAGGAGGAGAGGCCCTGAGGGGTGTGGGAACTTCCCGCAGCCAGAGGGGGGCCCACCAATAGACCAGGACTCAAATCTACAGCCAAGCCCATGCCTCTAATCTAGTAGGGATGGGAGGTCTGAACCTTCTCAAACACCATTTGCCTTGGACTTTCAGCTTACGTGGGGAAGGATGCTGGCTTCGATTCGGAGATCTTTAAAAGTAAGGAGGCTCAGGGAGGGCCTTCGGGGAGGAGGGTGTCTGGGCTCCTCATCATACTTTCCATAGCCCCCTTTAGAATGTTAACCAACCATTGCCCACAGAGGCATGTCATTGCCTACGAGCTGTTTGTACTTGCAGACTGGCTTGTGGGGGTCCCCGGGCACCCCAGAACCGCCCCCAGCTGCCGACCTATCCAGGGGCCAAAACTGGGTGAGAAAGGCAAAGCCAAACAGACAAATGGACGTGACCTTTGCATGGCTGCTTTTCTGATTCATCTGATCCCGCCTACATAAATCTTGGCCCCACCTCCACCAGCCCCCCAGGCCCGGGCCCCTCCTTCCAGGTTAAGATCACCCCAGCAACTATGCATCCTGACTCAGAGGAGTGGGACTGTCCCAGGCTAGGCTGGTGGTCTCCGAAGACGGTTGCCCTAACTTCTGCTCCTACCCCAGGATTCATGTTGGGCCCCAACGTGGAATTCACGTCAGTGCTGAAGCCAGTCTTTGCTCAAGAGAAGAAGCCCTTCTCCCTGTCCTGCTTATTCTCGGAAGATGTGTTGGATGCTGAGCAGAACATCCAGTGGCGCCGAGATGGTGAGCCCTCTCTGTCCTGGTCCCCAGCCTTCAGGGGCAGAGATGGAAGCCAGAGAGGGACCATGGGGCTCTTCACTTGGGAGGCGGGAGGAGGCCAAGGCACAGTCACAGCCACTGTCCGTTGACAGCCAGGGAGGAGAAGGATGTCTGAACCTCCTTCCCCACCTGTGACCACGCCTACAGCCAAAGGACAAGGAACACAGTGGCCGGCAAGCACCCATAGGGAGACTGTACCTACTGGGGGCAGGAGGGCGGGGGGCAAAAGAGTGGGGAAGCCACAAGAAGCCCTGAGAGACAGTAGCGATAAGGCTGAGATGTCTTCCCAAACCTGTAGATCTTCCAGAATAGAGGTCCTGACGGGAGGGGGGAACTTGGAGCAGGATGGCCCCACAATGTGACCTTAGGGCAGGACCCACTCCCGAAGCCCCAGAGCCCCTTCACTGAGCCTCTATCCCTCTCACTAAGGTTACACTGCTGAGTCTCCACTCTCCTCACTGATCCTCTCCCCCCTCAACAAGCCCTCTACCCTCCTCACGGATACCACAACTCCCTCAGTGAGCTCCCAACCCCTTTCCCGAGCCTCCATGCCTTCAGCAAGCGCCCACTCCCTTCACTGAGCCCCCAACACCCACAGTGAGCCCCCAGCCCCCGTCCAGAGACACTGAACCTAAGGCCCATCTCTCTTGTTTCCACTTTCTCACACTGGGCCTCTGAGCACTTCTCTAAATGTTCACTCCCCTATTGAGCTACCAACCCCTTCCCTGGACCCTGCCCCACTCCCCAAACCTTCAGCAGAGGAGAGTTCGGGGCCATGATGGCAGAGCCCTGGAGGTCATCACCCCTTCCCCAACTCCCCGGCTGAGCCTCAGGCTATAGCCCCACCACCCACACCACCCACACCAGCCAAACCAGCCACGCCTCTGCCTAAACCCCAGACCATCTAAGGGCACCCAGGTGAGGCCAGAGCCCAGACGGGACCCCTCCTGTCCTCAGGGAGACTGCTGAGACCCTCAGGACGCCGGCAGATCCTCTACGAAGACCGCCAGGCAACCCTGAAGGTGTCCTGTGCCTACAAGGAAGATGAGGGACTCTACACTGTCCAGGTTCCTTCCCCCTTTGGGCTCCAGGAGCAGAGTGCCTACGTGTTTGTGAGAGGTGAGTGGGGGGCTGGAAGGTAGGAGCTGTGGCTGGAGCCCAGCAACCAGATTGGCTGTGGGACCTTCGGCAAGTTTCCCCGCCCTCTTGGGGCCTCAGTTTCCCCGATATAAATAGGGATATTGAGTGAGAGTCTCTAAAAATCCCCGTGGCATCCTATGACCCTCCGAAAGGACACAACTTGAGTCTCAGACCTAGTGGGAGCTGTGGAGGGAGGACTGAGCGTGGGCTGGGTCGATTCTAGTACCTGGTGAGTTCTGCCTCTTGGTCTTTAAAGTGATCTGGGTTCAAATCCTAGCTTTGCCACTTCACTAGCTGGTGACCTTGGGCAAGTCACTTTTCCTCTGAGACTCAGTTTTCCCATCTACAAAATGGACGGATGCTACAGGGCTCAGAGATTCATTACACTGATCATTCAGGGGCGTAGAGTAGAATGGGCACCTAATAATTGGTACTCCCACAGCCCCTCCAGATGCTGTTGTCAAAAAGGATGAGGCTATTGTTCAGGTCCTGGTCCTCAAGATAACAAGCGAGCCCTGGAGGGTGACCCGAAGTGATTGTTGGGAGGGAGGGGGAGGGGTCAGTGGCCAAACAGACACCAACTGGAAGAACCTTCCTCTTCCCCCTTCCCACCCCCTCCTCTGGGTCTCAGATGCAGCCGCCGAGAAGCCAGGGGCCCCAGGTTCCCCTCTGAATGTCCGCTGCCTGGATGTGAACAGAGACTGCCTCATCCTGACCTGGACCCCACCCAGCGACACGCGGGGCCACCCCATCACCGGCTACTCCATCGAGCTGTGAGTCAGCCTCCTGTGGGGCAGAGCCCCCGGGGGAGACCTCTGCCGGGTTGTGAGAACAAGACGGGGGCCACAGGAAAGAGGGACCCCCAGAACCTCAGAACCAGGCAGGAGGGAGACCAGGTTGTATCATTTAGAGGCAAGAGAAAGGTATCCGTACCTCCAAATCTGTCACCTCCGATACCTGGAATTCCACCACTGGAGTCGGCCCTCTGGACCCTGGGAGGGGCGAACACTAGGTGCTCAGAGGTGAGCCCGAGTGGATATGTTGGCTCCTTCCTCCCTGAGTGACAGACAGAGACGGGACAGCACTGACCCAGAGAGGGGGGAGGGGAGGGGAGGGCCCGGAACATCCCACCTCCTGCACAAGCTGCCAGCTCTCGGGCCCTAGCATGAGGTGACACATGACCCTGCCCCTGAGGGGGCTTGCAGCAGGTACTGGCACTGCGCACCTAGCCTCACTGAGTCTTCACGACCCTCTCCAGGGCGCAGGGGGCTCTGTAGTGCCCCATTCTACAGATGAGGAAACTGAGGTACATGGGGTGATGGCTTCACCCAAAGTCACATTGCTCTTCAGTGGTAGAGCCAGGATTTAGACCCCACGAGCCCACCGCCCCATCCAGCCAGGCAGCGCGTGCCCGTGTACCGCCTGAGGCCAGCGATACCCGGATGGCACAGAGAGCCCAAACTCTGAGGCTCAGTCTGGAATGCCCGCCAGGTTAGGGAGTGGGCAGCCCGGGGTGAAATCCAAGCTCTACCATTCACGAGCTTTCCAGAGGAGAGCAGGACTCGAACTGGCAGCCTGGGCTGGGGGAATGGCCTTGGTAGGGGCTCAGACCCGGCACGTGTGAGCCCAGGGCAGGGGCTGAAGCCAGGGCCTCTCTCCCGAAGGTGCCAGGGCGAGTCTGGGCAGTGGGTGTCCTGGCACAAGGCCCCCGGCGGGACCTGCCGGTGCCCCATCCAAGGCCTCCTGGAAGGCCAGAGCTATCGGTTCCGGGTACGAGCCGTCAGCGCAGCAGGCAGCAGCCTCCCCTCCAAGGCCTCAGACCTGGTTGTCATGGGTGACCGCGATGAAGCCCGGAGAAAGACAGGTGGGTACAGAGGCCCTGAGGGACATTCTAGAGCATCCATCAGGGCACACTGAGGACCGCCTCATGCAGGATGCAAGTGGCACAGCCCCCATTCCGAGCCCTATTCCGAGGGGCGGGGGGAGACAAGGCACAGCCCTCAGAAACTGCTAGTCTGATGGGGGAGACACAGTCTCAGGAACCCCTAGGCTTTGGAGGAAGCACAGTGCTGTCCTTAGGAACCCCTAGCCTGAGGGGGAAGGAACCACTAGTCTGACGGAAGAAACACAAATCTGTCCACAGGAGATGCTAGTCTGAGGGAGGACCACAGCACCTTCTTCAGACGCCCTTAATCTGAAGGAGGAAAACAGCCCTGCTTTGGGAGCCCTGAGCCAGGGGAGGAGGGGATATGGGGGGGACGGGCACCACTCTCTCAACCTTGAGGAGTCACCCTGACTTAGGTTTGCCTCCCAGCTCCGCCTTGCCCCAGGTGTCCAACCCCAGGCCCGTCACTTCTCCTCTGTCCCCATTTGTCCCAAGAAGACAGAGCTTCTCTCAGGATCTAGAACAGCAATGTTCCACTTCGGACCCCTGAGAATATGGGGGCTGAGAGAGCACCTGCCTGAGTTCGCACAGTGAGGGGCCCAAAGGCCAAGACTGGGAAGAGGGTGAGGAATCAGCACCCGGAGGGGCAGGTCCTGCCCTCACCCCTCCGGGTCCAGCCCCCCCCCCTCCGGGTCCAGCCCCCCCCAACCCTGCGCACACACCCTGCACCGCCTACTTCTCCCCCAACGTGTTCCATTCTCCACCCTAGAGATCTCCTTTGGTCTGGGAAATAAGATCACAGTCAGCACAGATGATTTTGAAGGTACGTGTGAACGTCCTGACACTTTGCCTCAAGATTGCAGCCTCCTTTATGTTCCTGGAAACTGGGACACAAAGTGGCACAGAGGCAGAAGGTGTCTGTGTGCGGGATATGGGGAGCCGAGGGCGGGTGAAGGAGGAGGCCAGGGTCCTCAGGTGACCGTGGCCCATCTTGCCCTGCCCCTGGTGGAGGAGGTGGCATGTTGAGGAAGGTCCTGGGGAGGACAGCAGGAGACCTGGCTTCCGGCCCTGGCTCTGCCTGGCCTTGTGGGTGACAAGGAGCAAGTTCCCGTCCCTCTCGGGGCCCCACTCCTCTTCTATGAAATGAGGGGTCTCTGAGGGCCTCCTCGATGACTCTGATTCCAGACTTTGTGACCATCCCCTCGCCCCCCACCAACGTCCACGCCAGCGAGATCCGTGAGGCCTACGTGGTTCTGAGCTGGGAGGAGCCAAGGCCTCGGGGCAAAGCCCCCCTGACGTACGCCCTGGAGAAGGTACAGAGACCCCGCGGGCCCCAGCCCCAGGCTGGGCTGAAAAGCAGACACACCAGCTCGCGGAGACGTGGGGGGCACGGGCAGGGGGAGCACCTCGAGAGATGGCAGACAGTGTCCCTGGGGAGGCTTTCAGAGATGAGAAGAGAACCCGTGCCTGGAAGGGCTGAGACTAGCCCTCCGCAGGGGGAGACCTTCCCAGGCGACCTCAGCCCCATGCGGCCAGTGATAGGCAGCAGCTCCTGGGGCTGTTCATGGAAATGCCCAGAATTAAGACATACAGACAATGGTGACAGCAGTATAATCCACCATTTCCTGGGTACCTCCCCGCCCCCAGGTCTGGCTGGCGTGGGGCCACACATCCTCCCTGGAGGCAGTTCCCATCCCGACGGGGCGGGGGGCAGGTGTCTGGGGGGGGTTGTGCATAGCCGGGCGGATTTCGCAGCAGAGCTGAGGCAGCAGGAAGGGTGAAAAACAGCGTGGTGTTAAGATCAACTCAAATCCTGGCTTCTGCCGTGTGAGCCAGTTTCCTGAGCTCCCTGAGCCTCAGTTTCCTCTGGCGTCAAATGGAGGATGAAATTAGACGCCATATGCAGCCGGGCCAGCAGCTCCGGGCCTGAAAACGCGTCCCGAGGACACATTCTTGGCTCTAACCTCCCTAAAGGAAGCGACGAGGTTTACTTCTCATTACTCGCTGTGCCCAGCACAGGGCCTGGCACATAGTAGATGGACAGGGTTAGTGCAAGTTCCAGGGAGGAGTCTCTGCCTCCTGTCGTTCCAACGAGCCTCTCCTGGCACACTCACGGGTGATCCTACTTTTCCCATGTAGGAAAGTCATCAGTAGTGGAGGAGTTGTTTTGTGAGGCTGTAGCATGTCACGGTTAAAATGTGGGAGTCCGATTGCCTGGGTTCAAATCTTTTCTCTGTTACTGACTAGCTGTGTGACCTTGGGCAAGTTATGGAGTCTCTCTGTGCCTCAGTTTCCTCTTCTGTAAAAGAGAGATAATAACCATACACACCTCATAGAGTCAATACGAGGATCAGTTAAAGCACTTAAGGACTTAGAATAGAACCCGGCACATAGTAGGTGCTCAGCAATGTTTGCTGGTTTTTATTGCAATTTTTTTTAGCCTCACTGGATTCTGGACCCCTGACAGGTGGGTGGGCCTTGGGAGGGGAAAGCACAGGGGGCCAGTGTCAGCGAGTTCCCCCAGTGCTTCTAGGTCTTTCCTGGCACCTGCACCACCCTCTATCTGCCCAGAGATGCAGGATTTATGACTGCCTTTTGAGTCCTTTATGCTGGGGAGAGTGAGCAGGTTTGGGGCACCCACCCCTGAGCTTAAATACCGAATACGCCAGTTATTATTTGCATGACTCTCAGCCAAATGACCCAAACTCTCTGAACACCAGTTTTCTCATTGGCGGGGAAATTAACACCCCCCTTCAGGGTTATCGTGCGAATTCATTCATTTTCTCATTTATGGGTCCCCCAAACATAGACGGCGCACCTCCCATGTGCTAGAGCTGTTCCTGAGAACGTGGCGGTGGGTGAAACAGGGAAATCCCTGCCTCATGGGGCTGAGCTTCAAGTCAGGGCTGTAGGGACTGATGGTAAAGAAGATAAATCAGAAAAATCCTTAGCACATTAGCTAGTGGTAGGCACTAAGGTGAAAGACTAAAAGCAGGGAAGGGGTTTGAAGTGTTGAGGGAAGGGGTGGCTGACATTTCAGACGAGGGGCTGGGAGTCCTCCTAGGGAAGGTGGGTTTTGAATAAAAAATGAAAGGAGAGGAGGAGCTCACCAGAAATTTCTGCAGGGAAGAACATCCCCGGCAAAGGGGCAAGCAAGTGCAAAGGCCCAGAGGCAGGAGTTGGGCCTGGTGCCATCAGGAACATCGGGGGGCACAGGACAAAGGGGGTGTGGATGTGGCCAGACAGGTGGCAGGGGTCAGGCCACGGCGAAGCTTTGGCTCTGAGGGAGATGGTGGTTGTGGGCAGCCGGGGACGGTGACCTGACTTGTGTCGTGAAGGGATCCTTCCGACCACCATCTGGAGAAAAGAGCAGTGTAGCTCAGGCAAAAGATGATGGTGGCTTGGATCAATGTTGTAGCAAGGGCATCAGGGTGGTGAGCCAGGACGGGATTCGGGATAAATTCTGAAGGTGGAGCCACCTGGATTAGTTGACGGAGCCTATCTGGGATGGGAGGGACTGAGGGAAGGAGTCCAGGGTGGCTTTAAGGCTTGTTTCGGCCTGAGCCATTGGGAGGATGGGTCCCATCAACCAACTGTGGGTGGGTTTGGGGGGAAGATCCAGAGTGGAGTTCTGGACGTGGCGAACATGAGATGCTCAGTTAGCACCCCGGCAGAGACGTGGAGGAGGCAGGGGGTCCAGAGCTCGGTGTTCAGAGGCAGCCTGGGTGGGGGATAGAAGTGAATGAGAGCCCCCTGCACAGAGCCCCGGCCCGGGCAGCTGCTTCACCACTGCGTGTTTCTCTCCTTTGTCCCAGTCGGTCATAGGTAGTGGCACCTGGGAGGCCATCTGTACAGAAACTCCTGTGAAATCCCCAAGGTTCGCCCTTTTGGATCTGGAGAGAGGGAAGTCGTATGTCTTCAAAGTGCGAGCCATAAACCAGTATGGCATGAGCGATCCCTCGGAGCCCAGCGAGCCCATCGCCTTGAGGGGGAAGCCAGGTACCGGTGTGATGCTGGAGACGAGGGCCAGGCCAGGCCCGGCCAGGCCGCCATGCTCATTTCTCTGTCCCTGACCCCTTCTTGCCATCTGGAAGCTGAAAGGCAGCATGATCTTAGGCCTGTCAAGTTTCAGGACATCAGGAATCGCATCTCCCTGGGCTGGGAGCTCCTGAGAGTTTGGGAATATTTTTCTGGATCAGCAATTCACAGCTTGCAGAATCCGGCTGGTCCAGCGCAGAAGCCGGGTGTGAGCAGAGGGTCCCTCAGGTCTAACGCTGTCCCACCCCAAGCTCCCCAGGCGGGACAGCTCTCAGCAGCCGCACTGCGTGGGCCTGGGCGAGTCATCGCCTAGCCACAGACCTTGCTGTCCTCAGCTGCCAAAGGCCTGGTTCTTGCTCCCACCTCCACCCCTTCCGGAGTCTCCCAGGTGCAAGCCCATCCTGTCCCCACCTCCCGGGGCCCCTCCCTCTTCTGAGGCCTCCAGGTTCTGGGGATCTTTGAGTTTGGGCAAGATCAGAGCAGAAGGTTCCCTGCAGCTGTCACGACTGACTGGCCCTTTAAGGAGCCCAGCTGCAGCAGTGCTGAGCCCCGGGGAGCCTGGTGGGCTGCAGGGCCCATCTGGGGGAGAGCGCGAAGACCCAGATTTGCTCTGTTCCAATCATATAGGAAATATATATGTGTGTGTATATATGTGCAGATATATGTATGCAGATATATATACAGATAGATACTATATGTGTGTCTGTGTGCATATAGTCATAGCAAATAGGAATGGGCTGATGGGCAAGTGATGTTTTCATTTCATTCTGGCCCAGTTAACATTTAGCCAGATTCGGGCTCTGGCCTGTGAGCGGCTTATGACTGAATGTGTGATCGCAGTCTCTGAAGCACAGAGAAGTTTTAGGGCAAAGTTCTCGTACACTTCAGTAAAAGAAAAGAGAGAAAAGCAGGGGGATAGGAGGGAAGGGATAAAAAAAGAAAAAGCATTTACTTGTATGAGGACGTTAAACTTATTATACAAAAATGAGAAAATATTGAAAAAGCGAAAGAGAGCGGTGGGGGAGGGGAGAGGAACGGAGACTGAGGATGAATGAGGATGAATGAACATGAACGGAGGCTTTTATAAGGAAGCGGAGATGTTTGGAGGTGAGAGGGGAGAGGACTTGAGACGGACAGGGCTGGGGAAGGGGACCCCCGAGGGGGGTTGCAGGGGGGCTCCTCCCAGGCTCGCCCCACCCTCCTCGCCTCCCCAGTGTGTTAGGCCAGGTTGCTCGGCATCCTCCACAGCCCACATTTCTGTTTTTTAGCTACTGTCCCTCCTCCAGCTCAAGTTCAAGCATTCCGAGACACGCAGACGTCTGTGTCCCTGACCTGGGAACCCGTGAAAGATGCCCCAGAGCTCCTGGGTTATTACATCTACTCCCGGGAGGCAGGATCATCCGAGTGGCAGACGGTTAACAACAAGCCCATCCAGGGCCGCAAGTGAGTTTGCCGCACCCCCTCCCGCAGGGCCGGCGTGGCCCGAAGGATCCCGGCGCCGCCAGCCATCCGCACTGTGCAGCTGGGCGCCATTCTGAGCTCTTCTCCTGTATTGGGTCAGTTAGTTCTGGCTGCAATCCGCTGAATTTAGAACTGTTATTTTTATTATCACCACAAGATGAAAAAATGGAGGCATAGAGCACTTAAGTAACTTGCCCAAACTCCCTTGGCTAGACATGGAGACACGGGGACTTGGCCCACAGGACCTAGTCTTCAGCGCCCACTGGCTATCTGTAGAGGAGACGGATTGAGTCTCATCCGCCCAGGGGCCTAGGGACAGAAAGAGCCACGGCCACGGAAGCAGGGGTTCAGGCACTGCCTGCACCCGTCCCTTGCCTGGGGCTCCTGCACTGACATTCGTGCCTGCCCCCCTCGCCAAGCCTGGGGGAGCCCTAGAGCCCCCGCTGTCAGCTGGGCAGGCAGGACCAGACTCTCCTTCCCGCTGAGGCTTCCTCCTTACTCACAAGACCCCGGTCCTTGCAGGTATGGGGAACCTCGAGGCTCCTGGGCTCAGGTTTTGAGGTTCTGTGGGGTCAGAGGCTTGTGTGGCGAGGCCCCTCCCTGCCTTTCCATCAGCCGGCTGGCTGGGCCCTGAGCACAGTCAGCTGGACCCCCCCTTGGCCAGGAGCCCCTCGACCATCTGACCCAGGAAAAGGGACAGGACCTTGAACCCCACAAGCCGTGGGCGCCTCTTGGTCAGCTGCGAGGGGTCGCTCATAACTTGTTATTGCTAAAGTTCCCAAGTTGGAGAATCATCAGATTTTTTACAAATTCCGACAGATTTGACCGGGTTGTTCCTAGAAGAACATCTCTCCCCCGGCTTGCATTCGGTGTGCTTCCCTGAGGGAGTCCCTGGAAGGGAGTGGCACGTCTGGGACACACATCACACACGGGGTGGGGGTGGGGGACGTGGGCTCCTCTGGAATGTCCAAGAACTCATGCCTGCCTGCCGTCGGTGACACGTGTCATGGCCGGAAAGAGGCAACCACCACCACCCAGGAGTGCTGCCTGTGGGAAGGCGTCAAGGGAGCCCCGTGGGACTGTGGGGGTCCGGTTCCCTGCCGTATGGCCGGCCCCACAGCACCGGGCTCTCACTGGAGGTGCTCAGACAGCATCTGAATGTCTGACTGGATGACTGACGGAAGGGCAGGCTCTGCGCTGGGGTTCAGGAGGCCTGGGCTGTGGTCCCGACTCTGTTCCTAATGGGCTGCGTGCTCTCGGCTCGCCTCTTTCCTTCTGGGGGAGGCCCTCCCCCGCTGTAAAATGAAGAAACGGGACCATTTGATCCCTCAGGGCGCCTCCGACATTCCAACATTCACCTTCATCCTCATCGCCAAAACAGGGGCGGGGGGGTGACCGTACCTTCGTCAGAGGGTGTCGTGACAAGGGCCCGGGTTTCCGTAGATGACAGGGAGAGCCACGGCTAGACGTGTGCACGTGACTCCTGTCACGGCTGTCATCATCATCTTCTGTGGTCCCCAGGGGCCGCCCCCAGCCCCAGCCATTCAGGTCCTCCCAGAGCTTCATCCCCTTGGTGCTTCGTCCCTCTTACTGAGGCATGTCCCTGTTTGAGCGCGTGTCCCAGAGCAGGGAGCTAGTTTCTCTGTCAGCCATCAACACTTGATTTTCGTCCTCGGGTCTCGGCAGGGACCCCTGGCTGGGAGAAGCTCCCTGTAGGGCCAGACTTGCTGCAGGACGCCATTGATAAGGGAAAAGAGAGAAAGGGGCCTGCAGTTTGGGTTTCATCGGGAAGGGACACGATGAGGACATTTTTCTCTAAACCAGAGCGTCTCTGGATGGATGTCTCTGGTTGACAGCTCTTGGGGGGCCTCAGAAAGGGCGCCGCACTTTAGAATCACAGCACTCGGAATAAGAGCCACTGTCGTGTTTCAAGGACGAGGCCCAAAGTCCTGGAGACGCGCCAGGTGGCACAGGTCTGGGGTTGGCTACCTGGGCCGTGACTGTGTGAGTTCAAGGTGGACAGCAGGATGGTCTGATTTACAGATATTATGAAATAAGGACCACCGTAGGCTTAGTTAACATCTGTCATCTCATATAGATACAATAAAAAGAAAAGAAAGAAATAGGGGCGCCTGGGTGGCTCAGTTGGTTAAGCGTCTGCCTTCAGCTCAGGTGATGATCCCAGGGTCCCGGGATCAAGCCCCACATCAGGCTCTTTGCTCCTCAGGGAGTTTGCTTCTCCCTCCACTCCTCACCCTGCTTATTCTCCTTCTCTTGCTCACTCTCGCTCAAATTAAAATTTTTTAAGATTTTGAAAGATTTATTTATTTATATGCCAGAGAGAGCGAGTGCATAAGCAGGGGGATCGGCAGGCAGAGGGAGAAGCAGTCTCCCCACTGAGCAAGGAGTCCAATGCAGGACTCAGATCCCAGGACCCTGGGATCATGACCTGAGCAGAAGGCAGACGCTTCACCAACGGAGCCACCCAGGCATTGCTCTCTCAAATAAGTAAATAAAATCTTTTTTTTTTTTTTCTAAAAAGAAAGAGATGATTTCTCCTTGTGATGAGGACTTTGAGGACCTACTCTCGCAGCTTTCTCATACATCACATGGTGGGGTTAACTGTGGCCATTGTGGTGTGTATTACACCCCGAGTACGGATTTATCTTAGAACTGGAAGTTTGTACCTTTGAATCACCAGCCTCCAACCTTTCAAACCTTAATAACATCACCCTCCAGGGTGCGGGCATCACTGTCGGGGCAGGGGCAACATCTTTAGGTAAGAACTAGCCCCAAACCCTCAAATCCCACTGCTGGTGGCCACTTATCCCACAAGGTTGTTCTAGAACGTTCAGGGATGTCTGCAAGCTGTTTGGCCCTCCCTGAAAGCTTGTGCATTTCTCTTCCAGGTTTACAGTTCCCGGGCTGAGGACGGGGAAGGAGTATGAGTTCTGCATCAGATCAGTCAGCGAGGCTGGGGTAGGCGAGAGCTCAGCCGCCACCGAACCCATCAGGGTCAAGCAGGCTCTGGGTAAGTCCAAAGGGCAGGTGCAGCCTGCAAGTCTCTTGCAGGCAGCCCCGGGCTGGGCAGAGAGCAGGGGCCTGTAGACCACATCTTGGAGGGTGTAGCCCCAGAGGCCAAGGGACCATAAGCCCTCTGAGGGGATCTAGAGCAGATCCTGACCTCCCCCTTTCCTTTGGGGAGGAAAGGACAATGGCCTGAGGCCATAGGGTGATGTCTGACCAGCTCTGAGGTCCAGGTGCCCTGCAGGGAGCAGAGTCAAGGTTACCAGCAAATACACCTGGCTAAGCGAGTACCCCCAGAGCAGGGGGGTGTCCACTGGGCCCCCCTGCCCGATCTGGCCGCACCCAGGAAGCAGCAGTCCTCACCCGCTTCCTCCCCACAGCCACGCCATCTGCGCCGTACGATTTCGTGCTCCTGAGCTGCGGGAAGAATGATATGGTCATCGGGTGGAAGGCCCCCAAACGTCGTGGAGGTGGCAAGATCCTGGGCTACTTCCTGGACCAGCATGACTCAGAGGAGATGGACTGGCACGCGGTCAACCAGCAGCCTGTCCCCACCCGGGTCTGCAAGGTAAGCCTGGAATGGGGCCACTGGCCTGGGCAGGTGGAGACCAGAGGTCACCATTGGAGGTCTTAATGCCAAGAGAGGCCTCAGGTTCCCTGGACTTGAAAATCTAGCTAATTTTCAAGTGTAGATTTGCTTGACCGATCTCGTTTAAGGCCCCCTGAACTTCTTGCTCTGACGTCTCCCCTGCTGCCATATCTCTTTCCCCTTCAGCCCCAGCCCTGGTTTCCACCATCTGTGTCTGCTCTTTAAGGTCAGTAACCTTCTTGAAGGCCACTTCTACGAGTTCCGTGCCCGGGCAGCAAACTGGGCAGGGGTTGGCGAGTTGTCGGCGCCCAGCAACCTGTTTGAGTGCAGAGAGTGGACGATGCCCCAACCAGGTGAGAGGTCTGAAGACGCTGAGGTCCAGCACCTGCCCCCACCCCACGCCCCTCCACAAATCCAGCCAGTGAGATGAGCACCACCGAGCTTTCTGTTGGTCCCAGACCTCAGAGCACTGGCCCTTTCCACCAAGAGACCCTGCAACCTCTGACACAGTCTTTTTTTTTTTTTTTTGGGCAGGCTTCCTGCCAAGCAGGGAGCCTGATGTGGGGCTTAATCCCAGGACCCTGGGATCATGACCTGAGCTGAAGGCAGATGCTTAACAACTGAGCCACCCAGGCGCCCCGACACAGTCTTAACCCTGCTTTAGAAGACCCATGACCTTGGCCATCAACTGGCTCTATAACCTCAGCATAAATTATCCCCTGGTTCAACACATCTGAGCCCTGACCCTGGCCACAGGCCAATGTCAAACCCCAAGGGCACACTCCCACAGCCCCATTAGCTTTCCCCCAAATGAGCCCTCACCGCCCCCCTCAGAAGGAAGGATCACAACCTTCCATCATTCTGTTCAGCTCAGCGCTGGGTTTTTCAAGCGAATGGCAGATCATTAGTATGTATGATGCTTGAGACAATAATTACAAATAACCGATATCTGTTGGGCACTTACCGTGTACCAACAGATTCCACAAGTTATGCCATCAAGGCTCATAACAGCACTGGGTTATAAGAACTGTTATTATCCCTACTATGCGGATGAGGAGACAGGAACATAGGGGCCGAATAACTTGCCCAGAGTACCCACAGCCTGAGAAGGTGAAGCTGAGGCATGAACCCCAGTGAGCTGACTCTGGAGGTCAGGCCTTCGCCCCTACCCTGATCACTGAAACAGCAAAGACGTTAGAAGAAGGGTTACTGCCGCCTGGGATAGAGAAGGGGAAGATCACGGATGCTTCCAGAAAAAGTGATGCTGAGCACATTTTGAAGAGTTAACCCTATCTCAGGTCCAGGCCAAGACCAAGCTTTGTCATGACGCCAAGGCCTGCCAGGTGCCCCCTGTGCCCCAGGAGGTGCTTCCGGGCCCGGTTGTAACTGACAGACTGAGAAGGGCTGGTGACCGACCGCCGGGCTCGCTGCCCACCTCTCTGACTGGCCCACTCCCGCTCTCCCCCATCTCCCACAGGCCCCCCGTATGATGTGCAGGCGTTCGAGGTGCGGGCCACCTCCCTGATGCTGCATTGGGAGCCCCCACTGTACACCGGGGCTGGACCCGTCACAGGCTACCGCGTCAGCGTCCAAGAGGAAGGCTCCGAACAATGGAAGCCAGTCACCCCAGACCTCATCTCTGGCACCCACCTGAGGGTGAGTCCCTGCCCCTCACCCCCGGACCCCCCCCAGCCCTCCCTGCTGCTGGACACGGCAGGGTTACAGAAAATCAGAGCTGGAATGACCCTCCGAGATCGCTGCCCTCACTCAATGTTGGCAGAGGACCAGAGAGGGGAAGGGCCCTACCCAGGGTCACACAGTAAGTTGACAGTCGGGCGGGCTGGCTCGTTGTCTTAACCTGCTCCAGGCTGGCAGACTCCTCCCTAAACCCACAGCAGCCAGCTGGGTCAGCACTGGGCGCGCATCTCCCCTGAGCGAGGGATTCTGCTGCTGGGATTGGATTGGAGGGAAAGAATTTAGCAAGTGGGCAAAGATCTAAGGACAAAGATGCTCACTGCAGCACTGTTTATCAAGCAAAAGTTGGAAACAATTTAAATGTCCATCCCTAGGGGCTTTGCTTAAATAAATCAGTGTATCCTTCCAAAAGAATCCTGTGCCCGGTAGTATAAAGACTATGGTAGTTGATGGGATGCCTGGGTGGCTCAGTTGGTTGAGCAGCTGCCTTCAGCTCAGGTCATGATCCCAGGGTCCTGGGACTGAGTCCCATACAGGGCTCCTTGTTCAGCAAGGAGCCTGCTTCGCCTCTGCCTCTGCCTACCACTCTGCCTGCTTGTGCTCTCTCTCTCTCTCCCTGACAAATAAATAAATTAAAAAAAAAAAAAGACTATGGTAGTTGAAGGACAATGGGATGGACCTACAAGGATGTATTGACATGAAAATATATCCATCTTATGTGGCTAAGAAAACAATCAGAATACAAAGTAGGTATTCATGTTAGATAACGTACTACATATATATATCATACATCAACAAACATCTACACAGATAGATATTTCTTGATTTAAATGAGAAACTCTAAACTCTTCGGATAAATAAAAAATCTAGCAGAATCATTGGTTTTACTCACCTGGGGTGGTTGGTTTTTTGGGGGGGTTTTTTGTTTTTGTTTTTGTTTTAAGATTATTTATTTATTTATTTATTTATTAGGAAAGAGAGAGAGTGAGAGAGAGCATGAGAAGGGAGAAGGTCAGAGTGAGAAGCGGACTCCCCATGGAGCTGGGAGCCCGATGTGGGACTCGATCCCGGGACTCCAGGATCATGACCTGAGCCGAAGGCAGTTGCTCAACCAACTGAGCCACCCAGGCGCCCTGTTTTTGTTTTTGTTTTTTTAAGATTTTATTTATTTATTTGAGATAGAGACAGTAAGAGAGAGCATGAGAGGGGAGAAGGTCAGACGGAGAAACAGACTCCCCGTGGAGCTGGGAGCCTGATGTGGGACTTGATCCCAGGACTCCGGGATCATGACCTGAGCCAAAGGCAGTTGCCTAACCAACTGAGCCACCCAGGCGCCCCCTGGAGTGGTTGTTTTAACTTCCACCAACTCAACAGAAATTGTCCCTGCCGGAAAACAAAGTGTTGATTGCAGTTTTCTTAGCGGACATAAATCACTACCTTAGACCGTCAGTGAGAATCCCAGATCTCCGGGTCCCTAGAGGCCACCCCTGCACCCAGGTGTGCATCCAGCCTGGTTCACGGGCTGCCCGTGTTTGAGGAGGAGGGGTGAGGACAGTTCTGTGATGTGGATTAGATTTTGTTTTCTGGAGCTCTAGGGAAAGGGGGAATGTCTTCTCCAGCTCACTTCGCTGAGGTGTCTTTCACCAGCGGGCTGGAGAGTGAGCGGTTTTCAAGACCACACGTGAGCATCCCATCAGTTAGCACCAAGAGGAAAGAAGGAAAGTTTGAGATGCCCAAATCAATGCGGAAAGAAGATAGTAACAAACAGGGTGCATGCCGCATTTCTCATGGCTCATGTACATTTCACAGTCTAAACGGATCTTTACAAAATTGTTATTTCTGGCCATCTCTGGGGGAGGGGGCTGTCGGGGGGCTGTAACCCTTCCTTTTATATTCTTCTCTATTGCTTTAATATTTTCCCAACAACTGTGTATGTCTTTTATACTCGGGGGAAAAAAAATAACAAAAAATAACAGTAAACCCACCTAAAACAGAAGCAGGGAGGACAAGCTTGGCCAGGGGGATGTTCTGAGATTCTGGGAGTTCCAAGGAGGAAGGTAGGAGGCCCTTCCTGGAGGCCTCGGATGTGCCCAAGCTGAGTGGTCAAAGACCAGTTGGCGCTGGCTAGACCAAGAAAGAACGGAGGGCATTGCAGGTAGACAGCTCAACAAGGACAAAGGCAGGGAGCCGCGAAAGGGGAAACAGAAGAGGTGAACATGGACGCACATGGACGGAGTCATGGAGTAAAGGGGGCCCCCAGAGGGGTAAGAACGCAGAAGGCTAAGGCGAGATTAGAAAGACTTCAGGGACGAAACTGCAAAATCTGAGCTTTACCCTGAAGGCCGCTGAAAGCTTTAAACACAGTCAGACCAGTATCTTGGAAAAATTGGTAGAAGGAAAGGTTGACTGGGAAGAAGGGCCTAAAAAAGTCAGGGGCAGCGTTTAGGAAACTGCTGGACTAATCCAAGTGAGGAGAAACGAAGCCTGAATCAGGGCCGTGGCTGGGACATGGAGAGAAGTCACGTTCGAGACGTGTGAGAGAAATAAAATGTGAACTCGGTGATCAGATGTGTGGGGCTCCAGAAAAAGATGTCAGAGATGGCCCCCTGGCCTCTCTCTGGGGAGACGGATGGAGGGGGGATGGGGCACAGGAAGGGAGAGTGTCTGCTTGTTGAGAGGCAGGTGGTGAGTTAAGCGGGCAGAATCCAGGGCCCACGGGGGTGGGAGGTTATCCCTATGCAGGGACCCACTACAATCTGGGACCGGGGAGCACAGTGCACTCCCAGCCTGTCCCCCCACCCCAGGGCAGCCTGCGCCCTGCTGATTCCCACGAGGGAGGGGCTCCCTGCAGCGGCCAGGGCTGGAGGGAGGGTCGGTCTAACCCTCCGTGCTCACTCTTGCCCACCCCTCCACCTCCCCCAGATCTCTGACTTGCAGACGGGGAAGAGTTACGTGTTCCAAGTTCAGGCCGTGAATTCGGCAGGTCCGGGACAACCGTCCATGCCCACCGACCCCATACTCCTGGAAGACAAGCCAGGTAGGGGCGGGCAGAGGTGCTGGCCCCATAGGGGGAGGCTGTGCCACCGAGAACAGGTGGAGGTCAGAGGAGGGTCGGGAGGAGCATGTGGGTCTGTAGCAGGAGGGGACCCCCTCCCGCTGCCCCCCAACACATCACCCAGCTCTGCCTTTCCTTCTGGCCTGTTTCTCCCCCATGCCCTACTCTCATTCCTTTCTGTGAGACTCCAAGATATGAACCCTTCTTTCTATTTGATGGGGTCTGCCCTTCTTTCATACGCTGTGTTCATAAATTCACACAACTCTTCCTCAATGTTTAAACTAATACTCAGCTGCATTCCAGATGCCCCATGAGGCTTTGTCTGTCTTGCGGTCACGACTCCTGAGGTCCTCTCTTACCAGATGCTGAGCTAGATCCTCACAGGGCCCTGGCCCTCCCCACAAGCCCCAGCGCGAGCCCCTGCCCCCACCTTAGAACCCATTTTGTTGTAGCTCTGACGTTGAGTGATGGTCCAACGTGGAATCACTCAGCTCTGCAAACTATAAAGCACGTTCTCTTTCCATTCTTTTACTTATTCACTCATTCAACAAATCTTGGGGGACACTCACATTGTGCTGGGGACACAGCAGTGACGAGAAAGCAAGGCCCCTGCTCGAGCATGGGGGAGGGGCAGGATGCACAGGAAACAAGGAAATGATGATGTGAAGGTGACGATCTAAGAGGGTAGGACGTACTATAAAAGGGGGTATGGTGGCGGGGGGCTTACTGTAACCAGAGCAGTCAGGAAGGGCCTCTCTGAGGAGGTGTGATGTTTGAATTGAGAAGGAGCTGATCACAAGGCCTTGGAGGCCATGGCAAGGGGATGGGGGTTATTATTTTATTCAAGCGCCATGGGCAGCCATGGGAAGGTTTAGCAGGGAGGTGTATGACCTGGTTTGTTACTTCTAAACATCCCATGTCCCCCCCCCCCCCCCCCGGATCCTGCCGTCAGATGCCCGAGAGATCAAGGTTGGCGTGGATGAAGAAGGTTTTATCTACTTGGCTTTCGAAGCTCCCGAGGCCCCTGACTCGGCGGAATTTCAGTGGTCCAAGGACTACAAGGGCCCGCCAGACCCCCAGAGGGTCAAGATCGAGGAGAAACCTAACAAGTAAGTGATGGGAGAGGGGGTGTCCTAACCGGTCCACAGGTGAGTCAGCAGAAGCCTACAGGTGAGACCCCGTGGCGGGACTCACGGATAAGGGGCCCCCAGGGGCTTCCTGGTCCCTCCCCAAGGATGCCGCCTACCACCTTAGGGAGCAATGGGGGACAGTGCATTTAAGGGCAGAAAGGACAACATTCACTAGCGATTCTTCTTCTGCGAGGAATGTTGTGTGCCTTTGCACCTGTATTTCCAGGGAAACTGGAAGCCCTTGGTCTCTAGCCTGGGTGCTTGCGAACCGAAAAGTTGTCTGCTCCCGAAAATTGTCTGAGCTCAGCACCCTCATCTGTAAAGAAAAAGGTGGGGGTTGGGATAAGAGGTCAAATTTCCCATGTTGCACTCCCCCACCCTCAGCAGCTCTGGCTTCAGCCCTGTCCAGACAATGCCTGGAGCCCTGGGGGTTTGGGGGAGAGAGACTGGGCAGTGCGGCCAGTAAGAAGAGAGCCTGGCTCATAGGGCCATTGAAGGGGCCAAGCCAGGGGCTCATGGGTGGCTCAGTGGGTTAAAGCCCCTGCCTTCAGCTCAGGTCATGATCTCAGGGTCCTGGGATGGAGCCCCCGTCGGGCTCTCTGCTCAGCAGGGAGCCTGCTTCTCCCTCTCTCTCTGCCTGCCTCTGCCTACTTGTGATCTCTCTCTATCTGTCAAATAAATAAATAAAACTAAAAAAAAAAGTGCGGGGCCAAGCCAGAGCTGCCCTTGGTAGGGCTCCCCCTGGCGGTGCAAGGAGGCAACCACCCGTGCTGCTCAGCGTGGCCAGGGCTGTGGCTGGGGTGTGGGACCTCCGACTCCCAGGCCTCCAGTGCACAACACGCCTTACTGTGGCTCTACTCTCCTCTGTCTGCCAGGTCCAGGGTCATCCTGAAAGATCCTGGCCTTGAGGACTTGGGCATCTACTCCGTGGTGGTCACCGATGCTGATGAAGACATCTCGGCCAGCCACACACTGACGGAGGAAGGTAATGCCTTCATTCTACCACCGCCTCCCAGAGAGACAGGCCTCAATCAAGAGTCCCAAACACAAATGTCCCCAGAGGCTGGCAAGAAGCAACAAAAATTAATAAGGCACCGATTTCCAGAGAAGTAGGCCCTCACCCACCCATTTAGCCAGCCAGGCTGAATCAGGATTCGCTGAGCACCTACCCTAAGCCAGATGCTGTCCTAGACACTGGGCATTACATCAGTGGGCGCGACTGTCAAAAATCCCTGCTTGGTGGAGTTCACATCCTCCTGGTCTCTCTTTCCTTTTTCTACTTCTGATAAAAGCAAGAGTACCAGGATCCTTTCCCCTTCTTCCGGAGCCCCAGAAATACAACGGTGCGGTGTCAGGATAAATTGCAAATGGCGGCTGGTCTGAGCAGGGAGGATGACACTAGGGAGCAGTGGGGACTGTGGCAACCCAGAGAGTAGATGCTGCCACTCAAGGGTCGTCCACATGTGAGGATTTAAGCAGAACCGAAACCAGTGCTGAGGACGGACAAGACTCACACTCTGCCATCTCCAGAGTCACCGGGGGACCGCCCATGGCCTCCCCTGCTGTTTGTTCAGGAGACCCTCTGACTTTGTGAGGAAGCAGAAGCCAGCCAGGCTCAGCTTCTACTTCCAGTTCCACAGTTTTCTGGCTCCTTGACGTTGAGCAAGTCTCGTCACCTCTCCGGACATCAGTTTGCTCATCCGGAAGGGGAGGTCATAACCCCGGACCCCCAGAGGTCCCGACTGCAACAATGTTACTCAGATACAAGGTTCTAGGTGCACCAAAGCCATCCACACACAGGATATGTTTTGGGTTTTGTTTTATTTTGTTTTTACTTGCCACCAGTCCGGACCCATCATGCTAAGGATGTGGGGAAATGAAGGGAAAACAAAGTATGGGCTCTACCCCTGCCAGTTCTTCCATCAACACACATTTATTGAGCACCTGCTGTGTGCCAGACATTCACGTAGGTCCGGAGCTCAGCTTAGCAGAAGAGACAAGTCCACAAACCTAACCCACAGAGGCAGTAAGGGAAGAGACACCGAGCTGCCCTAGAGACTTGTAGACTGCAGTGCTCAGGAGGGGGGCCAGGCCCTCCAAGATGGGACAGCACAGTACGGCGGGTGAGCGCTGGGGCTCAGGAAACAGTGAGCCTGGAGTGGGCACAAGTGAACAGCAGCGCTCGCCCCACAGTGTGTGTGAGGACTAGTGAGGTAACTCGGCGCCTGGCTCTGGGTGGATGCTTCCTGGAGGAGGTGGCCCTTGATCTCAGCAGACCCCTCATCCCCCTCAGTGCCCACAGTGCTCATCATCACCCCCTATGCAGGGAGTGATTCCAGGTTGAGGGGAGTCTCTTGGGATGGCCCCCGTGGACCCCCCTGCCCAGGCATTTCATTCTCTTCGGTTTTTTTTCCCCCTTGTTCCTTCCTGTCCCAGAGTTGGACAAGCTGAAGAAGTTGAGCCATGAGATCAGAAACCCAAGTAAGCTGGGCCCACTGGGGTGTCCGGAGCAGAGCTGAATGGGGCCAGGAGCCAGAACCTAGCCAAGGATGGGAGAGTCGTGGGGCTGGAGGGTCAGGGGCCTGGGGAGTCAGCGGTCCCCGAGAGGGAAAGGGGCGGCCGGCAGGGCAGAGAGGGGGTTTCATCTCCTTGTAATCATTATCACTGGCTCCTTAGTAGTTTGGATTTTGGATTATCTCTACTTCCCAGGTTCTCGTACAAAATAGCTCTTGATCTTCTTGCTTTACTTAACTTCTCTTAAATTCAAACCAGTTCATCATAAATCAGAGCAGCATGAGTGAGTGGCATGGCCTTCAAGCACTTTGCCTGTGAAATGCTCAGGGTGTGTTCAAGGGGGGCCTGGCTGGGCGTGCAGAGGGGAGAAGGGTGCCCACCCACCCCCTCCGTGTCCCCTGCCTCCCAGCGATCAAGCTCATCTCCGGCTGGAACGTCGACATCCTTGAACAAGGAGAGGTGCGGCTGTGGCTGGAAGTAGAAAAGTTATCTCCAGCCGCTGAGTTGCATCTAATCTTCAACGAGAAGGAGATCTTCAGCTCACCGGTAACTGGGCGCTCAGACTGCTTCGGGGAGGTAGCCCTGCCCAGGACGCCGCCTCTAGGGGCGGTGGTTCCCCACAGCCCAGCACCGCCCCCTAGTGGCCATTTCAGAAACAGCCACATGCTTTGGCTGCCCCAGGAATGGGGTGAGGGTGGGGACACCTGGCTTTTAGTGCGGGGGACGCTGGTGGCTAGCTGCACACCAATACAAGGGACTATCCCACAGATAAAGAATCCCCATGCCCCCCCCAACAGCTTTTGAATGTCCTACCAGACATTCTTAAGATTAAAAATCTACATTCTTGCTCATAATTATCCAAGCCTAGACCTTAACTCTGTAATATAAATACAAAAGACTTCTGCATAGTTTGGAGGTTTTTTTAAAGATTTATTTTTATTTATTTGGGAGAGAGAGAGAGATTGAGCACAGTCAGTGGGAAGGGGCAGAGGGAGAGGGAGAAGACTCCCAGCTGAGCAGAGAGCCCAATGCGGGGCTCGATTCCAGGACCCTGAGATCATGACCTGAGCGGAAGGTAGACGCGCAACTCACTGATCCACCTAGGCACCCCTGCAGTTTTAATACACACCAAATAGAGACTTTTTCCTATGAGCCACTTTACCTGTGCTCTTTCATTCATTTTCCTGTACTTCTCATACAAATAGCTTTTGGTCTTATTGCTTTACTTAACTTCCCTTAAATTCAAATCAGTTCATTATAAACCAGTGCACGAGTGAGATTATGTCTGAGAAGCTACTATTTTTTTAAAGATTTTATTTATTTATTTGACACACAGAGAGAGATCACAAGTAGGCAGAGAGGCATACAGAGAGAGAGGAGGAAGCAGGCTCCCTGCCAAGCAGAGAGCCCGATGTGGGGCTCGATCCCAGGACCCCGAGATCATGACCAGAGCCGAAGGCAGAGGTTTTAACCCACTGAGCCACCCAGGCACCCCTGAGAAGCTACTATTGAAATACATATGCCTTTTATTTCTTCTTCATTGCTTTTCTGGAAAAAAAAAAATCATGCGCATAGGTTGTATTAGACTGAGCCACGAGTTGCCCATAATCAACTGTTTTTACAAACACGGCAATTTTGATCTCAGGAGGGATTCCATCATGACATCATGTTAATTGCACAATCCATCTCTGGGTGGCAAATCAGAGGCTCTGTGCTACAGAATGGGGCACTGGTTTCAAGAGAAGAAAGAGTTCAGGGCTGGGTGTCAGAAGACTCCTACCCACCTCCTCTGGGCTGTGTGCCCTTCCCCTCTTTGCGCCTCAGTTTCTGTATCTATATACTGATAGTTGTTTGTCCCAGAATCAGAAGAAGCAAATGAGAAAACTGATGCAAAAGTTCTGCAGAAAGATTAGTCATGACCCTGGCACATGGTAGAGGATGTGCAATCAAGTCTGTGGTCTGCCATGCACAGCATTGGCACTATTGGTCGCCCCTACAGAAGAATAAAATAGACCTAGCTGAGCTCCCTCAAATCATACATACAAATAAATCCAGAGGGAATACAATCCTAAATGTGGAAACTAAAAATTTTTAAAAATGTTAGAACACAACAAAATGTAAATGATTGTTAATTCTGGGTAGCAAGTTCATGGGCAATTTTCATATTATCCTTTATACCTTTACGGGGATTTGTAGAAAGAAGTAGAGAATGTGGCACCCTAGGGGTTAGGGGTTTATTATTAATTGCTATTAATTCAAGCACCCAAGACTTCCCTGTGCCTGCTGGACCCCTCGGGTGTTGCCAGAACCCCCGCCCCGGCCTCAGAAGGCTTCTCACTCCGCACATCAAGTATGCCCTGATTTGTGCCCCACAGCACAAATCCCCTGGGACAGGAAAAGGGCAAAAAAGATTCTCCGGGTTTATTCTCCCCAGAACCGCAAAATCAATTTTGTCCGAGAGAAGGGCCTGGTGGAAGTGATCATCCAGAACCTGTCGGAGGACGACAAAGGGTCATATACGGCTCAGCTCCAGGATGGAAAAGCCAAAAATCAGATCACCCTGGCGCTGGTGGATGACGGTCAGCCACGCCCACCCCGCACCCCCCACACGCCAGACCTCAGCCCTCTGCTCTCTGCCCTGGGGCTTTCTGTCCATCCCGCTGCCCCTCTCCCGACCTGAGCTCCTCCCGGCTCAGGCCAGTTCGTCCCTCTGTGTTCACAGATTTTGACAAACTTCTGAGGAAAGCAGAAGCTAAGAGAAGAGACTGGAAGAGAAAACAGGGTAAGAAGCGCTGGGGTGAAGTTCAAAAGAGGCCAGTGTTTCGTGCTGGGGACCTGCTGGGACCTGCTGGACGGGCGGGCTAATCCATCCCTCAGCCATGCGGGGTCCCAGAGGGAGGGCCACTGCAATGCAATCCAGTTCTGTCCCCGTGCAAGAACAAAACAGAGAGCGACACCCCTGAGAGTCAATCCAATCCTGAAAGTAACACCACCGTAAATTTCACGCCCTACGCGCCCTCCTTGCGTCGCCGCACTCCCTGCCTTGGATTGGAGATGGAGGGGCCAGTAGTCACTAGCAGTCCCCGCCCCACCATCCCCGTTGGCTCCCCCGCATCTGGCCACCAGGTGGCGCCCTGGCGGAGCCTGGCGCCCTGACGGCTGGCGTGTTTGTTTTGCGCTCCTAGGTCCCCATTTCGAAGAGCCCTTGCAGTGGAAGGTCACGGAGGACTGCCAAGTGCTGCTGACCTGCAAGGCAAATCCCCGCCCCTGCCTCCAGCCCCGCCCTCTGGGCCACTGCGGGGAGCATGTGGCTCGTCCCAGGGGCTGTCCTTGTCCACTTTCCCGAATTCCAGTGCTTGGCCGACCCGGAGGAGTAGCTCCAGGGAGACCACATTTAACTGAAAAACAAAACTTACCCACCCCCCATCCCCAATAGCCCACGGAGCCGGATTAGCGTGGTTTGGATCAGCCTTTAGCCAGATTTCCCGGCTGTTCGGGCAAGGGGTTCTGTGGGGCCTGGGCATCCGGGAGCAAATGAGGGGTCTATAGATTGAGGGGGATTCCCTGATGCTTATTAGTAGCCTTGCCAGACCCTGTGCTCAGGACTCACCCGCCTCACGATCATCTGTGAGATAGGCAGGGATAGGAAAACAAGGAGAGAAAGAGCTCAACCCCACACCCGAGCAGGCAGAGTCTAGAGCACGGTTTTAACCCCGTCTGTCTGACTCCAAAGCTGGGCTCCTTCTCAACACCCTGCAGCCTCTTTAGAAGACTGGGGAAGGGCAGGAAGGGCAGGGGAGAGGGCTCTCCCGGAATCCTATCCATTCAGCGAACCCAAAGTACCTACCAGGCCCCAGAAACTCCGCATGGCCCCGGGCATACAAAGATGAAGAAGTGGGGTCTCCTTAGGCCTCTCGGAGCCCAGGGGTCTGAGGCAGGAGCTTTAGAAAACAGCATGCCTCCTGCTGTGATCCAGACGCCTGCAAGGAATCAGTTCATCACGATCGAGGCACTCTGGAGGGCTTCAAGGAAGGCCTCATGGAGGAGGTGACATCTAACTTGCTTCTGTAAGATGCATAGGCACTTACAAGGACAAATGGAGTAGGGAAGAGAGCAAAAGACGGAGGGAACACCATTAGTGAAAATCCAGAATGTGGGACCAGCAGACAAGATACGGTGTGAGGAAGGAATAGGGGAATAGGAAGGGATCTAGGAAGGAATTAGCTAAGAGTGAGTGTGGGGGTGGGAGAGAGTCAGGTTTGTGGGGAAAAAAAAAGATCTGATGAGTTTTTACTTAAAAAGAGAATATGTGAGGGAGTCTCTACGTTCCCCACCCCTCTCAGGCAACCAACACCAAGAAGGAAACCCGCTTCCAGTGGTTCTTCCAGAAGAGAGAGACACCGGCCGGTCAGTATGACCCAGAGACTGGAGTGGGAACTCTGTACATCGAAGAGGTAAAGTACAGCTCCCACCTCAGGGCTCACGCCCCCTCCTGCCCCCCAGGTAGCACCAGAGCACCGGGCACGGAGTCAGAGGCAAAGCTAGGACCAGGGGGAGGCAAGTGAGGCGCTCACCTCGAGCACAAAATGTAAGGGGGCACTAAAAACTCGGTAATCACGTTAATATTTCAGGCAGTGTTTTTTAATCAAAATTAATGCAAAAAAAAAAAAAAACATGGAGGGGGAAATAGCAAATTTTTACATAAAGACAGAAACAGTCATACTGATTTTTCCTTTCGTTTGGATTCCATTTCTGGCCCTACCACTACGCGGCCTGGGGCTGGTCACCGTCCTGTGACCTCGGTTTTCGTCTATAACATGAATGGATCAGAAGGGATGCCAGCTCTCAAAGGTCCGTCCCCGCCTCCATCAACAGTGCGGGATTCGGGCCAGGAAGGCTCTCTCTGTCTGGGGCAGGGCTGGGCCGACCAAAGCAGGGCAGGCGCCCCGTTCCCCAGCCCGCGACCTCCTCCTGGCCTCCAGAGGAGGGTAACCTGGTTACGGTAAAAACACAAGGCTTGTTTTCAAACATTCAGTGCTTTTCTGCCCCGCGGCTGGTTTCTGTGGCCTCACGGGGAGGACTGGAGCAGGTGCAGGTTTGCCGACTAGGAAGGAGATAATGATTTCAGGGTCTTCCCCCCAAATCCTGGCCGGGACGTGGCCTTTGTCACCAAAGTGCGAGGTCCTTGCACAGAGCTTAGCCTCAACTAGGTGCTTCCTAGCTACTGAGGCTAGTTCTAGCAGTCTGTCCAACTGGCCCAGAAGTTTCCGGCTTCCCAAGGGTTACCTCCCTTAGTCCCCACGGCAACTACAGCAAGGACAACGCCGCCATTTTATAGATGAGTAAATGGAGGCCCCGAGGGTTTACATACCAAGACACAAGGCTAAAGAGTGGGCTCAGAAGTCACTCCAATCATTCCCCCCCCTAGGCTCAGCTGGGACTTTGGAGCCTTCACTGGGGAGAGGGTGGGGGGACATAAGAGAGGACCAGTGGGGTTCAGCCCTTCAGTCCCCAGGTTACGAGCTGTCTCTGCCTTGGGTTCTGCCTCAAAACACACTATGTAGAGATGGTCAGGGTGAGAGCATCCCCTGGAGGGGACAGGGGAGCAGAGAGTACCTCCCAGGGCCTGAAGGCAAGGCTTCAAAAGTCCAATCCACGTTCTTGCTGTGCTGAGGGTTAGTTCAGACTTCATTTGGGGGTGGCAAGCATGGGCCAGAAAGGAGCCCCTCGTCCTGGGCCAAACATAACACACTTCCTTCTGGAGAAGTGCAGAGGGGTCCCCGGGTCCCTCCATCTGAGGACCCCCAGGGAGAAGGGCAGCTCAGGCGACTCTGCAAGGAGAGCTCATCATATGCTCCAAATGTGGGGTGTCGGTTTCCCCCTCAGTTCCCCCTCACCCCCACCCCTAGTCCTGGACAAGACCCAAACTGCGAATCAAAGATCTCTGGAGCTAGAAGGAGCCTGAGGGATCACCCATTCCAGATGGGTTAACTGAGGCCCGGAGAGGCGAAAGGGGAGAATTTTGCCTGAGATCATACAGAGAGTGAGGAGCAGGCCTGGAGTCCGGGCTGGTCTGTACTCCTTCCAGAACCCACGCCGATTCTGTCATCTCTCATTTTTCTTTCCAGCTGTCCAAAGAGGACAAGGGAATTTATAGAGCAACGGTTTCTGATGACCGAGGGGAGGATGACACGATCCTGGACCTCACAGGGGAAGGTAGGAGTTGGCCAGGTTGGAGATGGGCCAGGGGGACTCAGGGGATCACACGGAATCAGGAGATGTGGGGTAAAATTTATGGGGTCCCCATGTCACTTGGAGGCAACAGAGAGTCTAAGTGACCTGCCCAAGGCTGCACAGCTGGTCAGTGGCAGGGGCCTGGTCTGTGACACCGACACCCACGTTCTCTGCAGTGTAACACAGTGCGCCGAGGCCAGAGTTCACTCCCCCGTCCCACACTGGGCCCCAGACTCCTCATCTGGCTGGTCGGCCCAGCCTCAAGAAAATTGTCCTCCCCCGCCCCCCATACGCCCTTGCCCCATCCATCAGGGAGTGCCCCAGGCCCCCTCCACCCCGAAGCCGTGGGAGTCATTCTGTCATGCTCCCTGTGCCCTGAGCTCTTCAGGAGTTCACCAGCCTTTTCCGGGGACAGCCCCACCCGAGGCACGTCCCTGGCAGGGCCCTACATCAGCCGACCATTCTCTCTGTCTTCCTCCAGCCCTGGATGCCATCTTCACTGAGCTGGGCAGGATTGGTGGTAAGAAAGCCCCCCTCCCTGCTTCGCTAGCCCTGTCCTGAGGCAAGCCGCCTCCAGGGCCCCTCCAGCCAGCCTGGGCTACCGGGCATGGGTTTCGTTTCCAACCTCAAAGATTGAAGGAGAAGTTCCTGCCTCCTCGAAATGCCATGTTCCCCCCGCCACACCCCCAGAGCAGGGCTGACCTGGCTGGCCCCAGAAAGTGCCTCCCAAAGGACCTTGGCCTTCTCCTTTGCCTCCCCAGCCCTCTCTGCGACCCCATTGAAGATCCAGGGGACCGAGGAGGGTATCCGGATCTTCAGCAAGGTCAAGTACTTCGACATTCAATACATGAAAACCACCTGGTTCCACAAGTAAGTTGTCCTTTCCCTGGAGCCTTAACCAGGCCAGGGGGTAGAGGGGAGGGGAGGACAGGTGACATCGGCCCCAGAGCCCAGTCCCAAGAGGTTGGCAGAGACTGGGTCTCCCGCCAGTTGCACTGTCCACAGAGGGAGTCAGGGATAGGGAACAGCAATTAAAGGTAGAGAAGGGAGGTTCCCCAGCAAAGGTTGGAACCCTGGTGATAAAACCATTTTTCCAGAACATCCGTGGCCACAGAAGGATCATTGTCTTAGAGCAGCATCTGGGAACTGGGGGAGTCACGGTGCCCTTATGGATCTTTGTGGCCCTGGCCACTTCGGGCAGCCAGGCTGAGGGAGAGGTGCAGGCAGAGGGACCCGTGGGGCTGACGACTCACCGAGTGCCAGGGCTTGAAGGCAGGGTGGATAAGTTCTCCACAGACACTCAGCCAGGAGCTAAGTGACCACAGACAGTTTGAGAGCATTCTTTTCCCAGGGCGGCTTATCATCTGCACGCCTCAGCCTCATGGAGCAGACATTGCTGCACCGGCCCTATGGAGAGGCTAAACTGACTTGGTCAAGCTTGTCAAATGAGCGAGAGCCAAAGCCAAGGGATCCTTTCCCAACTAGAGTTACTGAGCCTAGTGACCGAGACCACAGGTGTCACCTCTGTGACCCAACACTGAAGACATGGACCAAGTGTGTCCAGGAATGGTGTTTCAGTAACGAAGGGAAGGAGTTTCTATGGTTTTTAAGGGCTAGGGAAAGATGATTGTTGAAAGAAATGCTGGAAGGGTTTAAGCTGAGGAGAAGGAAGAGGTGGGGAAGTGACCCCCGAGGGTGGGAGGGGGTGGGCACTGACCCGGGGGCCTGAAGGACGCATCCAAGTAAACTCAGCACTGGAACACAGCTGATGGGCCACAGATTTGCTGAACGAATGAATGATGGATGGATGGACAGATGGATGGCCGGCCAGCCCACAGATCTGGAAACAAAACCCCAGGAGAGGAATTGGGGCAGGGGGTGCCTGAAGCCCCACAGCCAGCCAGCACAATGAGCCGAGCCAAATCACACATTTCTTTGTCCTCATACCCAGAGAAAAGCGCCTGGAGAGCGGGGACCGGATAAGGGCCGGCACCACCCTGGATGAGATCTGGCTCCACATCCTGGACCCCAAAGACTCAGACAAGGGCAAATACACCCTGGAGATAGCTGCAGGGAAGGACACCCGGCAGCTCTCAACGGATCTCTCGGGACAAGGTAAGCGGGCCACCCATCTGCCCGCAGAGAAGCCTGCTTAGAGAATCCCGTGCCTTTGCGCAGAAGGGGACTGCTGTCTCCCCCCCGCCCCTAGTCTGGGCACCGCCCTGAGAGGACACAGGATGGGGAGGACAGCGGAGGAACAGTGGCACGAAGCCGTGTACCTGCTGATCACAGGGGCTGAGGGGCTGACGCTCTCCTCCCCTCCCCCTCTCTCCTTCTGGCAGCTTTTGAGGATGCCTTGGCTGAGCACCAGAGACTGAAGTAAGTGCCCTTTGCATCTCTGGCGTGAATCATAGGCCTCTGGGGGGTGGCACGAGCCGGGTTCAGGACCTCCTCCTGGGAGCCTCGGCCAGCTCCACCTTTCCCTCCCTACCCCGTCACCCCTGCCCAGGGCGGGCCTGACCTTTAACAAATGGAACTCGAGCCTTTTTCCCATTTCTGTTTTTCAGAGCCTTGGCCATCATTGAGAAGAGTGAGTCCCCTCGTATTTCTGGTGTTTGCGTGTCTGGGTTTGGGGCAGCTTCCCGTGGGTTTATACCTCCCGGCAGGCGTCTGAAGTCCCGGTTCCCCATGGGGTCTGTGCGGCCGTGGGCGGCAGCAGCCCAAAAGCAGATGATGGGTGGATAAGGGATCCAAGGACCTCGGAGATGGTGGGTGTGGACCAAGCAGGCTCACAGACAAGGTCAAGGGCAGCCCCCAGGGCCTGAAAGGCAGGGACAGACAGGAACGAGGCTGGGCAGGCTCTCTGGGTGAGGCCTGGGGGAGGGAGGGCGTCCGAGCTGAAGCTGGTTCTGGGACACAGGCCCAGCCCCAGAGAGGACGCGGCTGGGCCGCTGAGCAGCAAGGATGCCACCGCTAAATCCACATACTTGAGCTTCATCACGTGTCCCCAGCCAGCTCCTCCTTCCCCGCTCTTGAGGGCAGGGCCACCTCACCATCCCCTCCAGGTACCACCTGTTACTAGGATCACTTCGGGTCCTTACCGGAAACGCAGTATGTCCCCGTCTTTCTGTTGGGGAAGGCAAGGAAACACGTAATGCAAATTTAAAGATTTCCACCCAAAATGATGAAAAGGGAGGAAAGAAAACATGGCTTAAAAAATAACCCCCCAGCTCTGGGGAACCTGATTCTGGGAAACAGCTGGCAGGAAACCATTCATCACTGGAGTCTCCCTTTTCCCTTCCAGATCGTGCCAAAGTGGTGCGGGGCCTGCCAGACGTGGCCACCATCATGGAGGATAAGGTATGAGCCACCCTAGCCCGTGGCCAGCTGGGGCCCCTCTGCTCCCGCTGTTCTGTGCCCGTCAGAGATCATGGTACAAAGTTGCAACATGGATTCCAGGGCCGAAGGAGCTAGCTTCCCGGAGCCGGGCCCAGTGACTGCACCTTGCCGGTCACAAGGAAACACCGAGCCTGGTGTCAGGCCTGCAGGGTGCTCACCCCACCTCTCCAGGTGGCCCTGGGCATCACAGACTTCTGTCTGTGAACTTCCATTTCCATTTCCATAGGAGTTATACTACATGATCCCTAAAAGCCCCCTCCTGACCTGAAAGTCCACGAGCCTAGTGTTCTAGAAAATGATCGCTCACATCTGTGTGGCGTTTACTCTGTGCCAGCCCGTGTTCCATATACGTGCACATACTTTAGTTTGTTTAACCATCAAGGCAGCCGCAGGAACCATTAGTCACTCTTTATAGCGCAGCAAACTGAGACCCAGAGAGGTCAAGAGACTTTCCTAGGGTCACACAGCTTGAAGGGACAGAGCTGAGAGTCACAGTCTGCCTGTGCTCAGCTCTCAGGAGTGTTTGACCCTTACGCTATAGTGCTCTGTATTAGAGCTTGTTAGAGAATTTTCAAACCCAGTTCATAAATCTCATTAAAGCAACATAGTCTTATTTGCATGGTAAAATCATAATGGCATATATGCAACAAAAAGCAATAAAGCAAAATTCAGGTCAATGTGGGACAGATGATCGCTAGAGTGACGACGGTCTGAAATTCTAACTAGTAAGCATTCCGGGAGAAAACTTGAGGCTGGAGGACGTGGGATTAAAATAAAATGTCTCTCCCTTTAATGTTATCCTTTTATGGGTTACGATAGAACACACATAATAAATTTATCCCCGGGAGCAACTTGTATTGGGAGCTGTCTGGGGGACTGAAGGTGAATGCCAAGTGTGATTGTAAGTAGGTGAGATGCAGCTTCCCCTCCCTGTCCTTTCTGCCAGACCCTGTGCCTCACCTGTGTCATCTCGGGAGACCCCACCCCTGAAATCTCTTGGCTGAAGAACGACCAGCCTGTCACCTTCCTTGACCGCTACCGCATGGAAGTGAGGGGCTCGGAGGTCACCATCACCATCGAAAGGGTCAACAGTGAGGACAGCGGGCGCTACGGTGTCTTCGTCAAGAATAAGTACGGCTCAGAGACGGGCCAGGTCACCATCAGCGTGTTCAAGCACGGGGAGGAGGCCAAGGTGCTGGAGAAGACCAGAGGGCAGGCCGAGGTTCCACACGTGGTCTAGTCTGCGTGGACCAGCGGGGCCAACCAGTAGGTCACAGCTTGGCACAGGCCACGGGGACAGGCAGGGAGAAGGGGACCGGGTGGATCCGAAGACAGGGAGGTGCAGGGGTGACAGTGGAGCGGGCACACCAGAGTGCAGAAGCAAAGACCCCCCCGCCCCCGCCAGACCTCACTGGGGACCCCGGGGGGTCTCAGGGTCATGGGATCGGCAAGACTCCGCTCCCCATCCGAACTCTGCATGAGCCTTGCCTTTCTCATCTGCTAAATGGGAATTCCTACCCCAAGGGATTGTATCTGAAAAATCCTGTATCAGCCATCCTCCAGGGCTTCTCAACAAGGAGGCTCTTTGCCTTCCGGGGGGACATTTGGCCATGTCCTTGTCACAACCGGGGGGATCTGCTGGCGTCTGGTAGGTAGAGGCCAAGGATGCTACTAAACCATAGCTCCCCACCACATAGAATTATCGGGCCCCAAAGGGCAGGGGTGCCGAGGGTGAGGAGCCCTGCCGTAAACCTCTGGACGGCCATATCCCTCCTCAGGAATCTGTTTTCAATTTGCTTCAGTTCAGCGAACATGCATCTGAGCTCTAGCTGAGTCAGGCTGGGGAGATCAGTGGAAGCACAAAGATAAATGATACAGAGGCCCTACCCTCGAGGCTTCAGCCCAGCAGGAGAGACAGACCTGGGTACAAAAGACTCCGAGATGAGGCAGATAAGGATGACGGAACGGATCCAAAGAAAGTACCACTGGTGGTCAGAGGAGGGAGAGAAAGATGCTTGTCCCAATGGGGGAAGGTGGGCTTTAAAACACCTTCACGGACCTCGAGGAACTGTGTTGGACCCTGAAAAACGAGTCCAACATGGCAACGGTGTTGGGAGGAGGACATTTCAGGAGGTGGGGAGATGCTGCCCGGCTGGCCTTGGGTGCCACGCTGGAGATGGGGACGACCGCAGGACCTCTCCCAGCCCGGGGCCTCTGCCTGGCGTGACAGATACTGGTTGGCCTTGACCAGTGGACCTCAATCCGGACCTGGGCATGTCGTGGCCCTCCCATTTCCTTCGTTTTCAAAATAAGATTTGGAGGGAGTGGGGTTTATAAAATTATAAATGTTTGTTATAATATTTTGGAAAACCCTGAACATCATAGAGAATAAAATAAAATCAATACTCCTACCACCAGGAGATAACCTCTGCCTCTGATTTCTGGGCTTCTGAACTCGAGGAGGAGATGAATCCCTCCTCCATCCGCCCCCTACACGTGCGGGCAGGTGTGGTGGGTTAACTTACACCGCCCACAGCTCACGGTCCAGGCTGCCTGGGCGGGGGACCCGGGGAACGTGGAACAAGCATGGGAATTGTGCAGATCTGGAAGACACTTGTGCCTAGGGTTGAAGCCACACCTCGCTGTGTGCTCCTGGGCAATTCTTTTCCTTTCTCTGGAGCTCGCTCCATTTCCCATCTATAAAACAGGAAGGCTGAAAGATCATTTTTGAGGGCCCTTCCAGCTGACCCTAAGAGTTTCATTACCTCCCCGAACCTCACTCTCTTTTGCTTTGCTCTTCTCCTAACTGGTGAAAAAGAAGGCTCTATCGTAGCCCCTGCTCCCACTCTTGTACTTGGGATCTCAGAGAAGACGTGGCTTCCTTCATGAGTCACTGCGAAAAGTCACACATTTCGAAGAGACAGAAAGCACAGTATCCGTGCTCTTCCTGCTAATTGCCACGCCAGCTCCCAGGTGCTTGTGTATGTACTTTGTCTTAACACAAAGCCCTTTCGCGTCTCCTCCATGAGATCGTCCCCAGCCAGCGAGCAGGTAGGCGGAGATCATGATGGTCACATGCATACAGCATTTCAGGGGTTAGGCAGCATTCTCCTAGGATCAAATACTACAGCATCATTGGCCCCATTTTCCCAGAGAGGGCAGTTGAGTGCCCAAATGGTAAGTGGCAGAGTCAGGACAAGAACAAGAATCCAAAAAAAAAAGAAAAAAAAAAAAAAGAACAAGAATCCCGGGGTCCTGGTTCAGAGGGTGCTTTGCTCTACCACACCACCCTGAGTAGTGTCCAAGGCACTGACCTTCACCTTCACCTTCTTGTCCCCTTCCCAGCCTGTTCCCAATGGTCTCCACTCCTGCCCCCCCCCCCACACTGCCTAGGCTGCTCTCAGCTCCTGCTTGCTGCACCCCTATGGTTCCTCCTTAGCTACAATTCCCACTCACTCCTTATATTCCTCTTGTAATGGTTCACTCTGGGAAATATCTCAGTCGGTCTAGCCTGATCCCAGGGCCCTGCGTGGAACTCAGAGGGTCAGAACCTTGTGCCCCTTATTTGGTGGAACCCATCGGCGAACACGGGATCCCAGCGTTCCCCAGGAATGGGGGTCTCGCAACATGCTGGACTTCAGGGAGCCAGGCCGGGTTAGAGGAACGATGGCCAGTGGGTTCCCCCCTTTATCTGGCCCCCAGGCCACCTGTTCTGCCGCCTTCTGCGTGCCAGCCTCGGTGTAATCCCTGACCTAAAGCATTAAGACCTAAGAGTAAACAGCAAGAGCACAGGGAGCAAGGATCCTAATGGGAATTGACCAACCAGTGTAATAATTAACCTCTACCCACTCGGCCTTAGCCACCACACTAGTCAGATGCTTTCAATATCTTAAAATTTCCAAATCACTTCCAGCAACTTGGGTGACGTTTTCATGCCAAAAATACTTTCAGAAGTAACACTCTCCAGATGTCTCTAGCTAGAGGAAGCCAGATATTTTATTCTCAGCATTTGAAAAAAAAAAAGTATAAATCTTAAAGCCAGAGGCGTTTCAGCAAAGGACGGCTTTGGGTTGGGAGCAAAACAAGTTGCACAGCCTGAAAGGAATGTGCCCTCCACTCCTGGGCCTCATGACTCGCATGTCACTGCTTCCTATGTGAGCAGATCTAAAGAAAGAAACACGAGGCCATTCAAAAGCCTTTTTATTCCAATTATAGAAATGTTCATGATGAAATGAGTCTCTGGGTTTGCTTTAAAATACTCCACGTTGTTTTTTGTTTTCTGTTTTTTGTTTTTAAGTAGAATGAGGGAGATAAATGAAAAAGCAAAATCTTGATGATTCATCAAGCTGGGTAGGTACAAATAGTTCTTCTACCATTCTCTCTACTTTTGTATATGTTTGAAATTTTTCACAATAAAAGAGTTCAAAGACTCCATGAGAAACAAATCCTCAGCTGTCTTTTCATCTGGAGTCATAGTAAGCTTTTTTAATGCAGATATCAGTCAAGGGTATTAGACACAGGCAAGAGAGCAGAGTTCTCTTGCAGGCAATCTAGAACAGTCTGTTATTTTTCGGTCGCACTGATTAAAATTAGTGCTAACACAGATACACTACAAGAAATCATTATCAAGTAATAGCTGTAGTTTAAAAAAAATTGCATACCCAACTGTATGATGTTTCACAAATATACTTTCCCGTCTGTAGCTTGGATAGTCATTTATCTAGTGGTATCCTTGGAGGAGTATAATTTTTAGAAATTTTTATGAAACCCATTATGTAAAAAAAAAAATTCGCACATCCAAATGATTCATCTACTCTGCATTCATTCAACACAATCTTTACTGAGCTCGCTGTGGAAGGAATTTACAAAATTAAAGCTTGGTGCCATCATCGGAGACCTGGCTTTGCTGTGTGTTGTGTATGCGACTTAATTACGCAACCTTCCGGCAGCTCTACTGGAAAAGGTGGCTGTTGTGAGAATTGGGTGAAGGGATGTTGGCCGAGGAACTAGCCCGGTGCCCAAGTGGGGGCAGGGGCAGCGTAAGACAGATGGGCCAGTCCAGCTCCCACAGAGTTCAGCACTGGCTTCTGCACATTTGTGACTGATGACAATACAGATGCTTCCACAGACGGAAGCCCACAACTTCACAAGGAATTTCTAAAGGCGCATCTGTTGTATTTTTTTTTTCAATTATAGAAATTCTAAAGGTGGGTTGCAGATAAATTGGACAAAACACAAAAGAACCAAGAAGAAAAGTAAAAACGTCCATAAGCCCACCAACCAGAAATAAGCGGAGCAAAAGACACTGTTTATTAACTAACGTAACAGATATTCCTACTCCTTCCCCGCTGCAGCCTCCACTCTGGAGACTGGGAAGCTAAATATTCACTTCTCCAGGCTCCCTTGTAGATGGAGACAGCCACAGGACCCAATTCTGGTCAATGAGACCTAAGCAAAAATCTGCTGGGGCACCTTGGTAGGCTCTAGAGGTACCTGAGAAAAGGGACAGACGCTTCAGGCACCATGCTACTACTCCCCTTCTTCCTTCCTGCCTCAGATGTGGACATAATGCCTGGAGCTGGGCAGCCATCTTGTGACCGTAGGAAAAACAGAATTGCGAGATGCCATACCTAACATCACCAAGCTGCTGACGGCACTCTCGCAAACCTCTAGACAACTAATGAGAAAAAAATAAACCCCCCTGTATTTAAGGCACCATAAGTCAGATTTTCAGTTCCTTAGAGCCGAAAGCATTCCCAAATCACACACCACTTGTTACTATTTTTTGATATATTTCCTGCTGATCTTAACAGAGTTGGGAAATCTTATAATTTTACATTCTGACTTTTCATATGCCATTAAATCATAAGAATTTGTTCACATAACCAAAAAGCATTCTAAAACCCCATATTTGCATTTGTCTATCATGTGATTATGTATCATTTCCATATTCCTTGAAATAGTTTCCAATTTTTCCCTACTATAAATAAAACTCAGATGGACATCCATGTAGATCTTCACCTACATCACTGAAAAAGTTCAAATAGATTCAAGAAGAGGAATTGCAGGGCGCCTGGGTGGATCAGTGGGTTGAGCCTCTGTCTTCGGCTCAGGTCATGACCTCAGGGTCCTGGGATCGAGCCCCGCATCGGGCTCCCTGCTCGGCGGGGAGCCTGCTTCCCCTTCTGTCTCTGCCTGCCTCTCTGCCTACTTGTGATCTCTCGCTCTATCAAATAAATAAATGAAATCTTTAAAAAAAGAAGAAGAAGAGGATTTGCCTGGTCAAAGAGCATGAATTATTAGATCAAAAACAGACTAGCTATGTGGCAAGAATGGAAGCCAGCAAACAGTGATGGTACCTTGGGCCTTCCCCTCAGGGGCACAGTTAGTGGATCAGCCAACACATATTTATATTTTTTTTTAAGATTTTTTTATTTATTTATTTGACAGAGAGAGATAACAAGTAGGCAGAGAGGCAGGCAGAGGGCGGGGGGAAGCAGGCTCCCCACTGAGCAGAGAGCCCAACACGGGGCTTGATCCCAGGACCCCGAGATCATGACCTGAGCTGAAGGCAGGAGCTTTAATCCACTGAGCCACCCAGGCGCCCCAACACATATTTATACTGAGTGGCTGTTTCACTCCAGGCAATATGCAAGGTGCTGGAAATATGGAGGTGAACAAACCAGACAGGGACCCTGCCCACATGGGAAATGCCATTTAACAGATGGCTACCCAGCGAGATGGTAGCTGATTTCTTTAAAGATTTATTTATATATTATTTGAGAGAGAGAGAGAGAGCACAAGTGGGAGGGGCAGAGGGAGAAGGAGCGAGAATCTCAAGCAGACTCCACACTGAGCACAGAGCCCAACATGAGGCTCAATCTCACAACTCTGAAAACACTGCCTGAGCCAAAACGAAGAGTCAGATGCTTAACCAACTATGCAACCCAGTAGCTTATTTTTATTGGGACTATTGCCAACTGAGGAAAGCATGGGCACACCATAATTTGCATAAAAAGCAAAAACCAACTGAGAAAATTATTTGTAATCCATATGGAAAATATAACATTAATATACTTAATATATAATTACCAACCCAGTCAGAGCATCAAACATGATATTTCAAAAAAAAAAAAATTTAGAGGCATGGAAAGAGGTTCAGGATAGGTTTTAACATCAAAAAGCAGATTTCAAATAGTATATAGTGTGTGAACTTGATTAAAGATAAAAAATTTAACAATTAACATTAAAATTAAATAAATAAATAAAAATAAAAAATAATAATAAAAATAAAGATGATTATATATTTTAGAAGACTAGAAGAATAAACATCAAAATGTTAACAGTGAGTTATCTGGGCAGTGAGATTACAATAGATGTTTGTTCTTTTATCGGTATTTATAAAACCTCTACAATAAACTTGCATTGTATTTTAAACAGAAAAGAGAAATTAGACTTTTGAATGTTTTAAATGCTACCACAGGCATCTGTCCCATCTCTGCCAAACTAGCCTCTCCTTATTCTGCGCTCCTTGATCCAGGACCATTTATTTTGTTTATTTACTTCATTCATCCATGGTAACTGGCATCCATTGAGACTTGGGTGACTTTTTATGTTTCAGATCTTGTACTGTATACTTTTGAAATTTCTTTTTTTTTTTAATTTTATTTATTTATTTGACAGAGAGAGAGAGAGATCACAAGTAGGCAGAGAGGCAGGCAGTGGGAGAGGGAAACACAAGCTCCCTGCCGAGCAGAAGAGCCCGATGCAGGGCTCGATCCCAGGACCCTGAGACCATGACCTGAGCCAAAGGCAGAGGCCTAATCCATTCAGCCGCTCAGGAGGCCCTACTTTTGGAATTTCCATGTGGTTCTTTCTTATAGTTCTATTTCTTCATTAAGTTTTCCTATTTTTTCCTTCACTATGAACATATTTTCCTTTATAGCAAAGAGCATAGCTAAAATAGTTGCTTTAAAATCATTATCTGTTCATTTCAGGTCAATCTTGATTACCTTTTCTCTTGAAAATGGATAACATTTTCTTCTTCTTTGCATGTCAAATAACTTTGGATTGCACTGTGAATGTTATATAATGGACACTCTGGATTCTGTTATATTCCTCTAAAGAGTGCTGATTTTTGTGATTGTTGTTTTGCCAGGTGATTAACTTGGTTGGATTCAAAGTACGTTGTCTTTGGAAAAGCAGATCAAATATCAGTTTACTTCTTGTGTCCTTAGCTGATCTGCTTGTAGTCTTTCCTATGTATGTGGGATTTACTGGTCATCGGAGATTTGGAAAGAGTTTATAAAGAACTAGTGGCTCCTCTTTTCTGTGACTCTAACCTTTCCAGGATTTCTCCCTCACTTTCAGTGGCTGTGGATGCCCTCAACTCTGCCCTCTCGGGTTCAGGCCTGAAATACTGTATATTTTCTTTTGGGATGTTAGACAACTTCAAATGGTACTGACTGCATTGTGCTGAGCACCATAAAATATTAGAAACTCATCCCATGCCATTCTTTTCTTCCAAGTGTTAACTTCTTTCAGGATTGCCTGCTTTTGTTTATCCTCCAATGCTTCAGGTAAAATTTTGGGGAGTAGGGGGTGCAGAGCAGAGGTTAGCAGTTGCAGTCTGCAGGAGAATCAGTCTAGTTAGAACCCACTTGGGCATACCATCGGTGCAATTCCTCATTGTGACTTAGTGTCCTTGCTTCAATCTTCAATAGCCCCTTCTAGGTAAGGACCCCACATAGCCAAGAGGTCATGCCTCTCAGAGCAGCCATTCCTTCTGGGAAATACCCCAGGGATTTCTGGCATCTGCCTTTCAATCTACAACACAGATTTTGGAGAGTGTTGAGCACTCTTTGCCTTGGTACTGCAGAGACTGCCTAGCAGGTCTGACCCTTAAGTGGCCACCCATATCCGTACAGTCAGAACTCAAGGTACATTCTTTTGAATCATTTCAATGGCGTGGTAGCAAATCACTGAGTGCTGAGGATGGGTTTATTTTCAAAAACTGTTTAAAACCTCTTGGAGAAAATAGCAGTGGCCTTAGATCCAGGCAAGAGGGTCTTCTTCCCTGGGCCCCATGCTTTTACTGGGTACTCTCTGACCCTCCGCTGGCCACATCCCTCTTGATGGGTCAAGGAGTCCATTGAGCCAAGGGAAATGGCCACACAGAGTCTACAACATCCCCCCTTTATTAACTATGCACCCAGTACCCAGACACCAGAATTCCCTGACCAAGGCTCCAAACTCACTTCCAGGATCTACATGGACCTCTCCCACAGGTGCAGAAAGCAGAATAATGGACTCCCAAAGATGCCCATTTAAAATAAATTGTAATCGTGGGACAAGGAAGGCATGGTCTAAATGCAAAGAAACCAGTCTAAATTAGAACAAGGAGGCAACACACAGAATGAGTAGGGATATGGTGACAATGGTGCACATCCATTGGGAAGAGCACAGTGGTTAGGCAAGTAAAGCAAGGCCGTCTGCATTAAATCCCAACTCCTTCACTTAACCTCCCTGTGGTTCAATTTCCTCATCTGTAAAACGGGGATACTCTTGTACCTTCCTCTTTGGGTACCTGCGAGGATTAAATTATTATGTGTAGAGCACTTAGTAATGTACCCAGTATGTGGCAATTGCTCAGAAAAGATCAGCAATTCTTATTAGCCACTCCTAACAAGAAAACAGAGGCTCTGAAATGCCAGGGGGAAGGGATTGTATGGGATAGACAATCCAAAAATAAAACATCATGATTTTAAACCATTGGTGATGTGTATGAAGGAAGAATCCATTTGAAATTGACTCTGGGGGCACTCTCCTCTAGGGGCATTAAGTGAGTAGAGAAGGAAATTCATCCGTATCAGCACATTACTTGGATCTACTTACATGATACTCCTATGTAAACGCCGTTTGCTGGAAGCCAAAGGTAACAGGAGAAAGCTGAGAGAAAAGGAAAGAGGTTTATGCAGCTCGAATGCACGTAACATCAAAACAAGAAGAGAGGAAAGAAGGTTCTATAACCCACAACAGGAAGTCAACAGCAATGTCTAAAATTAATACATTGAGAAATAACCACACAGAACCTATCTTTAGAGCTGTAGGGGTAGCCACTAGAAGAACTAAAAATAGAACCATTTAAAGTGCTGCCTCCAGATCGCCTTCTGAGGAAGGGAAAGCAACTAACTGCATTGAGTTTATTGAGTATGTCTCTAATACTCAGTCTCTGGGTACACGATACTCAGTTCTCTAATCTCTCGTCCCTAAAGCAGCCTGAGGGTCTACCTGGGTTCAACTCTCAGCCCATTCATTTGGGCCTAATCGCTGGACCTTTCCAGAACTCGGTATTTTCATTGGCCAGGTGTTGATGCAAACATGCTTACATTCCTGGATAATTGGCTCTCCATTATCAGAGGATGGCTTGCAGCTGGGCTTTGAGGCCGCTCAGCTCCCAGCAGAGCTTTCCCCATCTAACTAAATCCTAAATTCAAGGGAATATGTTCACAGAGCAGATTACAAGAGCACACAGCTTGCTGGCCCAAGAGCTCAGATCTCCCCGACAGTCAGAACTCCGCAGGCTGTGAGCTGGGGTCGGGCCCCGTAGGCAAATAGACTGGGGGGCTCAGAGAGATTTGCACCTCCCAACTTTGCCCAGATGAGCTGGCTTTCCCAGCTCAACATCCTGGGACATCTTTAGTTGCTCCCCACTTGCTTTGTACTGATTTCGCAGGATACTAAAGATGCTTGATAAAGGTGTTCCATTATCCATCCGGTGCTCAGCACAGGACAATATTCCAAAATCATCTGTACTCTAGGGAATATGAAAATAACACTCTGAGCACCGGATGTTCTGCTAGCAAATCATGTTCCTGCAGAGATGTGGATTTACATACACGCGCATACACACATGTATATTTCATGTAACCTGCTCAACAGAGCTCTACAATTGCCCTTTGACGCGTGTAAACCAATTAGGGAAACGGAGATCAAGGAGGGTCAGTGATTTGCTGGAGTCTATTAAATGGGGGACTCAAGATCCAAACCCCAGCCTGCAGGCTTTAAGATTCTTTGTCAATGTACCATGATGTCTATATAACACCTTTCACATTCTTCACTATTTCCCCTGAAATCTGATACATCTGTCATTAAATTCAAATAGCTAGCTGGGGCTGGCCAATACTGCAGCCACTAACACACTAACTGGATGTGTGGCCGGTCCAAAAGAAAGATGTGCTGAAGGAGAAAGCATACACCCACCTCTCGGACTCAGCACAATGAAAAGATTATAAAATAGCTCATTTAATAGTTTTACATTGGTTCCATGAGGAAATAAGATTTCCAATACATTGGGTTAAATAAAATGTTAATAAAACAACTTCACCTGTTTCTTTGTATTTTTTTTTAATGTGGCTACTAGAAATTTTTTAAATCTTCATATGACTCATGTTACAGAACCTGGATGGAGCCACGCTGGACTGTTCAATTCACAGAGATACCTGTGGTTTAACAGAAAAAAAAAAAAAAAAAACGGCGGTAGGGAATTGGAGGACAGATTTTTGACAGCCTCTAGCTGTGTGGTCTTAAGTAAACCACTTACCCTCTCTGATCCTCAGACTCCCCCTCTGAAATGAGAGATTAGCTCATATTTAGATGAGCCCTTCCATCTTGACAGTCTAAGCTTGCACCAGCAACCCCCCTTATTTCTCAGCACTTACTTACATCTCTGTCTTGTGGGGATTTCTCAGCCAGGAGTTCTGTCTGCCCCTTCCAGATCATAAACTCTGTGAGGACAAAATGACAGCATGTTAACTCCCCTCAGCCCTCACCCCAATTCTCACTGCACCATAAGAAGCACACAGTTGGCGCTTAATAAGAATTCACTGGTGGTTTGATATTGGTTTGAAGTCTATTACCGACAGCTCCTGCTTCTTTTTCCTCCATCTCTCCATCTTTCCCCCAAATTTCCCCCCAAAGATTCACATAGTAGAGTTCCAAGAAGCGTGAAATGAGAATATAAGTTGGCAAAAGTTTAAGCAGCTTCTAGCCACCGGATATGCAATAGGTGAAGGGAAAAGCTGAAGGGCAGGCGCCACCTTCTAGCTCAGGACTTGGCGTCCTCCTTGGATCATCGGAAGTGGCAGAAACATACAAACAAGGGGGAGACCTTTTGTGCTCGGTTTCTCTTCACCCACTTTGTTTTGTTTTGGGGTTTTAAGATTTTATTTATTTATTTGACAGAGAGAGAGAGATCACAAGTCGGCAGAGAGGCAGGCAGAGACAGAGGGGGAAGCAGGCTCCCCGCCGAGCAGCGAGCCCGATGCGGGGCTCGATCCCATGACCCCGGGATCATGACCCGAGCCGAAGGCAGAGGCTTTAAACCACTGAACCACCCAGGCGCCATCTTCACCCACTTTGAATAGAACTCCCAAGTCATGCTGTCAACTGTGAAATGAATTTGACTCAAATTAAAACACAAGCTAACTCCCTCCATGAACTGTTCCTCTAGAGTCTGCTTTTAGGCCAATGTTCTGAATTTAACTTGATTCTGACCTGCTTGAGGAAAGGTGCAGGGTCTTGATCATTTTGTTGTCTGGTGCCTTCATGGTGTTGGACAAACTGAGGAAGTCAACAACAACAAAAATCTATGCTGGCAACAGAAAGGTGAATAGAAGCCAAGACAGCAGTTATGAAAGTCAGGAACTTGCGCTGTGAAGCATTCACGACAGCCACCGTACACAGAACTGTGATGAGAGGCCGGTGCCCCACGCTAGGACGTGAGCGGTTGCATTTCATCCTCTTAACAGTCTACAAGGTAGGTGACGATTATGGTACCCTGTTCAGTTTACCAGAGAAATGTGTTCCTCCCAAAAATACGTACTGAGCTCCTACTGTGGCTCAGGCACTGTTGTAGGCACTTGAGTCTATATTCTAGTGGGAGGGAGATAATAACCAAGCAAACAAATAAATAATTATACCATCAATCGTACTCCTAAGTATGTACCCAAGACAATGGAAACCAAGGACTCAAACAGATCCTTTTTTTTTTTTTAAGATTTTATTTATTTGAGAGAGAGAGAGGGAGCATGACCACAGAGGGAGAGGGGGAAGCAGACTCCTGAGCAAAAACCCCACCCCCACCCCGACAAAGGGCTTGACCCCAGGACCCTGAGATCATGACCTGAGCCGAAGGCAGAAACTTAACCAACTGAGCCACCCAGGTGCCCCTCAAGCAGATCCTTGTATACCTCATAGCAGCATCGTTCACAGTAGCCAAAACGTAGAAACAGTCCGAGTGCCCATCGACAGGTGAATGGATAAACAAAAGGTAGTATATCCATACAATGGAATATTATCCAGCCTTTGAAAGGAATGAAAGTCTGACACCTGCTATAACACAGATGAATCTTGCAAGCCAGACACGGAAGGGCAAGTATTGTATGATTCCACTTACAGGAGGAACCCAGAATAGGCAAACTCATAAAAACAAAAAAATGGGATAGAGGTTACTAAAAGTAGGATAGAGAATGGGAGGAGAAAGAATGGGAAGCTATTGTTTACGGGTGTAGAGTTTCTATCTGGGATGATGAAAAAGTTCCAGAAATAGCAGTGATGGTTAGATATAACATTGTGAATGTACAACGTGACTGAGCTATTCACTTAAAAATTGTGGAAGTGGTAAATTTCAGGTTATGTAGATTTTACCACAATAAAAAAAGTCAATTAAAACCCCAACCATTTCAGATAGCAGCATGTAAACAAGATGAGGCCATAAGAGAGCAGGGCTGAGAAGGGAGTTATTCTAGGTCGCATGTCAAAGCAAGTCTCTAGAGGGTGACATCTGAACTGAAACTTGAAACATGAGAGGTGCCAGCCATGTAGAGAATGTCCCAGGGGAAGGATCCTGCAGGCAGAGGCAACAGCCGATAGATTCTCTGGCAATTGAAGGAGCCAAGGGCAGCAGGGGCTTTGGCAAACAGGGGTGAAAATACTAGGAGTGTGGAGAGGTCAAGAGCCCTGAGGCCAGGAGACCAGCTAGGAGGCCACTCCACTGTCCAACATCTTCTCTTTCCTATCCATGCCTTCAGCCCAGATTATTCTTCCAAGTTCCATGGCCTTAAGGTACATTTAGCTGCTGATGCTATCCAACTTATATCTCCCCATTTGTAAATCAAATTTGCATGCATCATAGATCTTACTCATGACCAAACACTACTGTTTCAAAGCATACAGCAATCAAAAGACATAGGCAAAACATTCCTTTCTTGGAGAAGTCTGAGACTATCAACGTAGCTCCCCATAAGTACTTCCTCACCCACATAGGACACATTGTGATTTGGATTTAACATTTAAGTCTTAAGCAATTATATGTGCCATCACTTACATGAGGGAGCCATATTGGTTATGGAGCACCTTCTTTTTATCCCCCGTTAAGTACACAGCATGTGTAACATTTTCCAACAAGCAATGCCCCATAAATTCATAAATTTTGAGTTTATTTATAATAAACAATCTAGGCAGATCAAATATATACCGATAAATGCATTTTAAAGATAAAGCCTATTATCTTTCTACGAGTAAATACCATTTATTTGCTTACCAGGAGGTCTGGTTATTAGAATATTTGCAAGGGGGTCTGAGTGGAGATCCTTTTTTGTTCCCCCCAAGGGTCCTTAGTAAAAAAGAACAGGCTACAGGTCTGCTGCTATAACTATAAATGGAAAGTAACTATGTTCTCGCTGTAAAAAAAAAAAATGCAAATTCAGAGCAAAAATACCTAAAATAAAAAGCAGAAGTCTCCCCTTCCATCCTCCTCTCCAGTGTCACACACTCAAGACCTCCCTTCCCAGAGGTAACTACTGTTAGCAGTTTGGAGTGTATCTCTCCAGTTCTTTTTCATACATTTTCACACATTTCATACATTTCATACATTCATACACATATATGTATATGTAAAAATATACCCACCTATACATTTATTTTTATATAAATAGAATCATCCTATGTATATTCTTCTACTTGATTTTTGAACATAAGGGTTGAAGATTTTTAACGACCATTCCTCATCCTTTTTAACTGATGTATAGTATTTCATTTTATACCTGGAACTAAAGTGTTTAGCCATTCTTGTATCAGTAGACCTTTAGGCAGTTTCTTATTTTTGTAGCATCACAAACAATGACAACAGACATTGGATGTGACCCTTATTCACACACCACTGGGCTCATGTGCCATATTTCTAAAGAACAGAGTATTTCTGTAGGATAAAGTATTTCTGTGGGGTAAGTAACTAGAAGTGGAACTGCTGTGTTGAATGGCAGGCAAATTTAAACTTTTGATAGATACTGCCACGTCGTTCTTGCCTCCAAGAAAGTTGATGCTTATTTATGCCCCGGACAGCAGGGCAAGACATACCTATATCCCAGGCACCTGGGTGGCTCAGTTGGTTAAGCCACTGCCTTTAGCTTAGGTCATGATCCTGGGGTCCAGGGATCGAGTCCCGCATCAGAGTCCCAGCTCCATGGGGAGTCTGCCTCTCCCTATGATCTTCTCCCCTTTCATCCTCTCTCTCATTCATTCTCTCTCTCTCTCTCACTCGCTCTCTCTCAAATAAATAAATAAAATCTTAAAAAAAAAAAAAAAAGACACACCTATATCCCAACACCAATAACCAGTCCTTGCTATTACCAAACTCTATAATAGCTTAGTAGCCTAACAGGCTTAAAATGACATCTCAATCATTAATGAATTTATCCTACAAATATTTTTCAGACCTACTATGTGCTAGTCTCTGGGGAGCTGTGTCCAGCAGGGCAGGGAAGAGAGTGACTGGCAGGTGATTAAAAGGCATCCCTCGGGGGATAAGAGAAAGTTCTGGCACAGAGATGGGCATATGCACAGCATGGGTAGGGATCAGTGGCTGAACTAGAGAATGGTGTAGGGGAGAATTGGGAGCAACAACAGGTGGCCAGTTACAAATGGCATCCAACACCCCGGGAGGAGAGTTTGGACTCTATTCAGCGGATGGCAAGGAGCCAATGCAGCTTCCTGAATGGCAGAATAGAAAGACCAAAACAGTGTTTGTCTTAGAGTTCCCCCAAAGGCAATCCCCAAGACAAGGATTTGAGAATGAGTGGTTTATTTGAGAGGTGATCACAAGAAGCACCAGCAGGGGAGTGAACAAGGGAGACAGGGAAGGGAGGAAGGCAAGAAAGGGTGTGTTGATGGGCAGGCTACTGCAGTGGCTAGGTGGGCCCAGTCCCACGGAGGAGCCTCTGAGAGACTGTGTGGGGCAGAGTTGTCCACCCAAAGGGCGAGGAGGCTGGAGTATTTATCCCCAACTCTATCCCTTATTAACTGAGGCATCCATCATCTCGGGCACTAACTCCCCAACATTTCCAGTATTCCTGTGCGGGAGACAAGCAAATTCCTGCAGCCTGAGGACACCTTCAGGCAGGGAAAAACAGGAGGTCATTCATCACACAGTGATGATCTACAAGTTATCTCCAGGGTGGGCCTAGGGAATATGAGCTGGGCACTCATGGTATCTATGACCAAGTTCTAGGACAACTGATTGGCCCTACTACCATGAACACAGAAGAACCTTGAGTAAGAGCATGTCTTGTGTTAAAAGAAATATGCCAAGAATGGGTTCTAATTTAACCTACCCGCACCTTTATATCCAAAGTCTAATCTAATAATCATTAACTGTAGTAGTCAAGACAAAAATGGAAAAGTAACTCGGATAATCTCTCCACAAAACACAATGAACTACGAGTAAGTAGCCATTTCCAAAAATTCACTTATAATTGTCCCTTAATAATTCTCCCTGTGCCTCATGAGATACCACATGCTATATAAATAACTTCAGATTCTTTATGAAGACAAAAAGTTTCTTCCTGACTTCACCAACCGTCATCTACCAACTACTAACTACCTTCTAGTTCCAAAGTAGATTTCAATGAAATACAGCAAGCATATAGGCAGCAGTAGCTGACCTTGGGCCCCCCCTCCTTCCCAGTGTTTCCCCCAGCTCGGAGGCAGAGCCCTCACCAGAAAGAATGAATGTGAAAGAGCTTCAGACCTCATTGCAGGAGGTGTGTCTTGGCCCACTAGATGGCAGAGAAGTTCGCTGAGATGACACAGGCCAGGGCTGGCTAGCAGAAAACTGTCCCCTCGAGCACCAACCAGCCTCACTGGGATACTCCTTGCCGGAGAAGAGCAGCTGGGAAGCCGCCCACTGGGGGCCAAGAGCACTCACTTAAGAAGATGCTCACAGGAGGCCCCTAACCTTCCCCAGGAAGCCCACGGGGGTGACTCTAAAACTCACTAAGCACAGCAGCCCTGGTTGTCCCACATGCTAGTGGCCACTACGTATCACAGGAGCGAGAGGAGAAGAACACAGGCATTGGGAAGGGAAGTGTCCCTCCCGTGTGCTCTACACACAAGGCCTAACATCATGGCGGCCGCACAGGAGAACTATCTGCAGGGTTCCAGCTTCGACAACTCAAAGCAGGGCGTTGAAGGGGGGCTTTAGGGCCGAGACGCAAGGAATGGTTAACTGGCATCAAAAACAGTAACCCAGACAGTCCTCGGAGGGATAGAAAAGAAGCTGCTAGAGGATTTATCTCCAGGGAGAAAAGTTTAACCTACAGCAGGGTAAAGGGGCGTGCTTTCCATGGGCAGATCCCAAGGGAACTCTGCATGTGAGAGGTCCAAAAGGAAATCTGACAGAGAATGTTTCCTGCCAGGTACCATCAACAGAAAGAGGCTGGATACTGGACCAGCAAACCATGAAACCAAGCTGGGTGGCCAGCCGGAAGAGGCATTCTCCTCTCCATGGAACCGTAAGTGGAGGTCCGCAAAAAAATGTGAGAGGACCTCAAAAAAAAAAATCCACAAGATCACCTCACAAGATAGTCATCCTTGAACTTCCACCCAGAGGCACCAACACCAGATTCCTACTGAAACCACCAGGAAAAACCTTTCCCTCCCCCTACTCCCACCCTCGAGGGACCCAAACCAGCAGGTGGTGAGTCGGGGAGGAAGTGGAAGAAAAAAGAGAAGATGCCTACCAGACATCCTGCTCACCCTGCAACATTCCAAGTCTGGGGAAAGAGGAATTTTTTTTTTTCCTGGAGAGAAGGAGAGAGAGAGGCGGTACAGGAGCGAGGAGGTATGTGAGCAGGTGGGGGGCGGGGAACAGAGGGAGAGGGGGAGAGAGAATCTCAAGCAGGCTCCACACCCAGCGCAGAGCCTGACCCAGGGCTTGATCTCGCAACCTTGAGATCATGACCTGAGCCAAAATCAAGGATCAGACACTTAACCGACTGAATCACCCAGGTGCCCTAGAATGAGAGACTTTAAATTGGACAAGAGTCAGAAGTTTTTATATCAGATTGGACTGGCCTTTTTATTACTCCATCTGCCATACCTACAACGAGGGTAAACCCATCGGGATGGTGTCTCCTGGTCCCTTCCTGCATCTCCAAAAGACATTTGTTCAATTTCCTAAGGTGAATTCCTACTATCAATCTCTTTCACAATTAAATGAGGTGGGTTCTTTTTTTCCCTCTCCTACGCACAAATATTGTCTCTGTCTTTGTTGCTAAGAAACTTCTTCATGATATTAATCCCCAGTGGAGACCAACCCTCTCCATGCCAAGCAATAGAGGTGCTCATTTCCCTTGAAGGATCATTTTTTAAAATCTCAAAATTCTTCGTGATTCAACATAGTGTGTATTGTCCCTGTGCGCCTCAGACTTCCGACGAAATTGAAAACTTTTTTCCCAAAACACAAGTTTAGCTAAAATATGGGTCACAAGAAATATTAAGTGGCCTAAGTCATGCCCCTTTGGCTAATAAACCATGCAGAAACTCCAAACTCCAAATTAATCTGAGTTCGTGCTGTCTTGTCGGAAGATGTGTAAAAAATATGGGGTGCCCGGGTGGCTCAGTGGGTTAAAGCCTCCACCTTCGGTCAGGTCATGATCTCAGGGTTCTGAATCGAGCCCCACATGGGGCTCTCTGCTCAGCGGTCAGCCTGCTTCCCCCCCCTCCCTCTGCCTGCCTCCCTGCCTACTTGTGATCTCTCTCTCTCTCTCTCCTTGTCAAAATAAATAAATAAAATCTTAAAAAAAAAAAAGACGTGTAAAAAATAATTCTGCTTTACCCCTATTATTCTGAATGAAAGAAAGAACACAAACCCCCAAAAAAGACATTCAAAAGCACTTGTAAAGTTGTAAGCTCCTGTCAAGTTCTTATGGGTTTTGTGAAATATAAGTCACAGCACCACAAAACATTTCCACATAACCTTCCCTACTTCTGCCATCAGTTTATACTCTGGTTGATAGATCCATTTTCAAGACTACCAAAGGAAAACTTTAGATGCAGGCCAGGAAAGACCATACCTTGTTCTCCTGAGCCCGTAAACCACAGTGGGGCTCCAGGGCTTTCTGGCAGAGCTAGACAGTCACTCTGTACGAAGATAAGATACCCACCCCAAGCAAAGGCCCAGGGGAGCAGACTCTTTTCTTAAACCGCACCAAACATGTATCTCTGCGATCTCCCTATGAGTTAAAATTTCACCACCACCACCACCACCCCCGCCCAGGGGCGCCTGGGTGGCTCAGTAGGTTAAGCAACTGCCTTCAGCTCAGGTCATGATCCCAGGGTCCAGGGATCGAGCGCCAAGAGCCCGAATCGGGCTCAGCGGGAAGCTTGCTTCTCCCTTTCCCACTCTCCCTGCTTGTGTTCCCTCTCCAGCTGTATCTCTCCCTGTCAAATAAATAAGATTTAAAAAAAAATTTTTTTCACCCCCCCCAAAACCTGACCCAAGTTTCCTCAATAATCCCAATTTTCCCTGAGAAGCCAAAAGTTAAGGCTCTGTGATCTGTGCTACTGATAAGTAATACATTTTCAGACTAAACTGTCCCTGAGGTCTGTGACAGTGTTTACGACGCTGTAAAAGTAGACAATAAAATCTTAAAAAGAATTTTTGGAGGTGCAAACCAAAACTCAGACTCCATATGAGACTAGTGAAAAGACTAGTGAAAAAATGAGACAAACGAAAAGACTGGTGAATAAATTATTTCCATAAACAGTGACTTTCTGAGTGTCCCTTCAAGACACCGTTCCCTGATCCCAAGAAAGACCGCTGCAATCGTGCCTTTGATGAGATCAAGTGTCACCATGACTTCATGGGGTCTTGGTGTTTCTTGCTGGAGAGATTGTTCTCTATTCCTGTCCCTGTCCCTGAGGTTTCCAACAGCGATCTTGCCCTGACTATAAAACGCCAATTTCCAATGTTTGCCTCAAATATATTCTGTTCAATGTATTGATGCCCTGAACAGACCACTAACCAAAGTAATAATCTGCTGTCCCTGTCGTCAGCAGCCTTATCCTGCTTTTTTATCTCCCAATCCAGGGGGCTCTCCAGAACTTCAATAGATGAAATTTAGGTCGAAATACCCAGGTTCCGGGGACTGCTTCTATCTCCAAAAAGAACATGCCACTCTATCCTATTTAAACCTCATTTTACGAGTAATCTTGATTCAGACCTAACAAAAACCTCAATAGACCCCCCCAAACAAATAATTCAAATAAAATCATAAACCAACAACCGTCCACCCACCCATTCATGCAGTCTGTTAACATTGATTGAGCACTTAGAAAGTGCCAGGCAGTTTATTAGGGGCTTAGAATATAGCTCAGGGAAGGAAAAGACAAAAATCCCTTCTCTCGGGAAGCTGCTGTTATAGTTGGGGGGGGGCGGGGCAGACAACAAATAATATACTGAATTGTTTCAAGAGACAGAAAATGTACCGGAGATTTAAAGAGAGAACTTAAAGAATTGTTAACTAGCTAAATAAAGCTGTTCGCCAGGTAAGTAAAGGGTTAAAACCCTAAGAGGCTTCCAGGAAACCCTGGAGGTTGCCCCTGCCGGAAGCAGCTCCCACCCCTTGGGCAGGGGAAACTCAGGGTGGAGGTTGGGACCCTCACACTTGAGAGGCTCACGGAAGGCCCCGCAGAACTAAAACTCAGACCTCTGAAGAGGAGGTGCTGCCTGGCTGGTGCTGGGGTCTCGGAGGGGGTGCAGGGAAGCTGCTTCTGGAAGGCTTGCAAACACCGCAAAGGACGTGCCACACTGGGGTGACGATCTGTTGCTGGGGAGAAGCTCAGGGGAGCAGGAAGCAAACCGGAGGCAGCAAGTCCCCTCCTCCTCCTCCTTGGCCGCCCCCTCCCTCCAGCTTCCGCAGGGTCCTAATTCAAGAGTCCCAACACCAGCCCCAGAACGAATACCGGAAGGTGGGTTAGGCACAGTAATATATGGGTTAAATTATGTTACAAAATGATAAGGGCTATGGGGGAAAATAGACTAAGGTAAAAAGATCAGGAATGTGAGGGAGGAGGGTAATCAGGGTGGGCCTCCTTGAGGAGGTGATGTTTGAAGTATAATTTAGAGTAATGAGATTTACTACTAATCTAACAACGGTGCCCTCAAAGTGGCTGTTGCACTCCCAGGAACTGGCTGGGACCAGTGAAATTCATCCTTCAGGTTTGTCTTACCTAGATTTATATTTAAATCAGAGCTGCTCCGATTTATCCCTTATCCCTTCTCCATCCTATGTAACAGGCTCTGGACTGAGTGTTGGATGTGAGCTTACAATGTCCTTTCCTGAAACTGAAAAGATACCTAATCTGAGGAGTTTATTACAGGTGAAATCACCTGGCATGACTCCATATGTCAAGAACATTCTAGAGAGGGGCGCCTGCGTGGCTCAGTGGGTTAAAGCCTCTGCCTTCGGCTCAGGTCATGATCTCGGGGTCCTGGAATTGAGCTCTGCTCAGCTGGGAGCCTGCTTCCCCCCACTCCCTGCCTGCCTCTCTGCCTACTTGTGATCTCTCTCTGTCAAATAAATAAATAAAATCTTAAAAAAAAAGATTGACAGTGAAAGTAGTAGCAAGGATCCAGAGCCACCGGAATGCCCATATCTTGCTGGTAGGAATATAAAATGCTATCATCTCTCTGGGAACCTGTTTAGCAGATCTTTCTAAAGCTGAATACACGCCTACCTTCACATTCTGCAATTCTAATCCTAAGTATACGCCCAAGGGAAGTGAGCGCACGGAATGACAGGCAAAAGAATGTTCCCAGCAGCCTGAATGGTACCAGCCAATGACCGGAAACAATTCAAAGGCATCAAGAGATAAATGTATAACACACTGGTGTGGTCACATGGTGGATACGACTCAACACCAACAAACACCCATTGCACACTCACCAACGTGGATGAATCTCAAAAAAATGGAATATTAAGCAAAAGGAGCCACACACAAGAGCAAATACTATATACCCAAGAACAGGCAAAACAGAGGACAGAAGTCAGAACTGTAGTGACCTCCAGGAGGGGGCTAGCGTGGACTGGGGAAGCACGCAGGATGCTGGGTGGGTTGCTGGAAACCCTCTCCATCTTCATGTAGGTGGTGCTCACATGATGTGCCCATCTGTAAAAAATTTGAGAGGGAAGGGGAAGAGCCACGGGACCAGGAGCCGCAGGTTAGCTGTGGATCTTCTGGTTGCCCACCAGCCCACCAAGCTGTTCCAGCGCTGGAGGTTTCGCCGCGCTTCTACTCCTTAGAAACAGTGGGAAGGGGGTTGATTCCCTAGCCCTGGGGGTTGGAGGAAGAGGGAAGAGTAAACTAACCCTGGCAGGGTTTTCGCATTGCCAACATCACCTCCTGTGTACCTGTGCAGGAGGAATGTGAAGTTTTGTCCTAAGCCACTCAAGGGACAGGCGAGGCAGACCCATAAACCAAACCAATAAGTCCTGGTCACAAAGGCAGTCATCCAAATAAATCCCCCAAAAGGAAGCAAAATCATTTTCCTCTAGACGCCCCCCTGGCTCCACAGCAGGAGGGCCTTCCCCCCACCCCACCCCGCCGACTGCCTCCCCCCACCCCACCCCCGCAGGCAGCTACCTCCCTCCCACAGCAGGTTCAAGATAGCCTCCATCCAGGGTGAGCTGGTGGAAGGGGAGGGCAGGCCGCGTTATTTTCCATTGGTTCTGGAATCTTTGTTTCCCTTTGACTTGCATAGTTTCTCCAGGGTTGATTTTAAGAAGGGAGCTGATGAAACTGGTCACCTGGACAGATAAGCAAAACCAGCTTTCTCCCATTTCCGCCTCTTCTCGGAATGCTATCTGCCACCATGTCCCTGTATGATAATATTTTTGCCTGATGCCATGATAACCAAATCTTAGTGGAATTATTTTGGAGGAAATCAAGATTTCATGGAGAAGCCACACCTGGGGCCACCTGGCTGGCTCAGGTGGGAGAGCATGCGACTCTTGATTTCTCTTGATTTCAGGGTCCTGAGTTCCAAGCCCCATCCTGGGGGCAGAGCATACTTAAAAAAAAAAAAAAAAATGCAGCCAGTCTGAACTGAACCGGTCAGGACCAGTGACCTCTTTGAGCTCAACAAAAGATCAACCCTCCTTTACTTAATGACTTCTTTTATCTGATTTTGAATCAAGTAGCTCCTCTCCCCTTTACCCAGACCCTTTTCCTCTTGCCCTGAAAAAAAATCTCTGACTCTGCCCTTTGGGGAGATGGATTTGAGGTTTGTGCCTCCCTCCCCCATCTCTCCTCCTTTCTGGGCTTTTCGAGTAAACTTTTCCATTGCCACACCCTCAGCATCTCTGCAATGGCCTTTGCTGCGTGTCTGGGCAGAAACAAACGTGGACTAGCCACCCAAACCAGTTTATCATTTAAAACTTGGGAGCTTAGAGCATCTTTTAAGGTTTTTTTTAAAAATTATTGTTGAAGTATAATTTGCATGCAGAAAAATGCACAGGTCTTAAGTGTACTGTTTGATTAGTTTGGACTAATATATAAGCACTTAATCCCAATACCTAAAACAAGTAGAGTTAGGAGTCCCCAGAAAAAGAAAGATGGAATATAGCTTTCTTGACATAAGAAAAGTCATGTTAGGCCCGTGGACACCTTGCATGATCTATGTATGCCTAACCCGCACTCCTTGTCCAAAATACATTGCTTGCCAAAGTTCCTGGGATATGTTGAAATTACGAAAGAATCAACCCCAGCCGTCAGTGATTTTAAGGGAACAAAAGAATTTAAGAACAGCCACTATCCGGCAGGAGATAACATAATCATACCAAGGATGAGAAATCAGTGGTAATAAACTCCCAGTGCTGATTCAAAAGGAAAGATTGACCTGATACATGTTCTTGAGTTAACTTTGCAGGATTTAAACCCCTTTGAGGGCTCAGATATCGGGCCAACGAAAGCCAGGGAACTGATGGTGCTGACCCTTGCTGGCCTCGTGACTTCGATCTATTAAGACCTGGACTCTGTCGTGTGAAGACAGACTTTGCCCCAAAGCCACGCGGCATCCCCGGCGTGCAAGCCCATTCACGAATCTGTGTGCTCCCTTTGCGTCCAACCTCCCCAGGTTGTTGTTGGAGGAGACACAGCTTCCGGAAGTATCCCTGGTATTCTCCTTTACTCGTTGCGACTAAAACCTCTTTGGCTCAGTTGTGTCTTTGGCTCAACATCCACCAAGAGGTGAACCCAGGCTTGGGTAACAGTAGGACCTTTTTATCAACCATGAATCCTTGTGAACCTTTGCCAGTCGAGCTCCTTCAGAGGTGACCCCTGTTCTGACTTTTACAGCCATATATTAGTTTCTGCGTTCTCCTGAACTTCAGATCAAGTGCGATATTATATTATCTTGCTTCTTTCAGTCAACCCTAAATACATATATATATTTTTAATCCTTTCTTTTTTAAAGATTTTATTTGAGAGAGAGTAAGAGGTAGAGAGAGAGAGCACACACACAGAGGGAGAGAGAAGCAGGCTCCCCAGTGAGCAGGGAGCCCGACGTGGGACTCGATCCCAGGGCCCTGGGATCATGACCTGAGCCGAAGGCAGATGCCCAACCAACTGAGCCCCCCAGGCATCCCTAAATATATTTTTAAATCTAAAAAAAAGTGTACTTTTGATTATAGGTTGGGAGGGCGGCTAAAGTCATCCAGCAGAAGCTCTCGTATCCGGCAAATACCTCTTACTTTGGGGTACCCCACTTCACTTAGCATGTGCCTGGCTCCACTTACCTGCGACAAAAATCTGGAACGACAGTTCATCTTGACACAAAAATATAGAAACATCGTTGAGTGCACGTAATATCACAAACATTAAGTCCACATGTAAATATGGAACATTACTCGAAATCAGGTTTGAAATTATCATTCTTGGGGCGATTGGGTGGCTCAGCCGGTTAAGCTTCGGGCTTTTAATTTCGGCTCTGGTCATGATTATCAGGATCCTGAGATCGAGCTCCCACGTTGGGCTCTGTGCTCAGCAGAGAGTCTGTTTGGGATTCTTTCTCTCCTTCTCCTGCTGCCCCTCCCCCCACTTCTCTAAAATAAATAAATCTTTTTTTTTTTTTTTTACAGAGAGAGA
>CM052798.1:15609930-15628354 GCA_028533885.1 Nasua narica | reverse complement strand
GGCTCTCTGCTCGGCGCAGGGCCTGCTTCCCCCTCTCTCTCTGCCTGCCTCTCTGCCTGCTTGTGATCTCTCTCTCTGTCAAATAAATAAATGAAATCTTTAAAAAAAAAAAAAGGAATTATCACCTTTGGTCATCACGAGGCAAGCAGGAACCTCTCCTGTCTGTAGAGCGTGGCAAAAGGGCCCACAGCGACCACAGAGCCAAATGCAAACAGGCTCATTAAATGACCCACTTCAAAATAGCCATAGGCCCTAACTGACCAATTACAACCAGGGACAGGTCCTAAGATTACCAAAAAAGGGAAAATTCCATACATCCCCCATAGTCACTCACTGCGCCTAACTGTTGGCCCCTCACCAACTGTTGGCCTTGGGGCGGACAGTCTCTCCCTTGCCTTCCTACCTGCCACTCCCTGGTGGTGTTTTAAAAAAACTTCCCTATCTTTTGTTCTGCCTGGGGTGAATTCTTTCACACCCGTGGAGCCAGCCTCTACCCGATCCAAGTGCCCCACATTTGGTGGCCTCCCCATCCCAGACAGGCTGCCACATCGTCCTGAGTTTTCGGCTTCGTACCCTGTTTCCAGCTCTCTTCCTCTCACCCTCAGCGGAGCCTCCTTAATTTCCCAAAAGTCTGATCTCACCCTGAGAGCCCCCTTATGTTTGCCAAGTGCAGGCAAAGCCTTCCAAATCATTTTCCATTTACTAGGGTATTCTTTTCACCAATTTTTTTTCTTCTTTTTTTTAAAGATTTTATTTATTTATTTGACAGAAAGGAGAGCGATCACAAGTAGGCAGAGGCAGGCAGAGAGAGAGGGGGAAGCAGGCTCCCTGCTGAGCAGAGAGCCCGATGCGGGGCTCGATCCCAGGATCCTGAGATCATGACCTGAGCTAAAGACAGAGGCTTTAACCCACTGAGCCACCCAGGTGCCCCACCAATTTTTTTTTTTCTCTTCAAAAGGAACTTGTCTCTCTTGCTGGAAAAAAGAAAAAAAAAAATTCTTTCAGTCAAAAGGTCAATGACCATGACCCCCTGAAATGATACCCAACAAAGAGATTCACAGGTGAACAGGAATGTTCTAAAATTGCCACAGTGACATGGGGCGGAGGGGTGGGGCAGTGTGCTTCTGTGGGTTGTGTGCACAGACGAAGTCCCAGCAACAGATAGAAAGGTTGTGGGTTTCACCAGCTGACACGTATGGAAGGGCAGGAAACCAACTGCCTCCTCTCTGGAGCTCCTGGCCCCCTACTGGATCTCTCCAGGGGGGCTGCCCAGAGGTGTCTCCCATGTCCTCTGCCCACGCCGACCCGCTCCCACTACACATCTTGTAGCCCCTCTTGGACCAAAGCTCCCGTGTACCGTTGGAATAGCCTCTAATGTGATTGCCAACACTTCCCAAACCACTCCTGCCCTAAGGCACTGATCCTAGTGGTCACCTCTCTGGTGCCACCAGCGTCACACTGACTTGGACACCCAGCTCAGCTCTGATCGCCCCACATCTGGTCTGCAGCTTTGATTTCCCAGAAGCCGTTGCCGCCTCCCTAGCAACTGTCAAACAAAGCTGGACATGAGTGAAAGCGGCAAAAACAGATTCTGTTCCGTAACTACTGACGGTTGGGAAAATTGCTGAGCTCTGTTCCAATTTGTGCAAAGGTGACTGGGTGTTCTAAAAGAAAGACGAGGGAGGAGGAAGGGGAGAGGCTGGGAGATTATCCTTCGTGACAGTTACTTTTCGAAAGGAATGGCTCTTCGGACCTTGGGAAAGCCACTCCTGACTTGTGGCAGATACTGGCACATCTCAAAAGGACAGAAGAAGGAATTTTAAGCCCCTTTGAGTAGATGGTCTAAAAAAGAGAGGTCAGAGCCTATGCCAGGTTCTGGGTAGAACAGCCTAAGTTTTTTTTTTGACAGCCCTGAGTTTTTCCAGGCAGGACCTCAAAAGGGAGCTGGAGCAACCCCGAGATTCCTCCTTCGGCTTCTAGAAGCCCTCCTGGGATTGGTCAGGTCCCTGAGTGCCAGGAGTGGGGGAGGGTTTGGACAGAGTCATCATGTGCCAAAACTTCTTGCAATTCTCACTACCCATCGCCCTGATCCTCCCCCTTAAGCGACGGACCTTGCCTTTGCTCCTTGCCTGCCTGCCTCCAACCTCCATTCCTGGCCACAAGCTGCCAACACTACCACCAATTACCCCTTATGTGTCTTTCTCGACTGGCCTGTCTGCTGCTGGCAGGGGAGGACTCCGCTATCTCTAGTTGCTTCGGCTCCTGTCGCTACAACCCTGTCAGCTTTTCCTTGCCCAGTGTCACCAGGAGCCACCACCAGCTACAGCCTCACCTTGGGCAGAGAGCCGCTGCTCACATCCCACCCAAGGCCCCATGTCTGAGCTCAGAGGAGCTGGAGTCCTTCTTCCCCTACTGTCTTTCTCCCTGGAACATAATCCACCTACAGCTGGGATTATGAGAATCCACTCATCCCACCACTCTACCCCCCCCACCCCCACCAAATATGCTCAAATAAATTCTATCCCAAGTGAGAGCGAAGTTCAAATTATCTCCCCTGATGCTTCTAGGCTTATGTAGATAAATAGCTCTAACTCAACAGGTTCCTTTTTTTTTTTTTTTCTATTTTACAATGTAATCCGATGTGGATTTTATTTTTGAATCCTTCCCCTCATCAAGAGGCAGTTAGGGTATTTGAAACTCTCCCTCTGGGAAGCGAGGGAGGATATAGCAGAACAAAGAGTCCATTCTTAGCTTTTGAGTTTCAAAATAGACCTTGAAATTCATGGCCAAGGCCATATTTGGGGGCGGGGCGGGAACAGGGAGGAAGGCAAGGGTAGAAGGATGTTGAATTTTAAAATCTAAGTCATGAAAGATTCAGCACATAAAATTTATGTCTCAATAAATTCAGAAGAATGTGCAATAAAGTAAGAGCAGTTTTTCTAGCCCCAGAATTGAGAGGAAAGCAAAGAAACTTAGGGTAGGTGTGGCTCTGAGAAGGGGCCCTTCTCCCTGCCACCTTCAGTGGTCCCTTCCGAAGAACCAGAATAACAATGGAATCCCATAAAGGCTCCCTCAGGGCACTGGAGCTGAGAAGACCGGAAGTGGTTGCCCTAGGGGGCTCGTGAAGCTCAAACTCTGGGCCCCTGACTTCCAAGGCGCTACACCTGATTTTATAGTAGTAATATTTTATTTTCTTGAGAGGGTCCCCAGAACTGTGTACTCTCCAGGATCTGCCCCTGAAGGGCCCTAAGCCTCACTTCTGAGCAGAGCCAGGGAAAGCAGCAGGCCTTGGAGGACCAGAGCCTGCCATGCAAAGAAACCCAGGCAGCCTATTTGAAGATAAAACCACAAGGAGCAGTGACTCATCCTCACCGAGGCCCCAAGCAACCCACCAGCCAAGACCAGCGGAGGAACCGCTCCGCCCAGCCCACAGAGCTGACCCAGAGAAGCCTGCACAAATGAAATGGTGGTTGTTATAAGCCACAAAGCTCGAGCATGGTTTATTACACAGCAATAGATAGCTGATAAAGTGAATTTGGACAGAACATTTATTGGTAAAAAGAAATTTAAAAAAAATTATCGTTTCTATAGCACGAGCCTTCTGTTTTTAAAGATGCATATACCCATGCATTCTGAGTATATGCAGAGTCAATGTCTGGAAGATCACATGAGAGACTGACCAACGTTGGAAAAGGGGGCTGTGAGAGAAAGAGTACACTTTCCATAGGTGTTTACAAATGTGCATTACATTTTTTTGTTAAAGATTTTATTTATTCATTTAACAGAGAGAACACAAACAGGCAGAGAGTCAGGCAGAGGCAGAGAGAGGAGCAGGCTCCCTGCAGAGCAAGGAGCCCGATGCGGGACCCGATCCCAAGATGCTGGGATCATGACCTGAGCCAAAGGCAGTTGCTTAACCAACTGAGCTACCCAAGCGTCCCTGATGTGCATTACATTTAAATAAAAGGAAATTCACTGCACACTTGGCTATGTACCAGGCACTGTGCTAGGCATTAGGGTCCAAAAATGAGCTAGAGATTATTCTTCCTCCGGGAAGTTCCCAGCCTGCGTGTGGCAACATGCAAAAAGACCAGTGGAGCCATGCAAACACTATGATAGCAATTTGAAGGGTGGGAGCGGCAGGCAAAAGAAGCAAATGACCAACGCCATGAGGCAGGGTGGGAAATGATCACACCGGGACAGACTGAAAAAGTTCACAGGGGAGACTAAAAAATGGCTAAAGTCTGGTTGAGCAAACTCAGAGAGGGCCTGAGCATCGGGGCAGGGGGCGGGGGTGGCAATTCCCTCTCTGGGCTTCAGATCTTCATTCTAAAATGAGGGAATCAGGCTAAATTACCTCAGCGCCACTTCCAGTTCTGAAGCTCTAGACCTTCGCCTTCTCTCTCTTTGCTCAGGTGGCATACAGTACAAATTACAAAATTAATACTATTTTTAGCGAGGGCTCAACATGTGGACAGAGCTAGAAATCAGGCCTCGGGGATGTGAGCTTCTTAAACAGACTTATGCAGGCAAATACTATTTTGTTGTTTCTGTGAATCAAATGACACTTGTGGATTTCCAGTGTCAGGTATAGTCCAGGAAACGTTTTCCTTCTGCCATCTCATGTTCTCAGCTAAGACTTTGTAACAAAAGTCAAATTAACAAGAGAAAAACAAACAGAACTTTATTAACATGCATATCTCAGGTGTACATGGGAGGAACTCAGGGCTGAGTAACTCAAATAGGTCGCTTAGAACTCAGGCTTATGTAGCATCTTCAGCAAAGAGCAACACATTCCTAGAGAAATGGCAGGACACAGAAAAGTGATTTCAGGCTTCCAAGGGTAGCAAATTTTGTGAAGATAAATAAATGAGAGGGCGCCTGGGTGGCTCAGTGGGTTAAGCAACTGCCTTCGGCTCAGGTCATGATCCCAGAGTCCCGGGATCGAGTCCCATATCGGACTCCGGGCTCTGCGGGAGGTCTGCTTCTCCCTCTGACCTTCTTCTCCCCTCTCATTCTCAGTCTCTCTCTCTCTAATAAATAAATAAATAAATAAAAATCTTTAAATTAAAAAATATATATATATAAAATAAATAAATGAGGGAAATTAATGGAGTAAGGTTTGCTTGCAGATTCCTCTGGTGCCATCCCTGGGCTGATAAGAGTCTAAAGTAAAGGAAAATTTATATCCTGTCTTTAGACAGAAAGAGGGAAGGTATACAGACCTTTTCCTACATTTCCATTTTCTTAGTTGCCTTCAGCTCAAAATAATTCTTACGTTAAAGAGGTAAATTTTAGGGGGCGCCTGGGTGGCTCAGTTGGTTAAGCAACTGCCTACGGCTCAGGTCATGATCCTGGAGTCCCAGGATCGAGTCCCATATCGGACTCCCGGCTCTGCGGGAAGTCTGCTTCTCCCTCTGACCTTCCCCCCTCTCATTCTCAATCTCTCTCTCTAATAAATAAATAAAATCTTTAAAAAAAAAAAAAAGAGGTAAATTTTAGGATTACATATTCCAGTGTCCATCACAAGTTATGTGGACCAGGCATCCATCTATAGATGGAATCATTGAAAAAGTTGGAATTTACAAAACAAAAGATGATGCCTTATCCTGGAACCCAAGGCCAGTTCCTAGAACTTCAGTAGAACTGACCAATGAAACTGGGAAAAACATTGAACTCCAAAAACTTAGTTCAAATCTGGATCCAGGGGCACCTGGCTGGCTCAGTCAGTTGAACATGTGACTTTTGATCTCAGGGTCATAAGTTTGAACCCCACATTGGGCATAAATTTTACTTATAGAAAAATGTTTAAATTAAATCTTTTTTAAAAATTATCTAAAGGCTCCTGGTTGGCCCAGTCAGTTAACTGTCCAACCCTTGACTTCAGCACAGGTCATGGTATCAAGGCCATGAGATAGAGCCCTGTGTTGGGCTCCATGCTTGGCAGGGAGTCTGCTTGAGTTTCTTTCCCTCTCCCTCTCCCACCCTCCCCTCTGCTCTCACTCACTCTCTCTCTAGAAAAAACAAAGAAATTAAAAATAAATTAAAATTTTTTTAAAATCTGGATCCAGATGTGTGATCTTGGGCAAATTATTCTGTCAAATCAATTATTCTGTTTCTCCATTTACATGTAACTCAAATGTAACTAAGCCTCCTTGGACCTACCCAAGACTTAAAGTCTATCTCACACATAATCACATTAAAACACACACACACACACACACATCCAACTGCAAGGGCAGAGATGAGTAATGTGTGTTTTTCCTTAAAGTTTGGAGGAGGGAATTATAGTGCATATCACAGAGAAAACTTCCCCCAAATCTTGGCTCTGTAGGGGAGGAAAAAAACATTTCCCTTTATACTTCTGAGTTCTTGGCTGAGATCCCTGAATGAAAGATTAACAAGAGGAAAAAGCCACCAAAGAGTTAGCTTTAGACTTCAGGATTAAATAGCATCTTAACAGGGAAAGTGGAGAGGGGACATAGGCCTCTGAGGGGAGAATGAGTGATTTTTAAGAAAGCTGAATGGGCCCTTAGAGGAATACAGGGAGATATGGTAGCTTTCCGGGTACAGTGGTGTCACTTCCCGTCTCCTCTCTTGTGATAAGAGGAGAGCTTTACTGGCTGATGAAGCTCCCAGGGAAGGGATCTATGACAACTGAGTTCCTTTTGGAACTTATTTTTAGACAGATAAGGCAAGTTCAGAGAAAGCCTCTCCCTGAATTTGCTGTTTCTCAAGTACCTATAGTTTAGAATAATCACTCTGCCAAAGCGGCATGTTTGGGGGTGGCAGGTCCTGAACTCCCACAGTCATATATTGGGGTAGCATGTTGTGCTGGCCTTCAGTTCCTTCCTCAAATTTCTCCCCTTTGGCAGTGGCCACAGTTTTTCCTCTCTCCGTCTCTGCCTTTCTCTGTCTCTCTCTCTCTCTCCCTCTCCATCTCTCTGTCTCAGTTCCCAGCCTCTCTCCATCCTCTTAGCTACTGATACCCCTCAAGACTTACCCCCAGGTCCAGCTACCCCTTTGCTCGGAATGACAGTGAATTCTCCTGGGACCCTCCTCGGAGGATTCTCTGTAAGCAGTTGTTGAAATACTTCTGGTTCCAAAAACCGGAGGAAGAACACAGATCCGACCAAGTCATTGAAAGGATTACATGAGATAAGTATGTCAAGCGCCCTGCACGGAGTGGCAAATACATGCTTTTTGTCTTCCTTGCTCCTGGACAGTAACTGAAAGATGGAAGTAGAAAATGGGACAATAAAGCGAGCTGCCCCAAAGAGAACCGTTTATCACTTTTGCGCTGAGATTTTGGTGTATGTGATCTTGAGTACCCCCCCCACCACATCTTTCTAAAGTCCCCACTATCTCCCTTCACCCAGTCATCCCATTGTCTTCAGACATTATTTCTTGTGGCCACTTCCCTACCTGACTCTTACCCTGTTCTCAGCTACCTCCCAGTAGGTACCTGTCCATGGACTTCCCTAAATAAGCAGGTAAGTTACTGATAAAGGACCCGCTCTCCCTCCCTGCTGCCTTGGAATGCCTTCTCCATTCTACTCAGGAGCCATAGATTGTTCCAGTCCATGGCAGCAAAACCCAACCGCCTCCAGGTCTGCCTCCAAACATGCAGTCTGGCAACTTTTTAAAAAAGTGAAGCATTCCTCTATTGCCATGTGACCCAGCCTTTCCACTCAGAGTATTACCCAGGAGAAATGAGAGGATATGTTCACACAAAGACTTACACACAAAAAAGGGCGCCTGGGTGGCTCAGTTGGTTGAGCGACTGCCTTCGGCTCGGGTCGTGGTCCCGGAGTCCCGGGATCGAGTCCCATGTCGGATTCCCGGCTCTGCGGGAGGTCTGCTTCTCCCTCTGGCCTTCTCCCCTCTCATTCTCGGTCTCTCGCTCTCTAATAGATAAATAAAAATCTTAAAAAAAAAAAAAAAGACTTACACACAAATGTACACAGCAACTTGATTTGTAGTAACCGAAATCAGAGAACAGCCTGAATGCCTATCAACAAGAGAAAGGACAGCCTGGGGCCCCTGGGTGGCTCAGTGGGTTAAAGCCTCTGCCTTCGGCTCAGGTCATAATCCCGGGGTCCTGGGATTGAGCCCCACATTGGGCTCTCTGCTCAGCAGGGAGCCTGCTTCCCCCTCTCTCTCTGCCTGCCTCTCTGCCTACTTGTGATCTCTTTCTCTGTGTCAAATAAATAAATAAAAACTTTTAAAAATAAGAGAGAGAAAGACAGACTATAGTCACTCCACACAATGGAGCCTGCATGGAAAGGAACGAAGGGCCAGTCTGAGAAGCCACTCAGATGAATCTCAAAAACATCGTGCAGAGAAAAGAAGGCCACCCCCAAAGTATACATGCCAGATGAGTCCATTTATATGAACTTCTAGAAAAGGCAAAAGTAATCTTTGGGGACAGATGAGGCATCAGCAGTGCCTGGGGACCAGAAGTGGGGGAGGGGTCTGGGGGAGGAGGAATGACTGCAAAGCAGCAGGAAGAAACTTTGGGGGTTCGTGGAAAAGTTTCATAACTTGATCTCAGTGGTCCTTCCCCACGTGTTTACATTGTCAAAACTCATCAAACTCTATGCTTGAAATGGGTGCATTTCATCACGTCCTTAGTGAGGTTGAGCTCTTAAAAAGGTTGTTTCAGCAGGGCTCTCTCAGTGGCAGGCTCTGAATATAACAACTGGAATGTAACAGCTGGAGGAAGGAGCTGTCCGGGTAACCTAAGGAAAGCCATCCCCAATCCTAAATCTGGGGGGCCCTGCAGCACGCTCCCCAGAAGGCTTTGTCACCTAGGATCCAGTTTCCTAATTCAGTTCACCATGCCAAAGTTCATCCTGCTGTGGGCTGAGAGCAGGCCCAGACTATTTCAGGCCCAAGGGCAACATCCTTAAGAAGTTCTATCTGGAAAGAATGGGAGATCACCATGGCAACCTGTTGGGGCCCAACCCTGGCAGGGCTCCAAGGCACACAAATAAAGCCATAGGAATGTGGAGCAGGGCTGGGGCAGGGCAACTAGGAAGTTGCCAAGTTTCCATGAAAAGCAACTGTGGGAGGCCTCAGCCTCTAGAAGGTGTCAGTAGGGAATCTTGGGTCCCGTTAGGATCAGCCCAGGGAAATGTAACACATACATACATGCATGCGCGCGCGCACACACACACACACACACACACACACACACACCCCTCGTGCTTGGAGGGCGGCAGTACTGTTTCTTGAAAAAGACACCTGATAAATAAGACCACTGGCTTCCGAGCCTGACGACAGTGAATCTGGCCCTAGGTCACTTCCTGGTAATCTCAGCGAGTTTCTGAACTAGTTACCCACATGGCCCACTCCCTGCCCCACGCCTCCTTGGCTCACCTTCTCCACGAGACCTTCCCTGATCACCTTAAATCAAACTGCAGCCTCCCCTCCGTCCCCTACTCCTGCTCTGCTTTATTTTTCTCCAGGGCGCTAAGCACCACCTGACATACCATGGTTTACTTTATCCGGTTTGTTGCCTTGTTAATGTCAGCTCCGGGAGCACGGGGATTATTGTCCGTTTGGTCTATGGCATCTCTAATGCCCGGAACAGTGCCTGGCACACGGCAGGTGCACAAGGAATATTATAGAGTGAAAGCGTGGACTTCCCTGAAGATGAGTTTTCTCTTTTCCCAGCAAAATGGAGATGATTCTACCTCCATGGGGTTCACATGAAGGTTAAAGGGTTTCAGGGGCGCCTGGGTGGCTCAGTGGGTGAAAGCCTCTGCCTTCGGCTCAGGTCATGATCTCAGGGTCCTGGGATTGAGCCCCGCATCCGGCTCTCTGCTCGGCAGGGAACCTGCTTCCTGCTCTCTCTCTGCCTGCCTCTCTGCCTACTTGGGATCTCGCTCCTCTCTGTCAAATAAATAAATAAAAACTTAAAAAAAAGATTAAAGGGTTTCAGGCTGTAGGTCAAGTACCCAGCCCTTAGTGGGGGCACTAGTATGGTTCACAGTTACAGCTTTCCTTTGATGAGATGTAACCATGAACGGGCTTCTCATTATCATCCCTTAACCCTTTGGTCCTTACTTAAGAACACCTTTCACTGGATCTTACCTTGCCTCCCCGAGTCCTGAGCCCAAGAGCTTACCTGTGTCCTGTTTCTGCAAAACCACTCATTGGTAAAGACAAGGGAACCAGAGATTGGATCCTGTCTCCAAATATTTGTTAGGAAACTGAGTAAATGAACTAATCCGTTCCAGGGAAACCAAGCTCTGAAAATGTAGACAATTTGAATAGACAGGCAATGTTTCACCTATAAGAGAAGAGAACAGGTATTTCTCATATCTGTAACACGTGCCAGATGGCGAGTTAGGCACCTGACATGCCTTATGTTGTTTTACCTTTGCATCAACCTTACCAGGAAGGTATGTAAGAAGGAAGAAATTGAGGTTGAGAGGCTATGACACCAGCCTGAGACCTCGTAGAACTAAGCGGTGGGGGAGGAATTAAAGCCAGAGTTACTCAAGCCCAAAGCCTGGGTTCTTCCTACAGCCTACCCCACCTTCTTTGAAACTTCACTTGGTAAGAGGTCTCTCTGCCAAGCTAGGGAGTTTGGATATATTCTGGAGACAATTTTAAAAATAAAAAAGCTACTGAGTAGAGATATACGGGAACTCCTAGGAAGGAAGAATTATTTTTGTCTGCAATAAATCAGAGAAGCTACAGAGAGGGGCTTCTAGGGACTTGTATTTCTGGTTCATTAACCTCCCTCTGTGGGGGTTATCACTGGCTTTGGGTTCCAACACATGACAGTGAACATCCCTCTCTCTTCGGATGAGTTTTCCATCTTGTCCTATTTTCAGCAGGTCATTCCTCTGGGAGCCTTTATTTTTATCTACAGCCTTGTGCATCATTTCATTGCCAGAATTCAGCACGTCCCGGCAATAGCTACTTTCTGAGGGGCTGGGGCCACCCGCATTACAAACCCGTAAGAGAAAGCAGAAAGCACGGAATCTGAAGCCTGATGGAACCAACTCTTCATGTTCAACAACTTCAGGCAGGGAGCTTGGAATCAGCCACCGTGAAAGTCTTCACACCTCAGAAACTGACAAATTCTACCAATCAAGAGTTTGTTCCCCCCTCTAGAGAGCCAGTTGTGAAACACGGCACGAACACATGACTGGCTCAGCTATTGTAAAAGGAGTCTGAAAACTTGAGTTTTAACTTCATGTCATCGCTAACTCACTGTAAAGCTTACAAAATCATTTCACTTCTCTCAACCTCAACTTCTTTATCAATTAAATGCAGGGAGAGTGAGTAGATTTAAAAACCAGGCCTGCTTAGCAATTTGTCAAGCAATTTCCAATAATTAAAAAAAAAAAAGGGACAACCAGGTGGCTCAATCAGTTAAGCGTCTTGCCTTCAGCTCAGGTCCTGATCCCGAGGTCTTGGGATTGAGTCCCATGGGCTCCCTGCTCAGTGGGGAGCCTGCTTCTCCCTCTGCCTCTGCCTCTCCCCTGGCTCATGCTCTTTCTCTCAAATAAATAAATTAATTAAATATTTTTTAAAAAGAGAGAGAGAGAGAAGAGAAGAGAAGGGAAGAAGAGAGGAGAGGAAAGGAGAGAAGAGAAGAGAAGAGAAGAGAAGAGAAGAGAAACCATTCATTAATCTCCTGAGAAGCCCAAACAAGTTAACATAATAAATAAATTGTGTCTAGTGATAAAAATCTTTCAAAATATGAAACCTGGGGGAAGAACAATTAAAGCAGTCAGCCCTCTGTTGCCATCAGCCCAACGTGCAGAGCACCTGAAATGGGGCAGTCACTACCAGACACTGAAACTACGACGCTGAAGAAGACGCAGCGTGCCAACCCCCACCCCACCCCACCCCCGCCAGGAGCTTACAGGGGAGAGAGGCAGATAGGCAAGCAGGCATGCATCGTAATAAATGGAATCTGGACTCTGATGGGGTCAGAACCAGGCTTTAAGATGGCATACAGCAGGGACACTATCCGGGTTGGAGAGCCAAGTACGGCTTGGGAGAAGGAACATCTAATGGGAATTAGGTCCAGAGGCTGAACACCGTAGAAACGTTGGGGAGTTGCAGGTCATCAAGAGTAGCTGGAAAGCTTGGTACAAGCCAATCCTGGAACATTATGTAGGGCCTTTGGTAACAGGTAGAAGAGTTCAGAATTTATCTTTAAGGGCAATAATTTGAGCTTTAGGAAGCTCATTCAGGCTGCTATATGGAAAATAAATGGAAAGAAAGCAATGTCAGAAGCTGGGAGACCAGTTCAGTGGCTCTTGTAGCAAATGAGAGTCTAAGTAGACTCTAAGGCAGAGAGTGAATGGATTAGGGCCTCGTGATACTGTGATTTATAATAAGAAATTCGTATTTGGTCTTTCCCCAATCCCTGACAAAGGGCTCCTGAAACCCTTGTAAATTCCTAAGAGCATTGGGAGCATCTTTTGTTTTATTGAAGGGACACTAAGTGGGCTCCTGATGGTTCTGGGTAGGCGCTGCTCACCAAAAAGACCAAGCCATCATTCAAAGCTTAGAATTTCCAACCATACGCCCCGACTACCAGTTCTCCAGATACGGGAGAGGGGCTGGAAATGGAGTTAATAATTGATCGTGGCCATGTGCAGAAGCCTCCACGAGACCCCAATAGCACAGGGTTTGGAGAGCTTCCAGGCAGGTGAACACCCCCCACCTCCACAGGGACAGAAGCTCCTGTGCTCACGATCCTCCCAGACCTACCCTGTGTATCTTTCCATCTGGCTGTTCATCTGTATCCTTTGTCATATCCTTTAATAAACTGGTTAAGTGTTTCCTGAACTTCTGTGAGCTATACTAGCAAATACTCAAATCCAAGGGGGTAGAAGTCATGCAAACATCCAATTTGTAGCCAAGTAAGACAGAAAATTTGGGGGTAACTTGGGGACTTCTACTTTGGAGTGGCATTTGAAGTAGGGGGTAGTCTCTTGAGACTGAACTCTTAACCTATGGGATCTGACACTATCTCTAGGGGGATAGATAGATACAGATATGAAACTGTAGGATACCCAGCTCGTGTCACAGAATTGCTTGGTATTGGAAAAAACCCCACCCAGTCTTGACCAGAAGTGTCAGAAGTGTTCTCGGCGAAAGCAAAGGATAAGACCCTCAGGTTTTTCCAATACAGGCCTTTCTGCTTTTTGGGTTTTCACTTTCTTCTGGGGACTCCTGTGTCCACATAAACATATGTGTGCTTTTCTTGTTCATCTGTCTTGGTCAATTTCTCAAGTCCAGTCAGAAACCCAAATAGAATGGGGTGAAGCTTTGTCTCCCCTGCAGAGCCTTTAGAGCTCCAGACCTGATTTTTATTTATTTTTTAAAATAGGTTCCACACTCAATGTGGAGCTCAAACTTGGGACCCTGAGATCAAGAGTCAGATGCCAGGGACACCTGGGTGGCTCAGTGGGTTAAAGCCTCTGCCTTCAGCTCAGGTCATGATCTCGGGGTCCTGGGATCGAGCCCCGCATTGGGCTCTTTGCTCAGCAGGGAGCCTACTTCCCCCTCTCTCTCTGCCTGCCTCTCTGTCAAATAAATAAATAAAATATTTTTTAAAAAAAAGAGTCAGATGCTATACTGACTGAGCCAGCCAGAGTTTCTCCTGATTTTTACCTCTGTATTCTGCCAATTCTCTTCTCAATTTAAAGGTCTTTGTCTTGAGACAATCCAAAATAATAGGTGGGTAGAGTTGGGGGAGGGAAGAAATGCCCTCCCTTAATTAGTTACCCTTAATTAATTAATACCCTTAATGACCTCCTTGCTGGTAGACTTACTCCCTTGAACTGGCAGGTAATTCTTACAGAAAGTCCTCTTGAAAGGCCTGACTCTTTCTTGGAGGACTTTGCTAAAGAGGGCAAGAAATCCCCAGTACACAGCAACTTTATAATTTGTCTCCTACCATTTCCTCTACTTTTAATCAGTATGACTCTGTCCCAATGTAGAGCAGAAAATCGTTTGACTAAATGCCACTAACAAGGGTCCCCAGCTTTCCCGTCTATAGTGGTTAGGACGTCATTAACTACCTCCTTGCCTCCTCCTAGTCAGTCAATTGCACAACTCAGAGCCTGAAATTTCCAGAAACTACCTTAAAATACGAACATCTAGGGATTTTGTACTGTATGCAACAGAAACTGACTCTGGCTGATTAAGCAGAAAATAAGGGCATTAAAATGACATCAAGAGCCCACAGAATCTGTGTGAAACTAAAAAAAAAAAAAAAAAAAAATTGGTTCAAGATTAAGCATCCAAGAAAAACGAGCCTGGCCTCAGTAAGAAACTGCTACTTCTGCCGCCGCCATGATGCCATGATGCCTCACGTCGTCATTGGTGCTGTGGTCGGCATCTCTGCTTGATTCCAACCACCACTGTGCCAGTTAATGCTCTCCCTTCCACGTCTAGAACTCAAGTCAACTTGCAATTACCGCATCCCTGAAAACCATTCGCCTCTGCCACCACCCTTTGCCAGGAAAATGGCATCCCACTCCAAGCCTCTTTCCTCTCCCTCCTGAATCAAAGTCTCACGTGGCTGGGTCTCATCGGCACAGAATATATTGTTCACAGGCCTGAAGCCTTACAACAGACACTGGGAAATACCTTTCCTGGTGCCACCTTGGGGAAATGAGACACACGGGGCTGGAAATTCCCCACACAGTAAAAATCTCTGAGAAGCCAGAAAACAAAGTGTCTAATACAAGGTTTATGTGGGGCACTTGAGTGGAGCAATCCTGCAGATGATAAACATGCATATCTGTCATTCAGGAGATCAAGGGAGCATAGAGATGGTGTCATGGGTTCAATCGTGTGCCCTACCCCCATATTCATATGTTGATGTCCTAACCTCTAGCACCTCCTTACAAATGTAACCTTATTTGAAGATAACAGTCTTTCCAGAGGTCATCAAGTTAAAATGAGATCATTAGGGTGGCCCTAATCTAATATGACTGGTGTCCTTATAAAAAGGGGAAATTTAGGGGCACCTGGGTGGCTGAGTCGTTAAGCATCTGCCTTTGGCTCAGGTCATGATCCCGGGGTCTTGGGATCAAGTCCTGCATCGGGCTCCCTGCTTGGCGAGAAGCCTGGTTCTCCCTCTCCCACTCCCCCTGCTCGTGTTCCCTCTCTCACTGTGTCTCTCTGTCAAATAAATAAATATAATCTTTAAAAAAAGGGGGGGGGATTTCAACACAGGAAAAAGGCCATATAAAATGAAGGCAGAGATCAACAAGCCAAGGAGCAACAAAGATTGCCAGCGAACCACCAGAAGTTAGGAAAGAAGGGTAGAACAGATTTTTCCTCACAGCCTTCAGAAGGAACCAATCCTTCCATCTTCGACTTCAAGCTTCCAGAATACAAGACAACAAATTTCTCTTGTTCGAGCCACCCAGTCTGGTGTTTTGTTACAGCAGCCCTAGGAAACGAATACAGATCATAAAGATGCAAAAGCATGGAGCAGGAAGGCCAGGGAGGACCAATATCTGGGGGACTTAATGAAGAGGAAACCATCTCTTCCTTTGTGATAAGAGGAGGAAAAGTCTGGCGTGGATTGTCTGAGACAGGATTCCTCAGAAGAGGAAGTCTGTGCAGGGATTTACTAGGAAGCATTCCCAGGAATAACCTATAGGGAAGTGAGAAGAAGGAGCAGGAAGGAAAGAGGTGGAGCAAGAATGCAATGACAGCAAACGGTCCTGAAGGGCTACCTGACGTGGGCTCACCCCCAGGGGAGTTCTTCCACCTTAGCATTGTCCCAGTCTGCAGGTAAAGGTTGTTGGAATGGCTACTGGAGTAGCCACCAGTCACAGGTTAAGGGCTGCCCTTGGGAAGTGGGGGTGGCGTTAAATTCCCAGCCACTTCCGGTTCTCTGCCACAGAGGACTTCGGGCAGCCCGAGGGCAGTCCTCAGACAGAGACAGGGGTGCTGGCTGGGCTACGAAAGCACAGGGGAAGTTGGCGTGCCCCCAGACCGTGAAATAATCAACACAGTTATGGATTGGGAGACCATTAAGACGTTAACACGTGGAAGGTTCTAGATCCCCTTCTGTTCTATATAATGAAGGTGGTTTAAAGTGTAAAAGAGAAAGCTGATCGGGAAACCACAGAAAGATCACCAGGCAACCCTGAAGACCCTGCAGAGTGACCATGACCTTGTTATAGCAACAAACACCAACAGAAGCAGGTGTGACAGGATTAACAGGGAAAAGAGGAACTTAGATGAAAGAAAGCAAATAGAGACAACAGAGGGCCCAGGTGGCTGGCCAGTTTAACAAATTCGAAGAATAGGTCCAATGGGAAGAACTGGGTGGGAAAATGGGGAAGGGCGGGAGGGCGTGGTGTGTGTTTGAGAGTTAAGAAAGGAGTCCTGGGTGAGGCAAGGCCCAGCGGCAGTGCGTACCTTAGGTGGAGCAGAGGTGAAGGTCACTGGAGTTGAAGAGGTCAAAGAACTAACAGGCCACCCGGGCCAAGCTGCTGGCTGCCTGGGCCACCCTCTCCTCTTCACCTCTCCTTCCCCTGCAGAAGCCCAGGGGACCGGAGTGAGAAGCCAGGGCCATGTCACGATCATGTTCCAACTGTGCCAGCTTCCACTGCAGCAAAGATGACACATGATTTAGAAACATTATTATTTAACTCAAAGACTTTACTATTTAGCTTTATTATTTAGCTCACAGGAAATCAGACTCTACCAGACTGAAGACAGAAGTAATTTAAGAAACAGCCACAGCAGTGATGGGTCCGGTTTCTTTGAAAAGTACCCCAGAGAGGTGAACTGTCCTTTCAAGATTCAAGATATGGCCAAGAAGCAGGAGACTATCTCCTTGGTTTGGCTATTAGACTCGAGTATGGAGAGAATGCTGAAAACCACAAGGACTTGGGACCAGATACTGCAAAACATATCGATGATGCAACTAAAAATGCGGAGCCATCGATCAGTCCGGATGTAAATGACCCAGGTTTTCAGGCTGATGGGATGGTTTGGGCTAACCTTCTTCCGGAAGTCATGGGGAGGACCCGGTAATGCTTAAGGCGATTTGCGTTTTCATCCAAGAGCCCCTGGAGCATCTTGGAGGCCCTGGAGGCAGGTTGCAGTTAGTTGCCAAAACAAATCAAATAAAGGGAAGGCTTTGCCTGGTGACTTAGTCGAGAATATCTCAGAACAGGAGATGTAGGGGTTTTTGTTGTGGGTTTTTTTTTTTAGATTTTTTTTTTCATTTATTTGACAGGGGGAGACACAGCGAGAGAGAGAGAGAGAGAGAGAGAGAGAGAGAGAGAGAGAGAACACAAGTAGGAGGAGTGGGAGAGGGAGAAGCAGGCTTCCCGATGCAGGGCCTGATCCCAGGACTCTGGGATCATGACCCAAGCCGAAGGCAGACACCCAACAACTGAGCCACCCAGGTGCCCCAGGAGATGTAGTTTTAATGAAACGGCTCAAATTCTGCAATTGCTGCACATAGAGGAGCTCAGAGAGTGACAGACAAAATGCAGGAAGCCACTGCAGCTGATGCAAAGACAGGCCAAGGGCGGGGGAACAAACCAAGACTGGGGAGACTGGAGAAAGTTGGAGAATAAACACTGTAGGAATCAACTTCTCGCCTGTTTCACACAACCGGGAACCAGGTAGGCTCTGGCACGTGCCTGGAAATCAAATGCTACATTTTCAAGGGAGGCTATCCAGAAGATTGATGATGTTCTAGGGATTTACCATCATTGCTTTTTCTTTAATAAAGTTCAGGAAAGCACGGGAAAAGACAAAGGAATGGGGGCACCTGGGTGGCTCAGTTGGTTAGGTGTCTGACTCTTGATTTCAGCTCAGGCCATGATCTCAGGGTCCTAGGGTCAAGCCTCACGTCTCCCTCTCCCTCTGCCCCTCCCCCAGCTCGCACTCTCACGCGCGCTCTCTAAAATAAATAAATCAATCTTAAAAAGAAAGGAAAAGAAAAAAAAAAAAAGAAAGGAAAAGGACCGAACAGGGTGGGTGCGGGCTTGGCATCTGCACGAACACTGAAGGAAGACTCGGAGGAAGGCTGAGAGCCAGGGGCAGAATGCAGCAACACTGAGCTGAGTAATAATCACTAACATTTAGTGAGTGCCCACCACGGGCCAGCGCTGTGCTGAGTGCCACCCACATATCTCTATCCCATACTGTCTTTCTTCTCTTCCTTTGGGTCTCAGCTTCAGTGGCCCCTCCCTCTTAGACCCCCTCCCCAACGTAGGCCCTCTTTGTTCTCTACCACAAGCCCTTCACAGAATATACATCAATTTATAATTATTTTAGGCTGTTTACTTTCTAGCTGAATGAGTGCTGGATGCCAATAACCACTCTACAAGGCGGTTACTATTACTATCCCATTTTACACCTAAGAAAATTGAAGCTCAGGGGCGCCTGAGTGGTTCTATCA